>CM038676.1:328121075-328645799 GCA_021605205.1 Aegilops longissima
AATGAATGCGATGCTCTGAATCGAATAAAACAGAAGCAGTCTTGAATTTACGAGTGTACCCATCACGATGGCGGCTGGTCTGAGCTTCGTTCGATTCAACGTGGTTGGCTTTGAGCTTGCCCATAAGACTTGCCGGTGTTGTTGCGGTTACGGTGTTTCCACGGCCAGCTCTTTGGAAGGGCGATTGATTACAGTTACGGTTGCATTCTCTAACACGGTGCCTGGCTGTCCGCTTTTGAAGCATAAGCCATTATTGGGAGTGGGAGCAGGAGCTTGGGGTGGTGGAGCTGGAAGCTTGGCTGCTTAGTTGTAGGCGGGCGAGGTGTAGCATAGTTACGCTTTGAAGCGAGATGCATTTAGCTGGTACATGCTATTGGGAATCCATATCTTGCGCCTGCGAGGCGGGCCCAAGATGAGCGGTGTCACGGTTGCGCTGTTAGAGCTCTGGTATTCCTGCAGACCAGTTTCGACATTGATAGCTTTGTTCACCAAGGTGGCGAAATCAGCAAAGTCGTGCACTAGAAGTGCGAGCTTGATGTCGACGAAGACCGTCCGGAACTTCTCTTGTCTGCGTGCATCGGTTGCAATATCCTCTTGACATAGCGAGACAAGTCCAGAACTCTCTTGATAGGCTTCAACAGTCTTGTTGCCTTGGGTGAGGTTGCGGAACTCACGCTTCTTCGGTCCATGACCCTTGAGGAATGAAGCGGGCGCGAAGGCAGCACGGAAGTCTGGCGGTGATGAGTGTCCCAAGCTGGCAGAGTCTGACGGTGGTTGTCCCACCATTGAGCTGCGGGTCCCTTCGGAAGAAGGAAGCAAAGGTGACATAGCTGGCAGGGGCTACATTAGCAGACTCCATCTCATAGGTGATGTCACGGAGCCGATCATCGACATCCGATGGCTGAGTTGAGCTGCGGTATCTGCTGGGGTTCAAAGTATGAATTCTGCGAGTTGTTCCGTTTGGTCTTTGGTTCATATTGGGGCGAGGAACTGAGCCATCATATTCTCCATGAACTGCGATTCATCTCGAGCTGTTGGATCATACCAGCCATGTACTCGGCGGTGGTGGAAGGTTGGCACCACGACCACGACCTGCTGGCCTAACCATCCTGCTATTAAATAACAGGGGTAGTTCAGCATTTGAGAAGATAAGCAAGAGACAAGAATCATTCATGATGAAACACGCATAATGAAAGTAGCATGATGGAAACTACATAGTAGTTGGCATATCTTACAAAAGGAATCATGCATAGAGTTCGATACATAGAGTCCAGTACATAGACTACTACATCATAGGCGGCACGCAGGCTCGCGGCGAATACATCAAATGCTAACAAGCAAGATTACATCAGTCCCACGCGGTACTGCGGAGGTAGCTGTAGCCTGAAAGTTGGTAGTGCGGCAGTGGATAGTCCTCCACGTCAGTGACACGAGGGCCGCGGATACTCAGTGCTGAATCCGGCGTCAGTGTGGCGGAAAGGGCCAAGGCGGAGAGTAGCCTCCCGTCGGCCAACCAACACCTGGGGCATCACGGTCTGGCGGGTAGATCGCGAGCGAGGCAGCTCTCCCGATCGGACAAAGGGGTGCATCAGCGTCGAGCACGGTAGAGATCTTGTGGGTGATGTACAACTCGTGGCGAAAAGCTCGGTTAGCTCGATCCAGCCCATCGGCATGCGAACAAAGTTACGATGGTGGAAGGCTCTCTGGTGGCGATGGTGTAGGCAGCTGTGTAGTAACCCTCCTCACCAACATCGGGCCAGCGATAGCAATGTGCACGAAGGGGAGGTGTCAACTCTCGATACTCTGCACGAAGGCGGGTCAATGCAGCATAAGCAGCATCGTGGACTGCCATATCGATGGTCACTCCAACACCATGTGCGGTGTGCGGCATGAGTGGACTCGTACTCCGAGAGTAGAGGTGGGCGATGGCGCGATCTGCTCTGGTTATAGTCTGGTACTCCTCATAGGCGGTGTACTCGGGGTGCCAGCGATAACCAGATAGGTCATCATCTCGGCTAGCACCGCAGGTGATCCCGAGCACCAATGGCCGTCGTGTGGCGCCGACCTGCCTCGTGGGTTCCATCTGAAAACAAAGGCGTTTCAAAGGAGTCAAATGACAGGTGGAAATTGTTCAAATACAATTCCGAAAACAACTAAGGCTATATCCATCTTGAGGTGAATGCGGTCACGGGATCCTAGTGATAGTTAGCAAAATCGTTTAACCCGAGTAGAAGAGAGTTCGAGCCCCGAGTAAAGGTCGAGGAGTAAAAGATCCTAATACCACCCGATGGCGTGTGGCCCGTAAGGCACACAGCCAAGTTAGTAAAAGTTTCACAATGTCTAGACTCGACTTGACCAAGGAGTGGGGAAGGGGATTCTCTGAGCGATCGGCTCGATACCAACTTGTGGCGCCCGATTCAATCGTACACTAATCATGCACGCAAATGTATGCGATCAAGATCAAGACTCACGGAAGATATCACAACACAACTCTACAAATAAAATAAGTCATACAAGCATCATAATACAAGCCAGGGGCCTCGAGGGCTCGAATACAAGTGCTCGATCATAGGCGAGTCGTGGAAGCAACAATATCTGAGTACGGACATAAGTTAAACAAGGTGCCATAAGATGGCTAGCACAAAGCTGGGATCTGATCGAAGAGGACAGGCCTCATGCAGGATCCTCCTAGGTCACTCCTGAGTAAATCGTCGGCGGGCTGCTGCGTAGTAGTAAAGGCGCCTCGGAGTAGTAGTAAATGCGTAGGCGGTGGCGTCGGATCCTGGGCTCCATCGTCGATAGCAGCAATCGAGTAGAGATAGGGAAAAAAAAGGGGAACAAGGCAACCGTGAGTACTCATCAAAGTACTACATAAGCAAGAACTACACTACATATGCAACATTATCAAGGTAAGGCCATATATGTGAACTGGGCTGCGAAATGCGAGAAAGAGAGAGGCCTAGTCCTATCGAAGACTAGCATCTTAGGAAACCACCATCTTGCAGCAAACAAGAGGAGTAGAGTAACATAACTTAAAATAGCATAGTGTTATCAACCTCGGCGAGAGATCCTTCCTCGACTCCCTGCGAGAAAGAAATCCCGAGCCATACTATCCAGTTATCATCACAATCCAAAACTCATATCCATGTCTCATCTCAAGTATCCAGTTCTAGTTGTATTGATCGGGATACAACTCCAAGTGTCCGTTACCGTGGGACAGGCTATCGATAGATGTTTTCTTCCTGCGAGGGTGCACCAACTTACCCACCACGCTCGCTTAACTCCGGCGGACACACTTTCCGGGTCATGCCCGGCCTCGGTCAAACAATACGCCGCAACCCGACCTAGGCTTAATAGAGAGGCCAGCCGCGGACTAAACCTATGCCCCGAGGGTCATGGGCCATCTCCACAGGAACTCCTGCGTTCGAGGCGGCGAAGCAGACCTAGCCTATGAGCGTTCCAGTCCAATCCGGCAGCGCGCCCGCTCCGGCCGATGACGTCTAATAAGCTTCGGCTGATGTATCTGACGAGCGACATATACTTAGCCCGTGATGGTTAGTGCTATCGGGCGGAGGCCCCTCGGATCAAATATCCAAATCGTAGTGGATTAGGCAGCGGTAACAAGCGAGACTCACGAAGATGTGACCCGTTGCCCGTCTCGAGGACTTGCGGCAAGGGCTAGGAATGCCAGCCACGCCTCGTAATTATCTCGCGGGCACCCTCGGGTCAACCGTCTCCACATCACTCGCAATTAAGCGCTGCGGGTACCCTCGGGGTCGACCCGTCTTTCCAAATAACATGGTAAAAGTCCAAGTAACCGTGAGTCCAAACATCAAGGGAAAACACGAGGAATCACCCCGGTGTATTCCACTCAATGTAATCGTCAAGGTGAACATAAGAGGATTCACCCTCGAGGTCCACACTTGAGGGGTTGCACGACAGAGTCGTATCGGAAGTGGTTAAGGAGGAAAATCACCCTCGATGTCCACAACCGGATAGCTATACTCTGAGGTTAATATCGGAGAGTCTTTGTAGAGGTTTCACCCTCGGTACTCGATAGTAACCTAGTAGTGTCGAGCAACTAAGGGGAAGTGATGTGCGGTGTCGGGGCCTGGTCTTTGATCCCGTTGATCGGGTCTTCAATGATGAAGCAGGGGCAACAAGGACAAGGTGGGGGTCACTGATGGGTCTCTAACCAACCTATACTAAGCAGTTTAGGATAAGCAGGTAGGTAACAAAGCAGGTTACAATAAGCAGGCTATGCAGCGAATAGGAGCAACAATAACAGTAGCAAAAATATAGTGCAAGCAATAAGAGAATGGAATGGGCGATATCGGGATGATCAAAGGGGGGCTTGCACAGGTGCTCGGCAAGAGAGAGGGGTCGTCGACCTTGTGGTCGAGCCGGCGGCCGCGGCGTCGGTCTCGTAGTCTACCGAAGAAAGAGGGGAAGAAACAATGAATACGGTAACAGATGCATAACGATGCATGACATGCCAAGAAGCGATGCTAGGCGTGCCCTAACGTGGTAAGAGAAGTCTTGGTTTAGGGGAAAGCATCAGGAAGTTATCCGTCTCGGACGTCTGTCGAGACGGATGAACCGGAGGAGAAAGTTTACAGGTTTGATAGGTTAGAGGCGGCGTGGTGGGCGAGCGGACCGCGTATCGAATTAGTCTCGTCGTTACGAGCAACTTTCATGTTGAAATTATTTTAATCCGGATTACGGTTAAAAGTTATGATTTATAAAGGTTTTATTAATTTACGGAATTTTAATTAATTATTTAATTAATTTCGAAATTGCATTTATGACATCGGCATGAGGTCATCTTGGCGTCATCGAGACAACGGGGTTGACTAAGTCAACCACGACAAGTGGAGTCCCACATGTCAATCACTAAGCCTAATTAACCTAATCGGGGTTAATTAATCTTAGTTAATTAAGTTAACTAATGATTAGTATTAATTAGTTTAGAATTAATTAACAATTAATTATCCAATTAATTTAGCTAATGATTGGGTTAATTAATCCGGAATTAATTAGATTAATTAATTGCTTAATTAATTAATTAATTAATTATTTAGTAATTAGTTTAGTTCCTTTATTTCCATTTTTCGTTCTGTTTTATTAAAACATTCCTTTTTTTCGTTTTTTTTGGGGTTGGGGCCCCCTGTCAGTGGCACGTGGCCCAAGCAGGCGCGTGGCGACGTGGTGGCTGGCGCCCGCCCGATTGAGCACGACCCGGCCAGGTCGGCGGCGACCACAGGCGGATCGGGCGCAGAGGCGGCAGGCAGCCAGCGCCGCGCAGCCCGCGGCAGCGACGCCGGTGAGGCGGCGGCGGCGATTGCAGGGCTCGGCCGGGCAGCGCCAGCTGGAGGAGGGGGTCGAGGTTCGTTGGGCGGAGAGAGGCGCGAGCAGGAGAAGAGGCGGGGCTCGGGCTCGGGGCGGCCAGCCCGTCGCGAGGGGAGGAAGGGGAGAGGGGCCGCCGCGGTGGCAGGGCGAGGCCGGGGCCGAGGCCACTGAGGCCGGATCCGCGAGGAGAGGGAGGAAGGGGTCGGGGGGGCCGGTCTGTGGCGGCCGGAGCCGGGAGGGAGGAGGGCCGAGGGCGCTTGTCTTGGCGGCACGGCAGGCCGGATCGCCGGCAGGAAGAGGAGGAGAGGGAGGCCTCACAGTGAGGCAGGGCCACGGCCGGTGTGCTCGGGGAGGTCGGGCAGGCCGGGCGGGGAGGGCAGGGGGCGTTCAGCCCGAGGCGAGCCGAGCCGGACCCTTGATGTGATCGCCGGGCTCGGTGGGGCGTTGAGGGAAGGAGGGAGTTCGAGGCGTCGTGGAGGGAAGGGAGGACCGAGGCGGCGGGGCAGGCGGGGATCGGCGGGTGGATCGCCGGCCAGGGGAGGTGGTCAGTGGCGCCCTGATCTAGATCAGGTCGGGACGAGGGGGAGGCGCGAGAGAGAAGTCTGGGCGGTGGCTAGGGTTAGCCACCGATGGGGAATCTAGTGAAGGCGGTGGGCGGTGGGCGGCCAGAGGGGGAGGAGATGGGCGAGCTGGTTGGGCGGAGGGGGTTATCCCCTCCGGTTTATTTTCTTTTCTTTCTTTCTTTTTTGACAGATTGAAACAACGATTAGTTAATTAACGAGAACCGGGGGGTTTCTTGTTGCATAACCATCCGGGCGTTACGGTGGCACAGCAGCCATGAAAAGCCTCGAATTTGGGGCACGGCAGCCGTGAAAAGCCTCGACTACTGCCGGTTTTATTTGCCTTTTGCTAAGTTGTTCTTTCTTTTGACAAGATTTGTGATGTTTTCAAACCGGTGTTCATCAACCCGGTTAGGCTATCAACTACAAGTTGTCAGTACATGATCAAGTTATAATCCGGAGACTATCAGCCCAGTCTGGTTTCGACTACAAGTCGCCAGTATTATATATGGATAATCTGGTGTTTATTAGCCCGACCTGGCTTTCGACTATAAGTCGACAGTATGATGATAAATTATCCAGTGTTTATTAAACCGGCCTGGCTTGGGATTATATGTCGTCAGTATATATTTGGATTGCGCCATTGTAATCATGCGCTCATAAATCATTGGATTATATTATTCAAATCTTCAAATAGCCAACATGGCTGGATTTAATTATGGTTATCAGTAACCAGTATTATGATTAAGGTTTTCAAAAGTTGCTTTAGAGCAATGGCTATTATATTATCACTAGATATGATTTATTTTACAATTGAAGGAATAGTCCCAAGTCGTTGCAGGCTTACGACCCGGCACTTGGGGGCTACATTATTCAACTTAAGATTATATCAAATATGCAAGTCTCATGTCGCTGCAAGCATGCACCATGACACTTGGGGGCTAATGCAAAGTCAGTTTTATTAGTCTTATTGAAGACCCGACTCATCACATCATAATGAGCCGGCCCTTGGGGGCTACCAATTGCTCCTGTCAACAATTCAAGGTACACAAATTTTCATCTCTTATTGAAGGATCCACTGCTCAGTTGGTAAAGCACAAAGCTCTCAACCTTGTGCGCGTGGGTTCAAGCCCCATGATGGGAGTTACATCATATAATGTTATTCTCAATGAAGTATATATAAAGTCCCAGCTCAATATTATCGCCAGTATTATATATATACTGAGCTGGCCCTTGGGGGCTACACGTTGCTGTTAAAGTCTACATGATCGTATTTTCAAAGTCCCTGCTCATTATTTGCATAATGACCCGGCCCTTGAGGGCTACACTGGTTGAAGTTTTTATGAGAATCAGGAAATTACAAGTCCCAGGTTGCTGCAAGCATGACAACCCGGCACTTGGGGGCTACATATGTGGAATACTCAGTTCTGACTAGTGATTGAGATGAATAACCTGGATTTCTTCAAGCTTGTGAAATTCATATTGAAGAAAATCTTAAGCTGTTACTATGTTACCTTCTTAAGATTTGAGGGCTACAAGTGATAGGTATATAAGAAGTATATTTTCAAAAGCTGATGTTAACAAACAGTTATGACCCGGTGCCATCAATATTTGTAAACCAGCAAAGTTCTACATTCTTAAACCGGCAAAGTTCTGCATTCTTAAACCGGCTGAAGATCAGATGAGTATTTCAAAGAACAATATTTTTGTTAAGCATTGGGGCTGAGTCAAAGGGGTTATTCTTCACAATATTTCTCTGTGATAAACCGATGTCAGCAAATTGATTATGAAGCTGGCCTATTGACCCGGATTTTCTAAAAGGAAATGACAAGGATTTAAGGATGCTCAGGATCAGTTTAACATGGATACATCCAAATTAAACTGGGGGCTAATGTCGGGGATATACCCCGCGGTATGACCCGGCCGGAGTCATAACCCGGCCGGGACTTGGTAAAACAGTGGATGGTAAACCGGCAGACAGTTAAGGCAAACAGTTAAGACAGATGGCTAAGACGGAAGGTAAACTGGCAAGTGTTAAGGCAGGTGGTAAACCGGCAGGAGTTAAGTCAGATCATAAACCGGTAGACCATCATAAACCGGCAGACCATCATGAACCGGCAGACATTGATAACTGGGTCGCCAGGGGTTATGAAGCCCGAGACGTTATGAAGCCCATGAAGATGAGTCAGAATAGTTAAGTCTTAAGTCCGAGTTGGATTCTACATGTATATATATATATATATATATATAAAAGGAGGGGCAGGGCTCCCCAAAGAGGGAGAAGCAAGAGAGAAATAATCTTAGGGCTAGACATAACTGGGAGAGCCGGTTTACGACGACTCCCTCGTGATGATAATGAGACCTAGCCTGAAATAGCATGTAGGTTTGTTACCGGATGATGTTTGGGCCCGAAGATTTCTAAATCCCTGTCTTGTGTTTCGTTTCTCGATTCCGCTCAACCCCTCTCAATCTACCACATAGATGCGTTGGCCTCACGACTAAGTCCTCACCCTAGGACATCTGCCGTGACAATTCCACGACACACACCATATGAAAGATCCAACCAAAATCACTCTACCAAGTTAGATGTGTCTCATTATAAGTGTCACTTCAACAAATTAGAGGCAATACATGTTTGAAATGATATGCTAGATGCAACAAATATTACACTGTCAACTTGAAGGTCTATCGTCAGAAGCGATTGATGAGGGATACACAAGAAAAGTAGTTTGATGTAAGAACATGGTTAATAGAAAGACGTAGTATGTACCAAAAACAGGAAGGCATGTCATATTCACAGGTATAATGTGCTAACTAAGTTGATGCAATTTACCCTAATTAGAAGCATTACAAGGTAGACACCATATGCAACATGCAACCACATATCACACTACCAAGTAAGAGCAAGCACCTGCGATGGTGGTCTGGGGGAATTGCGGTCATCAACTAGAGAGCTACGTAGCTATCTTCATTTAGCCTTGCTGTTTCTTGAGAATCATGTGGGGAGGATGATACTGCACTCTTTAAACGAGTAGCGCGTCTCACAGTAACCCAGTGGGGTGACTGTCTCATCATAAGTGATTGATGAGGGATACAAAAGAGCATTAGTTTGATGTACGAACATGGTTGATAGACATATGTAGTATGTATCAAATACAGGAAGGCATGTCATTATCAAAGGTATAATGTGTAAAGTAAGCAGATGCAATTTAACCAAATTGGAAGCAATACAAGCTAGACACCATATGCAACATGCAACCACATTTGACAACGCGAAGTTAAAGCAAGCACTTGGGATGGTTGTGTGTGGCAATCGAGATCATCAACTAGAGAGCTACGTTTGTTGTCTCCATCTGCTGACACTGCACCCTTTAGAGCGTTGAAACTCTTAGTGCTTATCTACGAATTACACCGGAGCGACTTCTGTCTTTTCTTTTTGTATTCATCAACACTGCGTCGGAGTCTGAAATACCCATGCATAAAAAAAACAATAGTGTGAGTATGGATGAAGTGTGTGCACAAATAGTACAGTGTAAAGGTAGAAGATAGCAGGTCGGTGAGAAATAAATGATGGGAGACATATGATAGCTCAACAACATGCATGGCACACGAAATTACTACATGATTCTATGAAAATAACAGTCGACTGAAAACAAATAGGTCAGTCCATTTTTCTGCACCGTCCTATGTACAAAGAACGGGCAGATCGCCTTCACCTACCTCCAGCCAGTCAGTGTTACGATCTTCCTCGAAACGCCAATGACCACCGGTCCAGTCCCCTGCCTACACCCTCCCCTCGACCTCACCGCACCGCCGTGCTTGGCACCGCCCCAGGCCATCCCTTCAAGCCCCGCCGACCTCTAGATCGGGTGCAAGCAGCTCCTGCGCCCCACACCCCTATGATAGACACCGATGCACCGCTTCCCTGGCGAACAGGCATACTAGGTGCTCTGTGCGCCTAAGCTGGTGCTGCTTCTTTTAATTGCGATTCGACTGGCCCTGAATTGAAATCCAGGCGGGCTACTGGCCTCTAGCAAAGGTTAAATAGTAAATGGGAGGAAACTTTGTGCATTTAGTATCACGAAGAAGATGCAGTAAGAAGCGCTCAACTAGTTTCTTTCATGGGATGAATACGGTGTGAGCAGAGACGTAAGATTTGCATGAATAAGGGAAGAGGAGAACCTCTTTCTGCTGGCAGTGTTGTGTCCTCCTTCTGTTTTTCCAATGATCTTCTCGTGGTTCGTTGGAAACGAGAAGTTGTGGAGGACGGTGGAGCCTTGGACAAAACCATGGCCAAGTTGTTGAGTGTGGTGCGGTGGCCGTCTGTCGACGGCTGGGAACCAGATCCGAGGCGGCGAACGACGGCGTAGCGGGAACAGCTCCGATGCGGTGGATGGTTGCGATAGTGGAGCGGCAGTGGTGAGGCGCAGGACGGCGTGGTCGAAGTGGTTCTGGTACGGCACACGTCGGCGTCGACGTCGTGGAGGCAGCTCTGCCTCGGCTTCAGCTGCTAAGTCCTTGAGGGCGTTGCGATTGCGATTGCATTGGACGACGATGTTGGGGTACCGACTCCGACGTGATGGAGGAGGGCGGTGGTGGATTGGGCACGATGAGGTGGAGGACGGAGGAGGCTGGGGTTTCGCGGCTGGTGTAGAGGGTGTTTTGGCGCCCACGGAGTATGAATGGAGAAACAGAGGGAGGGGGGAACAATGTTTTGGTTTGGGACGCGCTTGTTTGAAATTTGAGGAAAGTTACAAACTTTGCCCCCATCTAAAATTTCGGACATATTGCGGGTTGGGGGTAGGACAGTAATCTCAGGTGTCCCAAATGGTGGGCGGGATAGATTTCGGCCGGGCGCATGGGTGTTTAGGCGCCCACGGCGTATGAATGCTTCTTGGAGGCGGTTGAGACTGGCGTCTTGGTGAAGTTACAAACCTACCCCGGTTTAGACCTTTGGACATCGGACCAATAGGCTCTGAGGGCGAGTCGGGACAGTAATTTCCTACCACCAAACATTAGTCTCGCGTGGTTTCAGGTGACCAGAGGCTTATTTGGCGCTTCGTTCAATATTTGGGAGCAGAAGCATTAACGTTTTCGGTTCTCTTGAATTGAACTTTCAGGATTTGTCAAACTTCACAAATCCTTACTCTTGAAAATCCTAAAGCTATGATTATTTTGGAATGGAGGGGGTACATTTGAATATAAATTGTACATGAGTATATATTAAAAAATATGCAACTTACCTCAGTTCATGCATGGTTCCAAACATAATCTCCTTGGTTGGAAAAAAAAATAATTAGACATGCGTATGAATATATAAGCATGTTCAAACACACAACAAAGATTGATGCCCCCTTTTAGATCTGATTTACAAATGCCATTATCTTGGGTTCAAATAGATGAATGCACTTCCTATGAATTCGAATCTTCAAAACCCCCTTTATGTTGAATTCAACATGTATTCTATTTCGTAGCTAGCAATTTGGAATGTATCCATGTAAGTGACAAATGTATAAAGTGCTTCATACTAACAACATGGAGTGCACTAATTAATGTTTATATATGAATTGCAAAAGCAATGCATTGCACTGTATTTCAAACGCTCTCACTCTATGGATCGATAATATGAAATAAACACATGCACATGCTAGAATTCAATAGAGTATGGGTGTCGATAGACCGATTTTTATTACATACATAAATTGCAAAATTCATGATCTCATCCAAAATAATAATGCCATTTATGTTTTAATTTAATGCGTAGAATCGCCTTTTACACGTAGATGCACTATGCCTCGGCCTGTTCTCACAAACGCACTATATATCTCTCTATCTGACGCATAAGTGCACAAACTTTATATACATCGGCATTTCTCTTTCACACATGCTCATAATCTCTCCCGGGGTGTCGGGGTGTCTCATGCACATGCTCTCTCTCTCTCTCTCTCTCTCTCTCTCTCTCTTTGTGACTACTATGTACCACTCTTTTCACTAATCTCAGTTGGAAAACACTATTTCTCTCACATGCATATATATACACGCATGGTCTCTACTAGCCCTCTATCGCACATATATGTATGCGTCGTGTATCCCTGCGCACATTATCTTTAGGCCTCTCTCACACATTGCCCCCCCACAGACACACCTCTCTCCTAGTAGTTGGCAGATATGATTCCATCAGATCATTCGGTAGGATATCCCTGACTGTTAGGCTGAATGGTAATACGAGGCAAAGTTTTACCCAAGTTCGGACCCTTGCAGTTGAGGAAAAAGCCTACTCTTGGTACTGTATATTAGTGATAGGGGTGTGTACAAAGTACACGTGAATACCAGGCATTGTGCGTTTGTGTATACTATCGACGAACTAGCCCCCAGGCTTCTATAACATACTCGGGCCTAGGATTAAAAATCATATATAGTCGGCTTATCACCAGTGGGGATAGAGTCCTCCACGACTCTGGTAGCTTCGTGTTGTGCGTGGGAGTCCTCCACATGGGTCTTCGTATAATCGTCTCGGTCCAACCTATGTGGCGCAGGATGGAACCAACCCATGAGTCCTCATGTTGACCCACCACAACTAGAAATGATGTGCCCACCCCAACTAGAAATGATATGCCCACCACACCACACACGCAATCGGCCACTAAGAAAATAAGCATATACAATAGTACAATGTTATACATGAAAGTTAATTGCATGGTGCATCCAAAAATGTTTGTTCTGCATTGTGAATGTTTATATTTTCTCCTAAAATATTAGTCATGGGAAAGAGAAACGAAGGGCATATCTCTCCTTGTCTCCACCGGACACCCCCTCTTTCTACACCACTTTCACGTACGCACACAAACTATCTCTCGGCCCTCTAAAAGTATGTGTAGCGACCAGACCCGAATGGGTCAAGTCTCTGTGCTCAGTGTCATCCCTGGATCAGTAATGCTGACACCACACAGTAATTCGAAGGATTTATAGCAGAGTAGCAATCACACACTTATTACATCGTTGTCCACAAGGGAACTTATTACAATAATATGGCTTAAGGCCATCTAATAAAAACAGCGGAGGGCTTGGAAGATAAGCGAGTCCATCAACTCCAACGGCATCATTGAGTATAGAACCACGACCTAACACCTTACTAAGTAAATGCGAAAAGTGCATAACGTGAAAGTTGCAGCCAAAAACGGTTCGACACATGGAATATCTTGGCAATGTAACACATAAAACAATGAAGGAATAAGCCTATACTACATGCATATATGGCTGGTGGTAAGGCTCTCTGTTACATTTTCATAAAGCTGATTTTTCCCTACATCAAAGGAATAAATTTTATTTAACTATCATGGTGGTTGTTAAACATTGAGAATGGTTGACAGCATCCTCAATCCCAATTAAAATACTCATCAAAACCCAATAACTTTTATTTAGAAGTAACATGTTGAGATTCACATGATATTCAATTTCGGATACTCAAATTGTCCATAACGGGGACACGGCTAATCATGATTAGTTTATACACTCTGCAGAGGTTTGCGCACTTTTCCCACAAGACTCGATCGCCTCCGCTTGGTTCTCGCACTTCATGGTGTTTGAGAAGCGGATGACCGAGACATAGTCTTTGAAGCGCTAGCACCTTACATGTGGGTAGACCGTACCAACCTACATCCCCTACATCAGCTAGCCTACCCGTAAGAGTTCATGACGACTTAGTCAACTACATGAGCCCATAATTGGCTTGTGGCTGCACACGGAAGTTTCAGTTTGAATAATCTTATGATCCCTTAGAGCACAGGTGGCGGTCCGAAGAAATCTGAGCAAGTCTGATGGAAACCAGGTGCCTCAATCCACCCAGATGTGTGTTTAGGTTGCCACCTTAGATAAACCATTAATTAACAATCTCACATCTGTCATGGATATTCACTCACCCAATCCACGTCTACTAGCATAGCATGGCATAATAAGTAAACGTAGAAGTAACTCCCAAGGTTTCATAAGTAAAACAGGTAATAGGTACTACCTCAATCTACTTCCCAAACCCACAATTTAATTTGATCCTGAACATGCAAGTGTTTGAGGTTTGATCTAATGCAATAAAACTGGGTAGTAGAAAAGGTATGATCAAAGTGTTACTTGCCTTGCGATGATCCATGAGACCTAGAGATTGAAGTAACAAGCGGCGCCTCCGGGTGGTCTAGCGAGACAAACAACAAGCATACAATAAGTACTCATCTAATGCACAGAAATCTCGAATAAAAGATCTAACGAGAAAGTTCAACTTAAGAACCCTGGTTGCAAAAGATTGAATCAAAATAAACATCGAAAGTCGAAACTCGAGAGAAACGACTCGGTTTAGCAATCTGAAACTAGGTCAAAATTTCACAGTAGCAAAACTCTGTGAAAGTAGGGTAGTCGGAACGGCGGTTTCGTTCTGAAACTCCAGTAACTTGAATCACCTGATTCCGATAAGCGAGCAAGAAAACAAACAGATTTGAAAATCGGATCTGAAATCGAATCGAGAAAAATAACAGGTTAAATCCGATTAAAAAAAACGAGCGGATTAAATAGCGGACGTTAGTTAACAGAACTAATCCAACGAACACGTTCATTGAAACGAGCAGTTGGTGAGCGTTCGTTAGTTAAGAAAACCAAAAAAATAAAACCAATCTAGGGTTTAAAAAACCGAACATCTCTTTTTTAAAAACCGGATCGGCGGGCTACCTCGGTGATCGCCAAGAGGCTCGGGCGGCGGGCTAGGGGTCGGCGGCGGGTCGGGAGGGGCGGCGAGGGCGGGGGCTCAGGCGTCGGAGACAGCGGCAGTGTTCAAGGGCGGCAGCGGACTCAGCCTGGATCGGGAGGCCAGGCGGTGAGAGAGAGAGGGGGGTATTTAGAGGGAGGGGTGGCGGGGGGTGGCTTGGGGAGGGCAAGCCGGGGGGGCGGGCGGAGCCGGACTCCGCGGCGGCGGCGTCGTCCCAGCGGGACTCGGCGCCTGGCGGCGTCTTGTGAGAGGAGGGAGGCGAGGCGCTGGGCGGCCTGGCTGGCTGGGCAGTGGGCCTTAGCCCGTGGGGGCGCGCGATTTTTTAAATTAAAATTTAAACCAAGCAATTAAAAAATACCAAATGAACTCGATTTTAATAAAACAAATTTTCCCGACTCCTAAAAATGAGTCGAACAAAATGAACTTTAAAAGCGGCAAACATGCATAAATTTTTTAAAATGCTCATTTTGCCTAAGCAAAATAAATCTTCCAAAACCAAATTTTGATTTATTTACAATATCTTCATTTTCCTAAATGTTGGGAAAGTCATATTATTCCCTCTCAAAATATTTTTATAGGAAAACTTTGTGAAGATAAATAAACAAATCCAAATGATCCCATTTTCAAATTTGAGAAATCCCAAATATGAAAATTATGAAACTTCCAACTCTCTCCGAGGGTCCTTGAGTTGCGTGAAATTTTCTAGGATCGGAAAATGCGAGAAAAATATGATATGCATGATGACCTAATGTATAACATTCCAAATTGAAAATTTGGGATGTTACAATATGCATGCCCATGACACAGTCACGCGTGATGGTCACTGTATTTCAAGCGAAAGCACTATACAGTCACTGGACTTCAGAATATGCTCATTACGGTCACCGTATACATTCTCGTGGTGATCATACGATATCTAGCTCATGATACGTCTTCGTATTTTGTTGATGACACTAATGAACATTGTATTTGATGCATGCTCCGCATTTTTTTGACGACACTTACAGTCATTGTATTTGAAGCAAAAGCATGATATGGTCACTAGACTTAAGAATAAGCTCATCACAGTCACCACATACATTTTGTGGTGCTAACCAACCTATGGTTGGATGGTTAGGAGGACAGTGGTTTCTCGAGCCCACCAGGGTTAAAGTCCTGGTTCTCCCATTTATCCTGGGTTAATTTCAGTATTTTCCGGCGATGTGCGTTCAGTGGGAGGAGATGTTCCACTCGACTAGAAGGCACCTATGGCGACTTCGTAAAATCTCAAGATCATATGCTGGCTCATTCTCTCAAAGGTGCTCATAGGGGTAGGGTCTGCGTGTGTGCGCTTATAGAGGTGAGTGCTTGCGCGTATATATAAGCGCTTGAGTCTGTACCTTGTTAAAAAAATACATGTCGTGATTATACGGTCACTGGCTCACCCGTACAAATCCGTATTTTGTTGATGACACAATCAATTGACCAGTTAAACGTTCCACGTGGCGCAACTAGTGTTGCACCATCAGGGCGCGTAACCATGGGGCCCACCTGTCAGCGCGTATATGAAAGAAAGAAATGGTTCTATACTTTGTTAATAAAATACATTTTAGGGTGATCATACGGGAACTAGCTCATCATACAGCTCCGTAATTTGTTGATGACACGATCAATTGACCAGTCAAACTGTCCACATTCAGCAGCGCACATTACCATAGGGCCCACCCATCAGCGCGTATGTGAAGGACAGAAATGGTAATAAATTAGTGGTCGGTGGGGATTCAAAGTCGTGAGACCTCTTGTTGGCAGTCGCTGGCGGTGGGGGGCGCGGTGATTGGGCGGTGGCGTGGGGATCGCCGAAGAAAAAGCTCGGCGTGGGGGGGGCCTAGAGGGATGGCTGGGGCGGCGGCGGACCGGCGGTGGGGAGTGGTTTCGGGGTGGGCGGGGTGGCGTGGCGGCGCGGGCTGGCGGTTCGGCCGGTGGTGGCTGGGGGCTCAGGGGGGTGGAGGTTGAAGATAAACTGCAGGCCCTTGATTTCGTATCCAACGGCTGGAAAATCTACTGACCAAAGATGAAAAAGTCAGTCGACTGACATGTAGCCTCACCCCACATGTACATATGCACACACACAACACTCGCACGAACACACGGATGCATGCAGGCATGAAGCACTGACACGTACACATAACGAACACACGCACGCATGCAGGCGTGCAACACTGACACGTACACATGCACTCACGAACACACGCACGTACGCACACATGCATGCAACACTGAAACGTACACATGCACATACGCAACACTTTCGCGCGCTGCATGCACACACCACACGACGCAAGACACACGCTCAACCTATATGTGCATGCACCCTTTGTTAAGGACATGGATTGTTACGAGTATTAATCAATCTTATCTGTGATAAGCACAACATTGATGTTTGCAGCGGTCTTTATGAATCACAACATATCGAACGGGCTATCAACGTATATATGAAAATTTAAAGATTCTCTTGCATTATATAGTAGGCTTATCTACATGAAATAGACGACGTCACACTCAATGAAAAATCATCTGTTTATGAAATGCCCGCTTATGACCGCCCTGTCCCACCAAAAGTTCATTTGCCGTGCGCTGCCTGCGTTGGGTCACTGACATGCAGGCCATGTACCCAAAGAGCCCACACATCAATGGAAGAACGGTGCAGTGTCGTACGTCAGAGTCGAGGGAGCCACTCGCTGCACGCCCGGCTAAACACGCCGCCTTGCCGCATTCAAACGCCTCCATGAAACCCGTGTGGAAGCCAAGAAACCCACTCTGGACCCACGTCCTTTCATGACCGGGCCGGCATTAAGCGCAACGCCGGACGATCTCCTCCCGTCCGCCATCTATTTAATCTCCTATTTAAACGAGGCCAAACGCCGGCCAAGAATTGCACACCTCTGCCGCTCCCCTATCTCCTCCTTCACCATTTTGTCCACTCTTCTAATGGCTTACGAAGAGTAGTTATCCCGCATCCAAGCTGGCTGGGTGGCCCGCCGAGCCCGCCGGATACGAGCTATGCAGCTCGCTGATCCACCTCCCTCCCCTCGCCCGACGGAGCCAGTTGCCACCCCAAGCCGGCGCGCGGTTCAGCAACTCGCCGCTCCAGGCCAGCTCGACGAGGAGCGGTGCACGAGCATCGTCGCTGCCATCCATGCCGCCGCCTCGTACCGCGCCTCCCGTGTCTGTGACCGCGTCTCCCGTTTCTGTGGCCGAGACTCCCATGCCGGCGGCCGCTCCATGCAAGTATAGTTAGCGCCTCCGCGTCCGCCACCATCATCGAGGAGAAGTAGAACTTGGGAAGCCGCCGCCGCTTGGGTCCCATAGGTATATATAGGAGGAAGAAGTAGAACACGTCGGTGGAGCAAGGTGGGGCCCACGAGGGTAGGGGGGCGCCCCTACCTCATGCCCACCTCCTGGCTTTCTTGACGTAGGGTCGAAGTCTCCTGGATCATATTCGGTGAGAAAATCACGTTCCCGAAGGTTTCATTCCGTTTGGACTCCGTTTGATATTCCGTTTCTTCGAAACACTAAAATAGGCAAAAAACAACAATTCTGGGCTGGGCCTCCGGTTAATAGGTTAGTCCCAAAAATAATATAAAAGTGGAAAATAAAGCCCAATATAGTCCAAAACAGTAGATAATATAGCATGGAGCAATCAAAAATTATAGATACGTTGGAGACGTATCAGAGAAGACCCCTTCCACCATCATGTTGGGCATCAGCCAACGATATCAGTTGGGCAGTGGGGAAGCGAGGCGTCCTTTGCGCTGAAGCATATACCTCCGGGGCTCCCAGCAGTCCAGTGATCATGCTGCCGGACATGAGGGACACAAATGAATCAGTGGGCGACCATTTAGGCCAGGTATTATATACCTGTGCTGTCCAGAACTAGCACCGCGTAGTTGATTTGAATGTAATGAAATCCGTCATGTTTGTATGTAAATCCAGTATTAATGTGAATTTCGTCATTGTTTATATGAAATATCGCCATGTTTGCATGAATTTCGTTTGGTTGGTTGATTTGCGGTCAGAATGTGTGGAGCTACGGTTGGATGGCGTAATTTGCGGGTCGCCGGTTGGTTTGCGGCTGGCTCGGGCGGCGTGGTGGGACAAAAAAAGCACATCTCGTGCGAGCTCGTCTCCAATGTGCGCGCTGGAGGATGCATGAGCACCCGAGCCATTCCACGTTCATCGGTGGCAAAGGCACCGGTGGACAATAGGGTCGCCAATGTTTTGATTGGCTACCCCGGGCAAGATCCAAACAGCCCCTCCCAGCAAATTCAAATCCCTCGTTCGCCGTGAAATTTTGCCATATGTTGTTTTCATGGACTTGCAAGATGCCCGTGCATTGCATAGAACATCAAGATGCATTTTTTTACAAAACACCTATTGTGATTGACCCATGCAGGAGTAATCCCATGTGTAAAAACTAATGATATCTCGAGAATTTTATCGGAAAAATGGTATCTCAAGAAAGATGGGAGATAAGGTGAGGAGGAGTGGGGCGTGGTGGTGACTGGTGGTCGGACTGGGCGGAGGCATGGGGATGGACGGCACATTATGTCTAGGTTTGTATATCTCTCACACGCACCCACGTAGGTGGGGGACGTGCATGAAGAGAAGAGGTGCATGCACGGCGCACGTACTCCTGTCTCTTTCCCAAACACACCCGCGCGGGTACATGGTGGAGCTCATTTCTGTACGAAAAGGCAGCCCACATGGTAATTTGACACGTGTACTGGTTGTCCACTTGATGGAGGATGTCTACCACGGGTGAACAAACAAATTGCGACTTGACGCGTTATGTTAAAAAAGAGGCAAACCATGTGGGGCCTACCTTAGAGGCAAGGCTCTATACACTCGAGATGCTCTGTACGTATTACTTTTCATGTGTCCCGTCAACTCACAGAACGAGGAGAAGCTTGCTTAGTACACCGTCTCCCCCGCCCACGGGCGCGGTGGCTCGCAGGACGAGGTGAAGCTTGCTTACTAGTACTACTTCTTACTCCCGCTCCCTCGCCCACGCGAGCGGTGGTTAGCAGGACGAGGAGAAAATTTTACTACTCCCTCCGTTTACTCCTCATCCCTACCTTGGTTAGAGAGATTATCATATTGTTTGGAATATATGTCCTTTAGTACTCCCTCCATTTACTTATACAAGGCCACTATTAAAAATACATTTTGCATCCATGCAAGGCCACAAATAGTAATCAAGACAAAAGTTAATGATATTTACTCGAACTAGCAACCTATTTAATACTTGCATGCATGCAATCATAATGACACTCCAATCAGCTTCTCATCCCTTCCTTGCATGCATGTGGTGTATTAATGGTCTCACTAAACAAAAATAAAAGTGGGTTTACAAGGCAAGACATTCAATTTTACCTTGGTACCTGTAATATGAGTTTGTGGCCTTGTATATAAAAATGAAGGGAGTAGTAGGAGTAGTACAGTGGTATATAGGAGTACTACTACTACATCAATTTACTTGGAGTCCGTGATGCAGCAAGCTACCCTAGGCTATGTTACTACTCCCTCCTTTCTAGTTTATGGCTCAATTTCAAAATCTCTCCAACCAAGGTAGACGGTGAGTGGTGGAATTAATTTCGTAGTTTGCACAAGTAATTAGTACACTCGTTTTTCTCAAGAAGTTATGTTTACCGAGACATTAATTAGAATGAATGCATGCATGACCACTAAATTTTCATGAACTTCTACATGAATTGGTGAGTTTTCTCTTGACACTCCTTGCATTGGGTGATTAACGCACCTCAAAATCCAACATGTGATGGTACTACTACTAGTAGTAGAACTGAGACTTATAAAACAGAAAAACAATTTTTTAGATGAGCCCTATAAACCGGAAAGGAGGGAGTAGTAAGTAGTACTACCCCCATAGTGGGTACATACTCAGTAAAATAAGATTTTCCCAAAACTAAGTCACTCAACCTTTATTTGCTTGTTTCCCTTCCTGCCTCCTTGCCTCGAACAGACTATGCCAAACTCCCTTGGCTGCCGCGCGGGAAAAGACCCGCCCTTGCCTTTTTTAGTCCGGGTTTGTGTTGATGGATCACGCGAAGCAGCAAAAACCAAGCCGTCTCTTGTACTCCTCCGTTGACGCTCGCTTTCATGAATTCTGTACTTCCTCTCGCCAACATGTGGGACCTATAGCAACCGGGTCGACGTGCCATGCACCAAATAACAATGCAGAGCAGCAGGGGGACGCACCCCAGTCATACCGCCCCAGTAGTAGTAATGAGCAATGAGACGTCAATCACAATGCCGCACCTTCCCAGTCGGACGAAGCAACCATTATTTCACACTTCGCTTCGCCATCATCTCCTTCAAGAAAACCACGTAGTATTTCTTCTGCCATTGTTCTGCCTCAAGAGGGACACGCGCATCGCCTTGATACATCATGACATGTGGGACCACATGATAGGCCATGCTCCCCCGCCCATTGCTCAGTAAAATCACCTCATTTTTACTACTTCCTCCGTATCGGTTTACAGGGCATGCACGTCATTCTAGGTTGAGAATTTAACTGGCTATATATGTGATGAATAGTATATGTTTAGAAACTACATCCGCTTAAGAATCCAATGATATACTTTTTGTGACCTAGTAACTCATATTTAGTTAGTCAAATGGATGAGCTAGAACTACGTGCACGCCCTATAAACCGAGACGGAGAGGGTAGTACAGTACGTATCTTTTTAGATCAATAGAGTCAGGATTCACCAAGGAGCAAAACCAAGTGGTAGGCTGCTCCTGTCGTGTTGGCATAGCAACTCAAGCAGGGTCAGTCCGCACATGAAATGGCGACACACTTAACATGACCCCTTTGGCCGACATGTGTCTCATCCACCATCTTGTTCCATGTGCGATGCACCAAATTACAGTTCGGAGCAACGGTTGGACTTGGAGGTACCCCAGTCGTAGCGCCGCAGTAGTAGTAAATGAGCAATGAGGGGTCAAATCACAAAGCCCCACCTTTCCCGCATTAAGCTGGACGGACGAAGCAACCATCATTTCACTCTAGGGCGCAAGAGCATAAAGAAAAGAGAAAACAAATGATGCATGCGGCAGCTACCTAGGGCACCCTAGGGTAGGGGCCTCCACTACAAATCCTTTTTTTTTTTGAAAGCGCCTCCGCTACAAATCCGCTTCTCCCTCATCCTCTTGAAGAAAACCGACGATGCGTGCGGCGGTAGGGTTTGTAGGAGTACTACGACATGCGGGTCCACGTCTTAGTAAGCGGGAGAGGGATTGAGTTCGAGTAGACGCCTTAATATGTGTGGGACGCTTGGTTTCACAGGAACGAGGCAACATTTTGGGTTCGGGGACCAGTGGAGATATACGTACAAAAAATTGTGGACGTAGGTTCGACCGAAAGGCAATGATGCATGCATGGGCCTTGCATTTTGATATACCCGCAGCCGCGTGAAATTTGCTACTCTACTCAAAACTAGTAAGGTACACATGCATTGAACGCATGCGATTTGTAAACCAAATTATGAATAAATACACACTATAGCATGTAAAGCTTTGAGTCATATATGCATGATGTAGATGTTCGTTTCGTTCTTATAGTTCATCTCATTCAAAATCAATTAGTTTTATAAAAAGGTTAAGATTCATGGGGTTGTGCATTGTAAAGCATAAAGTAAAAAACAAATAATGACAATTCATTTAGAATTTATTTTTTTGGGCAATTATGATACGAAAGATTTTAGAACAAAGGAGAAGTGCTTCTGTTTTGAGGTTTTTGCATTATGCTTAAGTTCAACCATGGAGTCTTCTAGATTGTACATGTGGTAGAATCTGGTGGAATGTTGATGATATCCAACGGCCAGTAGTGCTCGGATTTGCCATCTCTGCACTGTCGGATTAGCTTCATCCAACGACCATCTTTCAAAGTTATTCGCACACTATATGGGGGTATAGATAATCCATAAAAGTTCCTCCAAAAACATCTATAACTAAAGAGAAAAAATGAATTGCAGTTAAAAGAATGAAATTTCTAACAAAAATGTGAATGTGAACTACATATGTGTGCACGTGACCAGCACATACATTGTCAATTCAAAATTTAATGCAAGAAATAACTTATGAGTAACATGCATGAATTGATGATGTGGTGCTTGCATGCATAGAGTAGAAAAACAATGTGACTTATGACTTGATGCATGACGTGTTCTTGTGCCATAGTTGCATGTCTAGGAAAAAAGCTACTAGTGGGTTGTACTAGCTATTTAGGAATAGAAGATGTATACATGGAAGTTGTAGGGAAAGAGATGACATGGAGTATCTCAATTCCTATGAGTAGGGATTGGAAAAGAGATGTCATTTGGTTCACATCATAGGAACTTTTCTATTGAATCTAGAGATGATATGTATCTCAATTCCTATGAGGAGGGATTAGAAAAGAGATGGCATTTGGTTCACATCATAGGAACTTTTTCTATTGAATATAGGCTAATGTTTATTTTCCTTTGAAATTATGGGAGTATAGGAACCCATTCATATGAACCAAGTGGTTCTAAAGCTATAAAAATGATATCATGTTTATTTCCTTTGAAATGTGGAGTATATGAATCTATTCCTATGAACCAATTGGCTCTAAAGGAAAAAATCCTATAAAAATTATATCATATAGAGTTACTATGATATTCCTCCACACCAAAGGATGGTTGAAATTGCTGCAGGTGATACGATGGTCTTTCTTAGTAGACTCCTCCCCCATCTTTATAGTTACCTCTCGAAGATGAATGAAATGATATATACTGGGTATTCTATATGTGCATTTTGGTACACGAAAACTCGGTAAAAGTTCGCGAGGTTCAAATTTTTAATAAAGCTGTATGCACTGCATTTTGGAATGGAGGGAGGAGCATACGGCAGTTTCTAACACTCACGTGGAAGATTTGTGTGTAGGAGGAGTGGCTGTTCTGTTAAATGACATGGCAAAACTGACACTGTCGGATGCCGATCTAACGGTTCTTCTGGCGTTAAATCGGAAACGGCTTGTGGCGACGTTTGTTAGATAATGATTTACTGAGACATGCATTGCATTGATACGTGCCCCCTCTCTCTCACGCACACACGCACCCTCACGAGTCACGACTCTCCCGAGTTCTCTCACACCCACCGTCTATCTGCAGGTAGACATCACACACATATGTGCTCTTCACACCCTACCCTCAGAACTTCTAAAAAAACAAAAGACGTCGCGCACATTTTATTTTAGTTCACACGTCACACACTTATACTATTACTCTTGTGGCGAACGTTCTTTGGGGATAGTATATTGTACTCTCACGAAGAGAAGTGGTGCATGCACGCACTAGTTCTCTCACACCCACTCGCGGGTACATGTAGGAGCGCATTTTTTTGAAGCTGATACAACAAAATCACTCCACTATATATATAAGTAGGAGCCTTAGCGCTTGATTTACTAGGGTTCCTCTCTTTCACACTCTCATGCTCTCCAGATCTAAGAAAGACATAGGTGGCCACACTCTCTCTCTGCTCATGGCTGGTCACAAATCCGGCCGGACCACCTCGACCAGGGCAGGGGTGTAGGTGCATCGTTCGCACTGTCGTCGGTAGCGAGGGAGGAGACCAACGGCTTCCCGCGCGTACCGATCGGCGGCCGTGCCGTTCTCTCCGAGAGAGCGCCGGCTCGGGAGGGCCTTCGACCCCTTCTTCCTCCCTGCGGTATTGTGGCCAAGATGTGGCCTCTCGACGCCGTCTTTGCCACATGCCAACGACCCTCAGGTATATATTCCTTCGAAACCTGCCTTGCTCTACTGCCCCGGCTCTCCACGTGGCTGCTTGTGGATCTTTTTCTACTTCCGTCGGCTGTTCCAAAGCCACCTAGACTTTTACTATTATTAGAGGTAAAGCTAGTTCATACAGTCGACTCTAAGAGTTGGTTCAAACAGGGAAGAAAGTGGGAAAGTTGTAGCATGAATCTAGGACTTGGTTGTAAGAGGAAACGGGGGAAAGTAGTAGATACTGGCTACCCAACCGGTCTCTTGGTTGAAAAGGCGAAGAAAGCATGGTGGATGGTGAAGGGTGGGGGGAAATGGACCTATCTCTTGGTTGAAAAAGGAAAGAAAGTGGGGGGTGTTGCGGGAAAACGCAAACGAGAATGAGCAGGTCTAGATTTCCTGTGCTCACATAGGAAAATGTCACCGAGGAGATAAAAAATGGGACAAATGCAGACATGTTGTCTGAGTGTTTGCCGCTCTCGATAACCACATCTTCCTCACCACTTTATGCCCCTGCTGTACCTACGCCCATATCGCTACCGTTAATGTAAAATCACATGAAGCATTAAGCAATGCCACCTAATGTCACTATAAGTAGTGGTCTAGTGCCATCGATAAACTGAAGCAATGCCACCACCATTTTATGAAGTGCTTCCGTCTTTCTTTATTTCCATGAATTGTGTTCTTGCAGTTACACTTAAATCTCACACCGCTAACATTTCTTCATCCCAGTGGAACTGCACAAATTTGATTGCACATTTACTGACCATGTCCTACTCCTATGACAGTAATACTAATGCTATTGTTCTGCATGTTAATCTAGTGGCAGTGTTGATGTGATGTGATGCTACTTACTTAAGGGCACTTTCATACTATCAATCTAGTGCCAATTATAACACAATAGATGCCGCTGTTAATCATACGCCACTGCAAATAACTGTCACTGTTTAAATAACTGTATTTCGTATTTGCGCAAATAGGGATGTCTGTCTCCATATCGTTTCTATCTGCGCAATCAGAAGTACACACCTCAGTTTTAGTACAACTGCACAAAATGAGATGGCTATTCCTAGATGTCGTCCTCTAACCACCAGTGTTCCAGGTATTCCTACATTGGTAGTAACTAGGTAGAATGACCAATGCAATCTAAAAGAAGCTGATTCATATGTTTTACTTCCTGATTGCAATTCAGGGATGAGCGAAAACAACTGCATCCTAGTCTGGAATGAACTTTCTACCAGTTCATCCATGGACCGA
This sequence comes from Aegilops longissima, assembly GCA_021605205.1. Classification (NCBI taxonomy): domain Eukaryota; kingdom Viridiplantae; phylum Streptophyta; class Magnoliopsida; order Poales; family Poaceae; genus Aegilops; species Aegilops longissima. Next base: position 328,146,794 of record CM038676.1, read on the forward strand.
GGACTAGCTGGAACGGCTGCACAGAGGTTTTTGGGACAGGTGCACAGACAAGAGGCATTGTGGTCTGCTTATTTATGCAAATAGCGGTGCTTAAATTTAGTGGAATGCACAAGAATTTCAGCTGGTCAGTACACTGCGTGGTTCAGTTCAACATTCCAGCTAATAACACAATTATAATTGGTTATTCTGGAATGAGAGAGCCTAACCCTGGATGGTGGCAACAAGAAAAAACCAGAGTGAACTCCAGGAAATTTGAGCTCTGCGGGAGAATGCTTTGCGAGAGAAGCCTTGCTTGTTTTTCCTGATTTGTAAACCTTCTCCCAACTTTGTCTTTTGTTGTGAACTAGTATATGTTTGTTATGTTCTATGAATCATTGAGATGTATAAAATTGTTTAACTTATGCTTTTCAAGTTTTTTATGAAGCCGGGTTTAATGTGAGTGTTCCACATGAACGCTGGACTAGCATGTGAACGTTTGGAATTTACATTGTGGCCTCAGTTAACTGCATGAACCACTGTAACAAGATACATAGTTGCTTATATGTCAGACAACAGATTGTTGATTGTTAGCTCGTCGATAGCCTAGTGTTGAAGCGAGCTGAGCCAATGTGTCGTGTTTTGCACAACTGCTTACAAGTGGGGTAGCACCAACAGTGTTTACAAGTACTTATGTATACGTCGGTGATAACCCACAAGTATAGGGGATCGCAACAGTTTTTGATAAGTAAGAGTGTCGAACCCAACGAGGAGCTAAAGGTAGAACAAATATTCCCTCAAGTTCTATCGACCACCGATACAACTCTACGCACGCTTGATGTTCGCTTTACCTAGAACAAGTATGAAACTAGAAGTACTTTGTAGGTGTTTTTGGACAGGCTTGCAAGAAGAGTAAAGAGCACGAAAATAAAACTAGGGGCTGCTTAGATAAAAACACAACTAAAGTAAATATAGCGAGTGTGGAAAAGTGGTGGTAAGAATTGTGAAATTGTCCCTTAAACAATTGACTACTTTACTAGACCGACATCAAGTATTATGTGGGAGAGGCCACTGCTAGCATGTTATCCCTTACTTGGAATTCTATGCACTTATGATTGGAACTATTAGCAAGCATCAGCAACTACTAACGTTCATTAAGGTAAAACCCAACCATAGCATTAATATATATTGGTCCCCCTTCAATCCCGTATGTATCAATTTCTATGCTAGGTTGAAGCTTCTGTCACTCTTGCCCTCCAATACATAGTCCTATCAACATACAACTAACCCTATGGTGTGATCCACGCGCGCGCTCATATGGTGGGCACCAAAGGAAAGCAACATAACCACAAGCAAATTAAATCAATCATAGCAATTCATCAACCACCGATAGGACAACGAAAATCTACTCAGACATCATAGGATGGCAACACATCATTGGATAATAATATGAAGCATAAAGCACCATGTTCAAGTAGAGGGTACAGCGGGTTGCGGGAGAGTGGACCACTGTAGATAGAGGGGGGAAGGTGATGGAGATGTTGGTGAAGATGGCGGAGGTGTTGGTGAAGATCGCGGTGATGATGGTGGCCACGGCAGCGTTCCGGCGCCACCGGAGGAGAGGGGGCCCCTTCTTCCTCTTCTTCCTTGACCTCCTCCCTAGATGGGAGAAGGGTTTCCCCTCTGGTACTTGGCCTCCATGGCATGGGAGGGGCGAGATCCACTCCGAGATTGGATCTGTCTCTCTGTCTCTCTCTGTTTCTGCATTCTGTTCCGCTGCCCTTTCACCGTTTCTTTTATATCCGGAGATCCGTAACTCCGATTGGAACGAAACCTTCACCGTGATTTTTTTTTGAAAATTAGCTTTCTTGCGGCCGAAGAAGGGCGTCAACCGCCTTACAGGTGGGTCACGAGGGTCAGGGGCGCGCCCTAGGGGGGGCGCCCCCCTACCTCGTGCCCACCTCGGACACTGGTTCGCGTTGATTTTTCCTCCAGATTTTCCAAATATTCCGAAAAGTATCTCCGTCCGTTTTTATCCCGTTTGGACTCCGTTTGATATGGATATTCTGCGAAACCAAAAACATGCAACAGACAGGAACTGGCACTGGGCACTGGATCAATATTTTAGTCCCAAAAATATTATAAAAAGTTGCCAAAAAGTATATGAAAGTTGAATAATATTGGCATGGGACAATAAAAAATTATAGATACGACGGAGACGTATCATTATCCCCAAGCTTAATTCCTGCTCGTCCTCGAGTAGGTAAATGATAAAAAGACAATTTTTGATGTGGAATGCTACCTAGCATAATCTTGATCATATGTCTAATCATGGCATGAATATTAAGACACGAGTGATTCAAAGCAATAATCTATCATTTGACATTAAGACAATAATACTTCAAGCCTACTAATGAAGCAATCAAGTCTTTTCAAAATAACAAGGCCAAAGAAAGTTATCCCTACAAAATCGTATAGTCTGGCTATGCTCCATCTTCACCACACAAAATATACACAACATGCACAACCCCGATGACAAGCCGAGCAATTGGTTATTACTTTTTAACGCGCTTCAGCATTTTCAACCCTCACACAATACATGAGCGCAAGCCATGGATATAGCACTATGGTTGGAATAGAATATGGTAATGGGGGTTATGTGGAGAAGACCAAAAAGGAGAAAGTCTCACATCGACGCGGCTAATCAACGGGCTATGGAGATGCCCATCAATTGATGTCAATGTGAGGAGTAGGGATTGCCATGCAACGGATGCACTAGAGCTATAAGTATATGAAAGCTCAAACTGAAACTAAGTGGGTGTGCATCCAACTTGCTTGCTCATGAAGACCTAGGGCATTTGAGGAAGCCCATCTTTGGAATATACAAGCCAAGTTCTATAATGAAAATTCCCACTAGTATATGAAAGTGATAACTCAAGAGACTCTCTATATGAAGAACATGGTGCTACTTTGAAGCACAAGTGTGGTAAAAGGATAGTAACATTGCCCCTTTTTTGCGGGCTTCTTTGGCCCCATTTTTTATTTAGGCTTCTTTGGCCTCTTTTTTTGGGGGCAATGCTCTAATAATGATAATCATCACACTTTTATTTACTTACAACTCAATATTACAACTTGATATCTAGAACAAAGATATGACTCTATATGAATGCCTCCGGCGGTGTACCAGGATGTGCAATGATCTAGCGTAGCAATGACATCAAAAAACGGACAAGCCATGAAACCATCATGCTAGCTATCTTACGATCATGCAAAGCAATATGACAATAAATGCTCAAGTCATGTATATGATGATGATGGAAGTTGCATGGCAATATATCTCGGAATGACTATGGAAATGTCATGATAGGTAGGTATGGTGGCTGTTTTGAGGAAGATATAATGAGGCTTATGTGTGACAGAGCGTATCATATCACGGGGTTTGGATGCACCGGCGAAGTTTGCACCAACTCTCGAGGTGAGAAAGGGAAATGCACGGTACCGAAGAGGCTAGCAATGATGGAAGGGTGAGAGTGCGTATAATCCATGGACTCACATTAGTCATAAAGAACTCATATACTTATTGCAAAAGTTTATTAGCCCTCGAAGCAAAGTACTACTACGCATGCCCCTAGGGGGATAGATTGGTAGGAAAATACCATCGCTCGTCCCCGACCGCCACTCATAAGGAAGACAACCAATAAACACCTCATGCTCCGACTTCGTTACATAATGGTTCACCATACGTGCATGCTACGGGACTTGCAAACCTCAACGCAAGTATTTCTCAATTTCACAATTACTCAACTAGCACGACTCTAATATCACCATCTTTATATCACAAAACTATTGCAAGGAATCAAACATATCATATTCAGTGATCTACAAGTTTTATGTAGGATTTTATGACTAACCATGTGAATGACCAGTTCTTGTCATCTCTCTAAATAGATATAAGTGAAGCAAGAGAGTTTAATTCTTTATACAAAAGATATGCCCACTCTCTAACAAATATAAGTGAAGCAAAAGAGCATTCTACAAGTGGCGGTTGTCTATGTAAAGAGAAACAGGCAATCCAAGCTTCAAATGATATAAGTGAAGCACATGAAGCATTCTATAAAGCCATACTCAAAAGATATAAGTGAAGTGAAATGAGCATTCTATAAATCAACCAAGGACCATCTCATACCAGCATGGTGCATAAAAGAAAAATTAAAGTTAAAAGCAAAAGACGCTCCAAGATCTGCACATATCACATGAATGAAACGAATCCGAAAACATACCGATATTTGTTGAAGAAAGAGGGGATGCCTTCCGGGGCATCCCCAAGCTTAGACGCTTGAGTCTCCTTGAATATTTACTTGGGGTGCCTCGGGCATCCCCAAGCTTAAGCTCTTGCCTCTCTTCCTTCTTCTCACATTGAGACCTTCTCGATCATCGAACACTTCATCCACACAAAACTTCAACAGAAAACTCGGCAAGATCCGTTAGTATAATAAAGCAAATCACTACTCAGTACTGTTGCAAACCAATTCATATTTTATTTTTGCATTCTGTCTACTGTAATATAACTTTTTCATGGCTTAATACACTGATATGAATCGATAGTTTCATCAAAACAAGCAAACTATGCATAAAAAATAGAATCTGTCTAAAACAGAACAGTCTGTAATAATATGAAAATTCACCATACTTATGATACTTGAAAAGTTCTACCAAAATTAGGAAAAATAAACAATTTTTATAGCAATACAAAATAATCAGAACCATTTGAGGTTCCAGTAAAAAATTAAAATTCGCGCACTACAGCCAAAGTTTCTGTCCTGCACCGTACAAACCAACAAGCATTGTAAACATCCTAAAGGAAAACCTTGGCACATTATTTTATAATACAATGGAATTGTACAAGGGGATAATTATTTTTATTGAAAAGTTTCTGTAATTAAGATTCACAAAGTTTCCGTGAGCATGAACAAAGTTCAAGGCTAGTTCCCACTTCAACAATGCTTGTCTTTCTCACTTTCGCTTTTCTTTTTGAAAAGTTTTGGGTTCCCCTCTTTATTTTTGTTGTTTTTAAACTATATGAAATCACTCAAGAGAAATAAACGACTCTCTAAAACTTCCGGGTTGTCTCCCTGACAGCACTTTCTTTAAAGCCATTAAGCTAGGCATATAGTGCTCAAGTAATGGATCCACCCGGATCCCAAGGTATATCAAAGCCAATTTTAATTAACAATGATTTGTAATTTAGTAGTGAGCACAAAGCAACATATATCATGTAATGACGAAGTCTAACTCTCTACCTATGCATCGGCATGTCATAAAAGAACAATTCACGCACACAAAGTAAAGGCCAATGCATAGTATAAACAGTTTCTTGCAATTTTATCATGTTGGAAACATAGAGATGTGGAGATATAGTTCCTCTCTCATAATAATTGAAAGTAGGAGCAGCAAGCACATGCATATTATATCTATCAAAATCATCATGTGCAACATTATAAGGCAACCCATCAATATAATCCTTAATAAGTGCAAACTTCTCCGATATAGTGTAGTCGGGAGAATTCAAAAAGATAATAGGACTATCATGCGTGGGTGCAATAGAAAAAATTTCATGTTTAACATAAGGAACTATAGCAAGTTCATCTCCATAAGCATAATTCATATTGGCATCTTGGCCATAAGCATAGGAAGCATCATCAAAAAGGGATATTTCAAGAGAATCAACCAGATCATAACAATCATCATAGCAATCATCCTTCGGTAAGCACAAAGGGGAATTAAACAATGTATGAGTTGAAGAGTTACTCTCATTAGAAGGTGGGCACGGGTGATCAATCCGCTCTTCCTCCTTTTGTTCTTCGCTCTCCTCATCATCTTTTTCATCCAATGAGCTCACAATTTCATCAATTTCTTCTTCCATAGCTTCCTGCAAAATATTAATCTCTTCTTGGACAGCGGGGTAGGCCTCAATATATAGTTTAACATAGGCATTAGAAGCATAATTATCATAGCAATATTCAAGTATGGCAAAATTTTCAGATTTGTAGAGAGTAGCACCATACTTTTCAATCAAAGAAGCAATTTCATAAGCACCCTTAAAAGAAAAAAATTCTTCAATTTGTTGAACATCATAGTAATTATAAACACCCTTAGCATATGAAGATACGATTCCATTATCACTAAACAAGCATTGGTAGGGAAGGTGTTTCTTAGGGTTTTCAGAACAACAAGTAATATCATATAATTCACATAAAGTCCAAGCATAGCATTGCAAATGTTGAATTTGATCCCATAATATTTTCCCTTTTTCAGATATACGGTGTCGCACATAACAAGCATGCTCATCTAAAGATTTTCCCTCAACTAAGCTAGTTGGGGTTTCAGCACGAGCACAAAGGGATCGAAGATGATCAAAGTAAAAAAGCTTCAGGAGTGTGATAGATTTTGAGTGGTTCTTCAACCATTGGTTTAGTAGGTACAACTAATTTTTTTGGTATTTTGCGTTTCCTACCCATAGCTAAAGATAGAAAACAACTAAGAACTGCAAATAAAAATTACTTAGTGATAAAGCAAACAAGCACACACGAGAATATTCACCCCACGCTATAATTCCCCGGCAACGGCGCCAGAAAAAGGTCTTGATAACCCACTAGTATAGGGGACCGCAACAGTTTTCGATAAGTAAGAGTGTCGAACCCAACGAGGAGCTATAGGTAGAACAAATATTCCCTCAAGTTCTACCGACCACCGATACAACTCTACGCACGCTTGACGTTCGCTTTACCTAGAACAAGTATGAAACTAGAAGTACTTTGTAGGTGTTTTTGGACAGGCTTGCAAGAAGAGTAAGAGCACGAAAATAAAACTAGGGGCTGCTTAGATAAAAACACAACTACAGTAAATATAGCGAGTGTGGAAAAGTGGTGGTAAGAGTTGTGAAATTGTCCCTTAAGCAATTAACTACTTTACTAGACCGACAGCAAGTATTATGTGGGAGAGGCCACTGCTAGCATGTTATCCCTTACTTGGAATTCTATGCACTTATGATTAGAACTATTAGCAAGCATCGGCAACTACTAACGTTCATTAAGGTAAAACCCAACCATAGCATTAATGTATATTGGTCCCCCTTCAATCCCGTATGTATCAATTTCTATGCTAGGTTGAAGCTTCTGTCACTCTTGCCCTCCAATACATAGTCCTATCAACATACAACTAACCCTATGGTGTGATCCATGCTCGCGCTCATATGATGGGCACCAAAGGAAAGCAACATAACCACAAGCAAATTAAATCAATCATAGCAATTCATCAACCACCGATAGGACAACGAAAATCTACTCAGACATCATAGGATGGCAACACATCATTGGATAATAATATGAAGCATAAAGCACCATGTTCAAGTAGAGGGTACAGCGGGTTGCGGGAGAGTGGACCACTGTAGATAGAGGGGAGAAGGTGATGGAGATGTTGGTGAAGATGGCGAAGGTGTTGGTGAAGATCGCGGTGATGATGATGGCCACGGCAGCGTTCCGGCGCCACAGGAGGAGAGGGGGAGAGGGGCCCCCTTCTTCCTCTTCTTCCTTGACCTCCTCCCTAGATGGGAGAAGGGTTTCCCCTATGGTCCTTGGCCTCCATGGCATGGGAGGGGTGAGAGCCCCTCCGAGATTGGACCTATCTCTCTGTCTCTCTCTGTTTCTGCGTTCTGTTCCGCTGCCCTTTCACCGTTTCTTTTATATCCGGAGATCCGTAACTCCGATTGGAACGAAACCTTCGCCGTGATTTTTTCTCGAAAATTAGTTTCTTGTGGCCGAAGAAGGGCGTCAACCGCCTTACAGGTGGGTCACGAGGGTCAGGGGTGCGCCCCCTACCTCGTGCCCACCTCGGACACTGGTTCGCGTTGATTTTTCCTCCAGATTTTCCAAATATTCCGAAAAGTATCTTCGTCCGTTTTTATCTCGTTCGGACTCCGTTTGATATGGATATTCTGCGAAACCAAAAACATGCAACAGACAGGAACTAGCACTGGGCACTGGATCAATATGTTAGTCCCAAAAATAGTATAAAAACTTGCCAAAAAGTATATGAAAGTTGAATAATATTGGCATGGGACAATCAAAAATTATAGATACGACGGAGACGTATCAGTCGGCGCACAGTTCTCGAACGAGTACACTATTTCATCAAACACACACTGCTCATATGATAAACCATGGCAACTTATGTCTGACTATGCCATATTCATGAAAAAACTAGTGAGGACGCATCTGTTTCAGCAACAATTACGATGGTTCTCACATGATTCACATGCACACAAAAGTAGCAGCAGTTCCCAAAGACGGATTCAAACAGAGTACTAGCCCAGAGGGCTCGATAATAGCAAGGTTTGGATAATTAGACACAATCCAAACTACTAGCCGGGGCAACTATTTCATGCCTCGATCTAATTTGGGCTGGACACAAGACGAACCTTGCCATGAACATCATCGAGGACGTCCGGCAGCAGCTCAATCCTGTGAACCTTCATGAAGATAACCTTGTGGCCTTGCCACTCATAAACTTGTTTGTGGAGGCATGCCACGTCATCTTCCCGCGTAATCTTGACAAGAACAGTATGCCTCACAAACAAAGGAGTAGCTTTGAACTTCTTGTGCTTTAGTACACCTTGGACAACACGCCTGACAACAGTGAGGCTGGAATACAACTTGACATTGGTATAAGCGCAAATGGCTTCCAGGATCCAACAACCTAAGAACTCTGTTTTCCCAGTGGGTATATTCAGGTCATCCGCCTCATAGCGAGTGACATGTACAACCACACAATCCTTGTCTGCATCAGGGCTCTAATTGAAACAGAAACAAATTCTGAATTACTTTCTAGTACAAGAAACACAAGTTATTTAAACCACTATGTATAGCATGACATCGAAGCTAATAAAATTTTGCATTATTCATCACCACATACTTTAGATGAAAAACCACAATCGAGATTGGCAAAGAAGAAAATCACCTTGGGCAGCTCAGCGGGGGGACACATCCTCGAAGGGGGAAAACTGCTCCTGTAGTGCCATGGGGGCTGTAACCTCAAACAGGGCGGTTACCATATCAGCAATGGCCGTGAGTGTATCTGGGGTCGGCTCGGTGGCTGCCTCCATTTTTTTGGAGCTCTCTGTCTCGTGGGGATCAGCCTCCGCGTCTGCTCCAATATCGGCAGATCTTTGCCTGGTTCTCCTTGGTCCATCATGAAACCGCGAATACTAGGAGATCACCAAAGGAAAACACAATCGCAATGACAATGAAACAAAAAAGAGAGTGAGGATCGGTTACTGCTTTGCAAAATTTCTTTTTTTTTCTCTGAACGAAAATATACCAACATCATGTATCCGCTTACCTTCCCTTCATTGGGAGAGAAGAACAGTGGCAGATGCGAGTGTTGGCTTTCTTGAAGACGATGAGGGAGAAGGGGATTCAGCAAAGAGTGCAATTATGGTTGCTTCGTCCGTCAAACATAGATTGCGAGGAGGTGGGGTTTTGTGATACGACGGTTCGTTACTGCCGCGCTACGACCGGGGTGACTCTCCGCCTGCATACTGCCTTCTAGTTTGGTGGATGGCATTTGGGCCCGCGCACTGCATGGCCCGCATGTCGGTGAACAAAAGTAAAACTACATTCAGTAGAGGGAGATGTCTCGATGACCTAGGAGGAGCCAGAAGCAGTAGTGTATCCACTGTACTAGTAGTAATTGTTTTTCTGGGTAGCTGTAGAGTGTCTCCACTGTACTAGTAGTAATTGTTTCTCTGGGCCCAAGACAAAACAACCCATCCACCCTAGTAAATAATAAAATCAATTCAAAACCCCATATATTTACTTAATGAGAGGCGCTACCCACACCCAGCACACCGCCCCCAAAAAAACCTGGGTGCACTTCTTCCTCCTCACTCCCACCCACCTCACGTCAGCTCGCTCCACTCGTACCCCAAAATTCCTCACCTCACTCCTACAGAAAACCCCAGCTCCCCTTCTTCCTCACTACTATAGAAAAACCCCAGCTCCCCTTCTTCTTCACTCGCACTACAACTAGGCTCGTCCCTCGCACAAAAACCTTCGACTCCCATTTCTCAAGAAACTTTCACTTGTGCGGGTTCGTATATCGGAGGCCTCGTTGCATAGCATCATCCACTCCAGTTGCCCTACCCTGGAGTGCTTGGTGCTTGTTTTCACAGTTAGAATCGGTTGTCTCCAAATAAAGTCGCCTAACCTTGTAAGAACTGGAATTTCTTTTGATGGAAGGCAGCTCATCATCCAAGATGCCCCTTCACTTCAAAGGTTGATCCTTGATTCTAGTTATTCACCGTTGCAAATAACCGTCCTCTCTGCGCCTAAACTGGAGACCTGGGGTGTAATACATGATCTCTGTGCTCATTTCAATATGGTGTTTGGCTCCACAGTTCTTCAGGTACTTTATATTATCATCTACACTTGTAACCATAAGCTGCATTTTAAATTTTTGTGCATAAGTTATATATCATCTTGGAGTACACATTTTGTACTAATATTATGTTCTATGCTCAATGAAGAGTTTCTCCATGGATGGCCTATCAATGGTGCTGGATTCTGTCAAGATCTTATATATCCAAATGAATAGTTTTGATCTGAACAAGATTATTGGCTTGCTGCAATGCTTTCCATGTCTGGAGAAATTGTATATAAAGGTGATAATTTCACGCACATTGGAAGCCCGCATATAGTGTACTAGAATTAACTGTTCAGCTATTGCTCTTTTGACACTCTTTTTTTAGACCTTAACTATTTTCAATCTTCATGTCTATTTAGACAACAGGGCGGGGTAAGAAAGTTATAACCAATCGGTGGATTCGTAAGCACCGGGATTTTCTCACTTCTCATGACATTCGATTGAAGACAATAACGCTAGAACAATATGTAGCCAACCATGTAAACACCAGATTTGTCACATTCTTCCTGCTAAATGTGAGGTTACTATTGTCCATCAGGCTTAAGTTTATCAGCAGCATGGTTTTGACGAATGGGTATGTCGAAGAGAAAAAAAGGAGTTTCAGGTGGGCAAAAGAGCTTCTGAACGTGCCAGGCTTCTATTTACAACATATTTTGGTCATAATCCAGTAAATTTTATGACCCAGGATGTTCATTCTATGGACCTGACCGATCCATTTGACTATGACTGCCGAAAACAATGCTGGAGTTAGATGTTCTTGCCCTTTTCAACTCGGCTGTGACTGTCATATTTTCTTTGAAACAACGCAAATGGCTTGTCATTCGTTTAATTTAGAGTGAAATATTGTAACAAATCCCAAATAAGGGAAATAACATCACTCTCGCCGGCTGGTTGAGCTCACTGTGCATTACAGAAGCCAAGTGATTAGCCCCCCGCCAGCACCCACAAACTTATTTAAAACTAGCACATCAAATGGGCTGTAAATTTTCATAGGAAAGGCTGCATGACCGTGACAGATTTGGATTCTGACATTTGGGACCCACAAGAAAATAGCCTATCCAAGGTGGTGTCGACTTACTAGCCAGTCAACAAACGATTCTTCCTACCAGCCGTTGGATTGACATCCAACATCTGTCGTGTATCTTCTATCTCTTGTCTTCTTCCTCCAGCCGCCCAAACCAAACCACCCCGTCAGCTCCGCCTGCTCCCGCCTCCCATGGCTGGTTGCGCCTCCACCGCCCTACCGTACCCTCCAACATTGGCCAGTTCCTCCCTCTATTCCCCCACACATCCTGTTATTCTCCGGCGATGTCAGCCCCAACACGCACCCGCACCCGAGCCAGTCAACTCTCGTACTCCCCTCCGCCTGCGACAGGACCGGTGTATCTACCATGGATCCTATTTGTTCCGTCCGAGGCCTCGCCGTCGTCCTCTGCCTTGGTTCACTCGCCGTGTGCGGTGCGCCGCCCTCTTGCGTTGTCAACAGCGTCAACAACCGAGAGGAACAAGGAGATGACTGTACGTGGAGAGGATGACAGTAGGGACCCACCAGCGTCATGGCAGTACGCAAGCAAGTGCCTCGTTATTACAAGCCCAAAAAAGGTTCCTCCTAATGGTTGGACATCTGGGGCTCATGCCATTGTCAACATAGTCAATAAATGAGAGAATTACACTACGAGCGGCTGACACCAGGGACCCAGCGGGTCGCGCCGTTTTTTTTGAGGAACAAGCAGTTGTTATTTATACTAGTTTTAGCGATGGATCAGGGTAACAAAAGGGCTATGCGGGTGCTGTGGCGCGTCTATCCAGGGTTTTATTTATGTTTACCATATCATGAGCCCAGTTGTGTTTTTTTCTTGCTGAAAATGGCTAGCCCAGTTCTATTATTTTTAAAGAAATACCCAAACGAGGCCTACTTGCTTTATGAGCCCTACTGGGCTGCAAATCTTTCAAGACGAGGATAGTTTCATTCGGATTGCCCAGAAATGGGATGTACATTTTTAAAACACATCAAACCGGGAATTAGTTTCAATTTTTTTCATTACAAGATTTTAAATTCCATTGATTTTTATGCTTGGACAATTATTTGGATTTTATATTATATAAATTATTTTTTCAAAATAGTTTGAATGTGACTCGATATTTCGGGATTAAAAACAATTGACGGCACCGAAATATGCAAAATTTCGTATAATTTTTAACCGTGGCCACAATATGGGGTGTAATGCTAACAAAAACAAGATGGGCTCCAAAAAAATTCTTAAGAATTAGCAAATGGGCTGTAAATTATTAGAAATAATGGCAGATGGGTTGTATGTTGTTTTCCATAGATTTGAGTCTGACTTGTGTGCCTACTACAAGTTGACGCGTATGCTTTCCTAAAAAAAGGTTGACACACACGCAACGCCGTGTCAACTTAGTCAACACACGAGAGCAGTGACTGTTGGATGTCCATCCGACGGCCGTCGTGCTTCTTCAATCTCTGCTCTTCCTGCTCCAGCCGCTCAAACAAGCGCCAGCGGGACTGCCTTCTCCCTCCTTCCACGGCCGGCTATGCTGCCGCGCAGGCCTCACCACCCCTCCCCCCCGTACTCCCATTGCTGGCCTAGCCATCCCTCTACTCACCCACACCTGCTGTTATTCTCCGGAGACGGCAGACGAACCAGTAAACCCTCGTACTCCCCTCCGCGTGGGAAACAACTGCCGAGTCTTTGCTGGCTCTGTGTCGATCCCTTCCTAGGCCTCGCCGTTGCCCACCGCCCTGGTGCTCTCGGCGCGGCGTGGCTAACATGGTCAATGAACGACATCCATCGGAAGTGGACTGTACGTGCAGAGGCTGACAGCTGGGTCCACGGCCGCACGCAAGGAAATGCCTCCTTATTACGCGCAAAATAATGATTCCTCCACCTGACAGCTGGGACCCATCGGAAGGGCCTTTGTATTTCGCGAAAAAATGTTCCCCCGCTGACAGGTCGGACCCACCAGCTATATATTCGCATGCAAGGAAGTGCCTCTGTTGGGGATATTACCACTAGGCGTAAACCGGCCAGGAGAGGCCGGGCTAACTCCATCAGTAGTTCATTGTACTTGAAGCCCATGAAGACAGACGATGACACTGAATAAAGGCCCAGGGCCTAGAACCGGTTTAAGGCCTGTAGATATAAACCGGGATTGATATGTAACTTGCATTGTAAGGTAGAAAGAGCGGAGACCGAGCCGGACACGTTTATGAGCCGGCCTCGGGATTCTGTAAACCGACGGGCGTCAACCCATGTATATAAGGGGACGACCCGGCAGCGGTTCAAGGACGACACACAACAACTCGAGACCCAGGCAAAGCGTATTCGCTCCCTGGTCATCGAAACCCCATCAATTCCATCACAACTAGACGTAGGCTTTTACCTTCATCGTAAGGGGCCGAACTAGTATAAAACTCTCTTGCGCCCCTTGTCCGCTTTAACACCTTTAAGCTAACCCGTAGCGATGGCTCCACGACTAAGTCCTTTCATGAGGACACCTGCCGTGACAAAACCATGACAGTTGGCGCCCACCGTGGGGCTATCGCACGAAGGTTTCAAGTTCTTGGAGGGCAACTTCGAAGGACTCAAGGGTTACGCTGTGGGCCGGATGACCAAGAGTCGTCGCGGCAAGCTCTACATCGACGATGCAGGCTGGGGCCCCGAGGCCGGCCCAATTGAGTACGGGTACCGGGTCCCCTTTGGAGGCATACACGTTTTCATCGGCAAGATCGGCGAACCAGGCCCTGAGCCGGACATCTGCGTCGACTTCGTCGAAATGGCTCAGCGTGCGAGATCTGCCCGGGTCAAGCCTGTCATGAAGTGTGCCTTTGTGGGAGTCATCCATGGAGGGGAATACGAGGACAGATCAGAATCTGGTGGTGAGACCGTCGTTTATTCCGGCGACGAGTCATTGACTGGAGAGACCCAGTTGTTATATCAGCTACAAGATGGCCGGATTGGGGGCTGTTCCGATGGCGATAGTATTCCGGACCCCTCTGATCCGCCAAGCCGGGTTGCAATCTTCATGGCCGGTACGCAGCCGGCGCTCCACTCTTCGACCGCGGTGGCGATGATTTCCGGATCGGCAACAGCAACAGCGGCCGGGGCAGGAGGCCCTGTGCGACCGCCAGCCCAGGTTCTATCTGATTTGTTTGACACGTTGGCAGCACTGATGACGGAGGCTAACCCGACAGATCAGGATGCACACAATGCGGAAATCGTGAAAGTGAAGGATCAGATTACTCAGGCCAAAGCCGATCTGGCAGCTGAAGATACCAGGATGGCCGCGAGGCGGCCGCTGGATGCTGCAGGCTTACGGCTTATGCTGGATCGAAATCGTCGCACGAAGTCTGAAAAGGAGACACCGTTCTCGCCTACCTCCGGTTTATGATGCTAGGAACCTCTATAATACCCCAGGAGCGGGGACCAGTATTCCGCCGGTAGTAAACCGGGCGGAGGCGCCGGGAGCAGGAGGGCCGGTTCAGCCCCGTTTGACGGATCCGCCTCGTCAGAACGACATTGTGACGCAGTCTGTCCCAACGCCACCGGGTCATTATTCTACTCCGATGGACAATCTTGTTGTTGCCGCTTCACGGCTAGCGGCCATCCCGATCGAAGGTGATTCTCCGGCGGCGGTTGAGACGCGCCGGGTTAAGGAGCTTCTTCAGACAACCTTGGTCCAACAGGAGGCTTTCTCATATAGTCGCGATCGGATTCATTCCACTCCCCGTCCAAGCCGGAGTTACAGCAGGCGTATGGATGAACCGACAGTGTCAAGCAACACGCGGAACCGTGATCCGCCCCGTGGAAATAACCCGGCGGGTGATGCTCAAGAGGTGGTGGACTGGGCTCGGGCATGCAGAGAGGCTGAGTTAGCAGCGCATCATGAAGCCCGCCAGCTTACTCCGGTTCGTCCAACCACATCAGTGGAACCAGGGGTTACCTCTAGTCCTTTGGGAGTGCCGTGTCTCGTCCCAGCACTCCGCAATGTGCGCCTGCCAAAGGATTTCAAGGGCCCGCGCAAGGTGCCGAATTACACCGCCGACTTATCTCCTGAGTGATGGGCTGAAAGCTATGAGATGGCCATGGAGATGCTGGATGTGGATGATGCGGCTTGTGCGAAATATTTCACCATGATGCTTGAAGGGACGGCACGTACTTGGCTAAAAAGCCTACCGGTTAATTCTATCAGGTCATGGGCCGAGTTGAGAGCCCGGTTTATCCAGAATTTCAAGGATACATGTAAGCAGCCTATGTCGATTGTGGACTTAGCTGCCTGTGTCCAGGAGGAAGGAGAGTCAACAACCCGATGAGTGCGCCGAGTTTCGGAAATTTTGCATTCATCGGACCGCATCAATCTTGTCTGCGAGTTACGACCTTGGAAGGCAATTGCCGGTTTGAACCTCTGAAGTTGAAGTTGGGACGGCTGAAACGCCATTGCAATGACATGGGAACCCTCATGGCCGCTTTAGTGAAGTATGCCAACTCTGATAGTACCAAGGATCCCAAGTCTGATGATGATAAGACAGGGAAGGAAAAAAGGAGTGGCAACGCCAAGGGGCAGCACCACAACCCGACGGGTCATGGAAACGGCAGCAAACGTAAAGCGGATCACAACTTGGACTTTGTGGCTAATACTAGCACGTAGGACAAGGGCCAGCGATGTAAG
This sequence comes from Aegilops longissima, assembly GCA_021605205.1. NCBI lineage: Eukaryota > Viridiplantae > Streptophyta > Magnoliopsida > Poales > Poaceae > Aegilops > Aegilops longissima. The sequence continues at coordinate 328,162,937 of CM038676.1, forward strand.
GGTAAACCGCCCCAGCGCGGTGGAGCACCGAGCCCTAACCCGAACTGTTTGTCTTATTTGTTGAACCAGCCGTGCCCAAAACATGGGATGAAGGAGATTCCGTCCACACATCTCTGGAAAGATTGCTACATCATGCAAGAGTTCAAAAATTCTAACTCTTTCCGGTATGATAATGGGCCGGGTGGCGGTTCGGGCCACGGATCTCATGGGCCGAGTATGGTGGAGGAAATTCCGGTTCAGGCTTCCATGGTAATCAGGGTGGACATAACAATCAAGGTAATCAAGGCAGCCAAGGTGGCTACAATCATCAGGGCAATCAGCAACAACAGCAGTAGTCAGGTTACCAGAGCAACCCGAAGCAGTTAAATAGTGGGCAGTATCATGTCTTCACCACTAGCTTAGACAAACATGACCAATAGCTTCATAAGAGGGCAGTGAACTCCGTTGAACCGGCGGTGCCGCGTTATCTGCGCTGGTCTGAGCAGCCGATTGTGTGGAGTAGAGAAGATCATCCACCCCGAGTTGACAATCCGGGTCATATGGCACTGGTGGTGGCACCTCAGGTGGGAGGTTATAAGTTCACTAAGGTACCTATGGATGGAGGAAGCAGTATCAATATTTTTTGTTATGAAACTTTACTTCGCATGGGGTTAACAGATAAAAATCTTAAACCGTCCAACACGGTGTTCCATGGTGTGGTGCCTGGTAAATCGGCATATCCTGTTGGTAAGATAGCTGTGGAGGTGGCTTTAGGAGATGAGCATGATTCGAGATCAGAAACTTTGACTTTTGAGGTGGTGAAAATCAGAAGTCCGTATCATGCCATGTTTGGACGGCCGGCTTATGCTAAATTTATGGCACGACCTTGCTATGTTTATCTGCAGCTCAAGATGCCAGGTCACAAGGGAACTATAACTGTACATGGGAGTCGCTAGATTGCTTTGTGTCGGGGAAGCTGATCTGACCCACGAACACCTATGGGACCGGCGGACCGAGCCCCTTCGGTTCGGTAGGCGGAGATCGCCGAAGAGCGGATCGGCGAAGCACTGAGCAGTTTACCCAACTTGGAGCTCTCGGAGATAACACTCCTCTTGCTGCATGTCTGAGTGTATTGAGTTCTTGCTAGGGGCGCTGAGTGCTACTGTACACACCAGCTGCTAACGAGACCTAAGCGTGAGTGTTTTACGGCCGAACCTTTCCAACCCCCCTCGTTGCGCATGGGCCTCCTTTTATATGCTCAAGGGTCTCCGACAGGTGGCAACGTGACAAGGGCAAAAATGGAAAAAGGATTGCGGTTGGTACAGCTACATGCGGTGTATCATACCTAACCACGGCGGCGGGGACAAAGGCATTAAATGCCCGTCTACATCGCCCAAGCGGTGCAAGCGAGGGACCGTCGAGGCGCCACCGCTTACCACGATGGCAATCTTGTCGATGCCGCTTGCCACAGCGCTCGGCGGCTGCACAGACCTCTTGCCACACGCGCATGGAAAGGTCCAGGCGACACGTTAGTGGGTGTCTTTGGGCCTTGAGTCTGATTGGTAGTTTACGCAGCAAGCGCCTTGCAGCGATCGTTGTCTTGTCGCGTCCGGAACCTTGTCGCTCGCCGGGCCTTGCCGGGATGTGTGGCGCGTCGCGGCAAGTTCCTTGAGATGCCGTGGTTGGCCTTCTCGGCAAGCTCCTCTTGCCGGGGCCTTGTCTCCTAGATGCCTTGGGTGGCCTTCCGGCAAGCTCCTCTTGCCGGGGTCTTATCTCCTTGGCTTGACTACTTTGTTCTTGAATGGCTCCAAAGGAACCACGGAGGACCTTGGCGGTCACCGGCAAGCCTTGCCCGAGGTGCTGCAACTGCCCGTGCGAGTTCGGGATACTAGGGTATCCCTACTCTAGTACACCGGCAGGAGCCCCAGGCTGGGCCACACACAGTGCCGGCGCTGTTGGGCCAGGCCCAAAACAGGCACGCGAGGCAGCGGCCTGGGTTACGCCCGTAACTCACTCCGGACCCACCGCCCCCCACGAGCAGCCTGCGTCGAATCTGGCGTCGTGGGAGATCTGGGGTGATTTCTTTATTCGGAAGGCAGGCCTGCCCCTCCCTCTTTATAAGCGGAGAAGCAGGGGCAGTTCGCCCATCTCGCCGATTCTTGTCCAATCTCGAAAAACCTCCGCTGCTCCCCCTTCTTCCCAAGGCTGAAAAGAGAGCAGCGCTCCGCTTCATCGCCACCAGGCATCATCAACGCCGTCGATCTCCCCACCACCTCCGCCATGGCCCGAGCCGACAAGGGAAGACCATGAAGTCGGCCGGCGCAGCGGCTCGCGGTGCTTCTGCGGAAGGAAGCGGGCAATCTTCCCCTCAGCTCGCCGCGAAGGATCGAGGAGTACTACTACCTCTTTTGGTCGGCGGAGGCAGCGGCGCATCCAGCGCGAAGTACTCCCAGCCGCTGCTTGGCGGCTCGAGCGGCTATCCCTTCTTCGCGCTGTTCTTCTACTGCGGGCTCTGCCCGCCTTTCTCTGAATTTTTCTGTGACATCATGAACACCTACGGGTTCTACCTCCTTGATTTCACCCCCAATGCCGTTCTGACCATGGCAGTTTTCGCACATTTCTGCGAAAACTTTGTCGGACTCTATCCCAACGTAGCTCTTTTCCGCCACTTCTTTATGCCCCATGTTGAGAGAGGGGAGCCTCTTGCCGGCGGAATCGCTTGGATCTCGAGGATTGGCAAGAAGGAAGCTTATCTGGAGGGAGAGCTCCGCAGCAAGTGGGAGGAATGGAGGGCAGATTGGTGCTGGATTGTCGAGGAGAACCCGCAGCCATTTACCGCCCGTAAACCCCAATAGTCTTGTGACAGCGATTGGAACAACGTGGCCCGGAAGGCGCTAGGCTGAAGATTGCCGTCACCGGATCCTGCGCCTCGGGCTTGCGGGCTCACCGTGGGCACCGTTAGCGCGGACTTTCTTCGCCGCCGCGCGCCCCTTGCGGGAGAGGAGGAGACCTGCACAGGAGTTCGAATCGGCGGATATCATGAGGCTGCGCCGGGCCTTAATTTCAACTTCCTTTTTTTTGGGCTGGGCGCGATGCTCTTGGAGCTGTTCAAGCCCGATCCTGATCATCCCGAAATGTTCAGGTTGCCGAGGGGTGTCGTTTCGTTGTGCAACAATTCCTCGCTCGACCGCATCCGTGCAATGATGCTGCTGTGCGACTCGCATGGAATTGTCCCAACCTGGCAAAAACTGCGAGATGGCGTTGTCGCGGGAGTTCTTTGACGGCTGGTAGAAGTGCCGGTCCGCCCGATGAACGAGAAGAGCCTCACCCGCGACACCACCGATGATGAGATGCAGCGCATCGCCACCAGGCTGGAAGAGGCGGCAGCAGCCGCTGCCGCTGGCGGTTCAGTTCACCGTGGAGGAGGCAGCGGTAGCATAGGCGGCAAGCCTAGTCGGCGAGGAGTTTGCGGTGAGGAAGAGCTTGCGAGCACTGAAGCTGAGTCGGCGAGCCCGCCGAGGCGCCTCCTCCCACCTCGGACAGCTTGCCCGGCGGAGCCCCAGCTCCACCGGAAGGCGTCTCCGCAAGGCCGAGGGCGTGGCAGGGCGGCGGGCAGACCAACAGCCGCCACGCCGTGCGGCCTGCTCCACCAGCGGCAAGCACTTGTTGCAGCTTGGGAGCACCTCACGCCCGCTCTGCGGCAGCTGGGGCGGGGCCCTCCCAAACCACCGCCTGCTCCCGTAAGCGGCCAAGGGAACCCACTCCTCCGCCTCGTCGCCTTTGGGCGAGCTAGAATTGATCTCTCCGCGCTCAGCTCCGACGAGGAAGAACAAGAGTAAGATTCTTTGCTGTACTTGTAGTTCTTCGACTTTGTTGCTTTGTCTTGTATCTGATTTGCTTCACTCCAAACCCATTCCTTTTCAGCGCTGGCCCGGAGGCGTCGAAGAGCCAAGGCCCGGTGATTGTCATCGAGGGCGAACCCACCGCGGCAGCAGGAGGTGCGTCCGAGACCTCCTTGCCGGACCCGGCAACTCTTCCTCAGAGCAGCCCCCAGCGCAGCCCCCAGCGTAAGTATATAGTTTACTTCCTGCTGTTAGGCGTGCATGGGTGCCCTTTCTTTGCTGATATTTGACTGTTGGGTTGTGTAGGAGCAGAGCAGCCCCACCAGGAGTGCCCTGAAGCCGCTCCTGACATGCCATCTGCTTCGACTATGCCGCCAAGGGAGGATTCCCCGGCAAGGGAGCGTTCTCCGGCAAGGGAGAACTCTCCGGCAAGGGGCAGTTTTCCGGCGAGGGACAGCACCAGTGACCCCCCGGTGATGGAGACCATGACTGTAGACCCTAGCACAGGTAATCCTCTTTCTTGAAAACTTCCCTTGGGTTCTTCTTCTTCTGATTTTCTTTCTGAATATTTGCTTGACTTTTCTTTCTTTTGGTCGTCGGATCCATCGCCTGAGCCGATGGAACCGAGTCGCCCGGCGAGGAGGGCCTTGCAGCAATCTTGGCGATGCCGCCGCCATCGAAGAGGCTGGCAGCAGCGAAACCCGCCCGGCGAAGAGGCCGCCCGGCTGCCGCCGCTGAAGCTGGCGAGGTCCGCGATCGCCGCAGCCCCGAGGCCTTGAGGCGCTGGCGCTCGCCGACCGCCGATCCCTCCGCCGCTGTTGCAGCGTCGAGCTCGAAAGCCCCAGCCAGCGCCTATTTGAAGGCGGCGATGGCGTCTTCATCAAGCTCCCCAGGCGTCGAGCTCCGAGCGCCCGATCGAAGGAGAGACCTTTGTGAAGAGCTGCTCGCCTCCATTGGCTGGCTGGCGCTGGTCGGCGCGCCAAGCAGCAGCGTGGCGAGTCGAGGAGGAGCAGCTACTGCGAAAGCTGTTGTCGCTCTACCGCGCCCGACAAGCCAAGCTGGAATCCCGAAGCGCTTGTCGCGGCGGGAGCAGACATCGAAGCGGAGGAGCTCGGGGCCTCAACCAGAAGCTCTCCGGTCCTGGAAGAGGCGGGAGCGACTTCGCCGAGGCGCAAATCCTTCCTCCTCGAGAAGGCTGAAGCCGAGGAGCAACAGCGGCTTGCCGCCGAGATGCTATCTGCGCAGGAAGGCGAGTTGGCGCAGCGGAAGGTCAATCTTGACAACCACGAGGAGGATCTTGCCGTGCGCGAGCAAACATTTGGCGGGGCTCTCAAGGAAGCAAAGGATGCTGCCGCAGCTGCGAGGCCGCCAAGAAGGAGCTGGAGAGCGAAGGTGATGCAGCTGGAGGCCAATCTCAAGGAGGCGGCGAGGCTTGCTGCACTCAAGCATGGCGCGAGAAGGGCGCCTACACTCTTGGCGAGCTGCAGGGCCGTCTCGCCGAGAGGAGCAAGGAGCTCAGCGCCGCCAAGGACTCCAACGCAGATCTCGAGTTGAAGCTGCCACCTTGACTCGAGGCGGCTGGGCGGCGCCCGGGGGCGGAGGTGGCCTTGAAGGAGAAGATCAAGGCCGGCGGCGTTCTTGGCGAAGTGCTGCCGCCGCCAGAACACCTTGAGGAGAATGTGGAACCTGGACCGAGGTCTCGTGGATGTTGCCGCAGCCATCGACGAGGAGCTGGCGCGGCTGGGGATGGATGATCTCGGGTATTCCTCGATGAGCACCTCAACCCAGCGCCAAGCTCAGCTTGTTCTTCAAAGGCGTGGCGGCGGCCCTCCAGCGACTCGGGAAGAGATCCCAAAGCAGCTGGCGGCGAGTCGCGCCCGATCTGCGAGGAGCTCTTCAAAAGGTGCGATGTAGGTGGCCTTCCGCAATCCAGGCCTCAACCTCACCAACGTCCTCAAGTCCTTGCCGCGGATGCTGATGTGGAAGCGCTCAAGATCCTTATCGCACCATCGTGGACGGGTGGCCGGATCAAGAGGGTTGATGGCAATCAGCGTGGATTAGGCCGCCCGTTTTCTCTTTTCTTGTCGCTGCTGGTCATGTAATGAGAACAATCTATTAGAGCTGCGACAAGCTATCTTGTAATATAACTCTATTTGGGTAGTGATTGCTATATTATTTCCTTTACTTGATTCCTTCCTTTGTATGTTTTTGCCCTCGCTTTCGGGGAACTTGTCGGTGCAGGCACCTTAGCATGGCGCTGAGTGCGGGATGTCGGCAACTTCTTTGGCGGTGCCGCTTCCGACAAGCAACCTTATCGCAACTAATCGCAGCTCACTTAAGTTGTTGGCGGACTCGAAACAAAGTAAGGCGCAACTAGCCACGAGTTGGTTCCTCCGCGCGCAGGTTTTCCATACAAAGGGCGGTCGTTCGAGAGAATAACTTAAAATTTTAAAACTGATTGCTCAAACTTTAGCAACAGCTTTTACTGTCGTTTGCTTCGGTAAAGCGAAACTTCCTCGGCGGCGCTTGGTCCACACCATTATCTTCTCCTTTCCCCGGCAAACTTGTGGGCGAGGAACCTTCCTTTCTTTGAGAAGAAAGAAAGAAGAAAATAAAGATATGGAGCCGCTCGTTATTGCTTACGGGGGTAGGTGCTGCACAAAGTGTCGGATAACGCATGCAAAAATACGGTAGAAAGCATGAAATTGACAAGATGTGCGGAGCACATGAACTTCTTATGCAGGATCTGCGCCCGGCTTTGTACAAAGGATTACATGCAACATCGGCAAGACTTTTACAAAAGGTGGTTGCGGAACAGGTTCGGCAACAGCCCTCTGAGTAAAACTTACGAAGATGCTCAATGTTCGGAGTTGCTCACGGAATGCCATCTTGGTCTCAAAGCGGACATCGCCGGGCCTAGTGACTTCGTTTCACCCGGTAAGGCCTTCCCACTTTAGGCGTCAACTTGTTGGAATTCTTGGCGGACTGAGCGCGCGAAGAACAAAATCGCCTTCCTCGAGACTTCGGCATTAACTGCGGCTATGGTAGCGGCGCAAAGCTTGCGATATCGAGCAGCTCGTCTGGCATGACTGAAGGCGGTCCTCCTCAAGGAGCAGTCGTCATCTTATCATAAATGCTCTTGCTCGAGCTCATCATAGCGAGCACTTTCGAGGTGACCTGTATCTGAGTTCCGTGGGGAGAACTGCCTCTGCTCCATAGACTAGGCGAAAGGTGTACGGCGGTGGCTCGATTTGGCGTCGTCTGATCGACCAAAGAACCACCGGCAACTCCTCAATCCAGTTTCTTCCGCACTTGTGCAGCTTGTCGAAAGTCCTGGTCTTGAGTCCGCGCAGCACTTCAGCATTGCCCTCTCCGCTTGACCGTTACTTCTCGGATGAGCAACGAAGCGAAGCGGAACCTTGGCGCCAAGATCTTGGGCGTCTTGCATGAAGGTGCGGCTCGTGAATTGCGTGCCGTTGTCGGTGATGATCTTGTTAGGGATCCCAAGCGGCAAACAATCGACTGAAGAACTTGACTGCTTGTTGTCTGTCACCTTCCTCCTTGCTTCCACTTCCGGCCACTTTGTGAACTTGTCGATTACAGCGTACAAGTACTTAAAGCCCCGACAGCTCGGGAAAAGGGCCGAGGATGTCGAGCCCTCGGACCGAAAAGGCGAGGATAAAGGGATTGTCTAGAGAGCTTGAGCTGGCTGGTGTATCTGCTTGGAATGGGCCCGCACGCTTCACACAGGTTACTTCTGCGGTTGCATCTGGAGGCTGTCGGCCAAAAGAAACCTTGCGGAATGCTTTGCGGCAAGTGCTCTTCTTGCCAATGTGGTGACCACATATGCCTCCATGTATCTCTGCCAACAGCTTCATCCATCTTCGGTGAATACACTTCAATTTCACACCGTTGAGTCTTCTTACATGCAGTGTGTTGTCGACAAACTGGTACATACTTGACTGCCGGGCTACTCTTTCCGCTTCTTCTTGCTTTTGGGAAGTTCTCTGTCAGAAGGAAATGGACAATCTCTTGTGCCCATCTTTGGAGCTTGCGGCTCGACAACAAGGACTAAAGGCACATCTGCTGCAGCGGAACATCCGCTTCTCTGGCGAGAACCTGCGGCTCGGCCGGAGCTTGGCGTTCCCGGCAAGCTTGCGGAGCAAAACTTGTCGGGGCGTGCAGCTTCAGCGGAACAAACCCTAGGGCTTGTCGGAGGACTGCTCCTCGGCACTCTTAGTGTTGATCTTGGGGACCTTCTTGGCGGCGGCTTGGGGAGCTCTGCGGAAAATAGTCACTAGAAATCAACTTCCTCTTCTTGTTCTGTCCGATTGATGGCGTTACACGGTTGAGTCAGCTTGAGCACAAAGATCCCTGGTTCCACGAGTAACTTGAGTGCGGCGCGCTTGACGAGCCATCTGCAATGTCGTTACGAGCTCTTGGAACATGTTCCATCTGTAGGCCGTCAAAGTGCTCTTCTAGCTTTCTCACCTCATCAACGTAAGCTTCCATCAGCGGACTCGATAATTCTTGTTCACTTGGCGGACGACAAGCTGTGAGTCACCCACATCAATGAGCTTCTTGATCCCAAGGTCTCTGCGATCCACGAGACCGGCAAGCAAACCTTCATACTCTGCGGTATTGTTCGTTGCTTGCTCCTTGGGAAAGTGCATCTGGACTACGTGCTTGAGGTGCTCTCCGGTGGGTGCAACAAGTACGCGCCGCACCGGCGCCTTGCAGCGAAGGCACCATCAAAGTACATCAGCCACTCTTTGCTTGCCTCCTTGGCGGGGATGCTCGTTTCGGAATTTCTTCATCTTGTGTTGGCGTCCATTCTGCTATGAACTCCGCCAATGCTCGCTTTGGATAGTTGAAGTGCTCTCAAACTTGAGGCCAAAGCTTGACAGTTCAGTGCCCACTCGACAATCCTGCTGTTGGTTCTGGATTTTGCATTATCCTTTTCAGCGGAAAAGCAGTGGCGGCTGTGATCTCATGTGCTTGGAAGTAATGGCGCAGCTTTCTAGAGGCCATGAGAAGGCGAAAAGCAATTTCTGCACACTAGAGTACCTTGACCTAGCCCCTGCGAAAGGGCGACAAAAAGTAAACTGGCGCTGCACCATTCTTTTACGCATCTTTTCATGCGCTGCGCAGATCCATCTTTAGCGGGACGAGCTTGCCGGTGAAGTGCCTTGCTTGTCATTGGATGCGTCTGCCGTGGTTGCTGGCTCATCATCCGCCTCCCTCTCCGCCACTAACGCAGCACTAACCACTTGATTGGTTGCCGCTATATATAGCACAACTTCTCTTGTAGCCTAGGTGCGACAAGTATTGAGTGGAGGACAGGTATCTCTTTAAGTCCTGCAGCGCAGCCTCCGCTTCGAGTCCATTTCATTGGACCTGCCTTTTCAATATTTTGAAAAATGGCGAGGCCTTCAACAGAACCTAGAGATAAACCTCTTGAGAGCAGCTACATAACCGGCAAGTCTTCGTACATCCTTGATGCGCTTTGGTGCTTCAATCTGCTCAATGGCCTTGATCTTGTCGGGATTGGCTTCAATTCCCTGCTTAGACACGAAGAACCGAGAAGCTTGCGGAGGGACTCCAAACACACACTTCTCGGGGTTGAGCTTGAGGTTGATCTTGCGCAGATTTGCAAAGGTCTCGTCTAAATCTTGAATCAGAGTCGCCTTGTCCTTGCTTTTGACCACTATGTCATCCATGTAGGCTTCCACATTTTTTGTATTTGCGGCTCAAAAGCGTCATGGACCACCCTTGCAAATGTTGAACCAGCATTCTTTAAACGAAAGGCATCCGTGCGAAGCGATGCGTGCCACATGAGGTGATGAATGCGGTCTTCTCCTCATCCTCTTCGCCATGAAGATCGATGGTATCCTGAGTATGCATCAAGAAATGAAAGCAAATCACATCCGGCCGTGGAGTCAACAATCTGGTCGTCTGGCGGCAAGGAAATGGGTCTTTGGGACAAGCTTTATTAACATCGGTAAAGTCGTTACAAAGCCTCCATTTCCCGTTGCTTCTTGCGCATGCGACTACAGGATTGGCCAACCACGTGGATGGAGCACTCCTCGACAAGGCCTGCTGCTTCCAATTTCTTGATTTCTTCTGCGATGAATTCTTGGCGCTCCTTGCTTCTTCGACTTTACGCTTGGCGGGCGCGCATGAGGACAGGCGGCAAGATGGTGCTCTATTACTTTCACAGGAACACGGGGATGTCGGGCGGTTGCCATGCAAACACGTCGGCGTTCGCCCATGAGGAAAACGAGCGGCCTTTCCTATTTAGGGTCGAGAGTGGCGCTGATGGTGAAGGTACCACCAGTGGCGTCCTCCTTGGTGGACACCTTCTTGGTCTCTGGTGGAGCTGCCATCGCCTTCTTGTACTTGCCGATGGAGCTCGATGGTGTGTCCTCGACGGTAGCGCAACACTCCGAAGAGGTGCGCTTGCCGGAGTGGGCATCAGAACTCTTACCGGACTTGGTCTTCTTCTTCGCCCCGGGAGCTTCGGCGGCAAGTGACTTGCGATCTGTTGCGGCTGCTGCTTCCCGATAAATCTTGTCGGCACAGATAAGAGCATCCTTCTTGTCGCCAGGGGCAGAGATGACACTTATCGGGCTGGCATCTTGACATGTTGTATGCATAATGAGAGGCTGCCATGAATTTGGCGAGTCTTTGGGCGGCCAAGTATCCCATTGTAAGGAAATGGGAAGTCAGCAACGTCAAAAGTGACCCTCTCGATCCTGAAGTTCAACTTCGCTGCCAAATGTTACCGGCAACGTGATCTTTCCTTGACTTGTTCCTTCCCGGATTGATTCCTTGGAATGTGCGGTCTCTTGAGCTTCGCCATCGAGGATCTGGTTTACGGAGTACCGCGGAGGAGATCGAGTTCAAGCTGGCCCGCCGTCAACTAGCATCTTAGTGACCTTGAGGTTGCGGATAGTTGGCGAAACCAACATCGGCAAGCACCCGACCGCGATTATGCGATCGGGTGGTCCTCAATATCAAAGATGATAGGCGTCTTTGGACCATTTCAGAGGTTTGCGTGACTCGGCGGGTGGTTACGCGCATTGACTTCCGCATCCTTTGCTTGAGTGGCGGTGTGAAGTATCTGAAAGCTTACCGCCGTCAACGCACAAGACCTCTGTGGCTTCTGGAACTCCTGCTCATCGGTCTCGTCATCATCCATGTCTTCATCGTCGTCGTCATCTTCATCCTTATCGCGGCGGCGGGGAGTCTGTCTCCTTGCCGCTGCTTGGCCTTTCATGGTGTCCTCCCGGCGGGCGTTTCTTGCTAGCTCCTCCGGCACCTTCTGGGCCTTCTCCTTGTCGCGTCGCTCGTATTCAGCCTTTTGCTGCTCGACAAGCTGCTCGACCTTCTTGCAGCTCTGGAGGTCATGACCCTTAGTGCGGTGGATCTTGCGATCTTGTTTGTTGGTGCCGTCACTGCTTGTCGGCGACCGCCCACACTGGCAGTTGGTGCGGCGGCAATCTCCTTGCGGAGCCACCAGCTTTAGCTTTCTTGGCGCCACCTCCATTGCGGACTGCTCAGCGACTAGCACATCTTTGCCTTTCTTCTTCTGTTGTTCCGCCGCGGCTTTTCTTTGCAGGCGGCCTCCTCCTATCAGATCCTCCTGCTTCTAAATTCTCTCCGGGAGTTTCCTCCCTTCCTCGGCCTGCGCTTGCCTTGCCGGCGGGGCATATAGCTCACCGGCGTCTCGATCTTGCACATCGCCATCTCCTCCGCATCCTGCGGCTTCCGCGCGTTCGATGGAGCAGCGCTGATTACCTTGATGAGGTGGACATCTGGGATGTTGTGTTGTCTGTGACTGAATATCTGAATATACTTGCGAGGCTCTCCTTCCTTACAGGCGGCGAGATGAAGGTCGCTCTCTTAGCCATGAGGCTTGTGGCGCTGTAAAAACACCGACAAACTGATGGCATAGATCCGCCAGGAGGATATGGAGTTGTCCGGCAAGTGCATGAGCGAGATCGACATTGGGCTTGAGCACCGGTAGAAGTAGTTAGCTAGGATCTTGTCGTCCGCCCCGGCAGCTTGCACGCGATGGTGTAGATCTTTGAGGAACTCCGGCCAGGTGCGTCTTGCCGTCGTACTTCTGATACGTCGGCTTGAAATTCTTCTTGCTGGGCCCTTTGGACTTGCCGCAGCTCACGAGTGAGCAGGGCAACCTACGCGTCTGGCAAGTCGCTGGTTCCCCGGCGCATGCATGTCGACGAAGGGCCCAGTAGCGCTGGTCGGATTGGCCGCGCTTCTCTTGGCGCAATCACGAGTTCGGCGTCTTCTTGCTGTCGTTCGTGAAGAACTTGGCGCTGATCGCGACGAGCTCGTGGATCCGATGACACGGTGGAGTCATTTGTCAAGGTGGATCCGGCGATCGGCGATCTTGGCGTTAAGGTGGAGAGTGCATGGTGGTTGCACCCCCACGGTTTAAATCGCCACCGGCTCGGCAGCAGTCTTGCAGCGGTAGCGATATACTTTCGGCTGCGCGAGTGTCGCCGTTAGCAAAGCCGATGAGACTCGAATGGTGGCCCTCCATTCGTCGACCTTGTCGGCTGTTGGAGGTAATCCGAGAAGCGATTGAGCTCTGCCAAAGCTTCGCTGGAGTGGTGGGTGGCGATGGCGAGCGGCGCGAGGCGGGATATGCTCGGACTTCTAACTATGTTAGAAGGGCATATCCGTCGAGCGACCGATGCCTCGCTTCGTGCCCGGCTGTTGGCGTGCATGCTGGTCTTGAGCATCCGAGATCCACCAGCTCGATCTTGGTCCAGCGGCGTATGGCATTGTGAATACCATGGCGCTGTCGGTCCGCGCCTCTGAGATGGGCGCGGTGCATGTCTGAGACGCCGAGTCTGCGCAGCCTTGTCCTTGGACTTGGCAGCACCGTGGGCTCCTCGTCGGCGCCGTCCTTCCGCGGCGTCTACCCCACCACCCGTTTGCTCGGTGGTGGTGGGATCGGCGATGGGCGGATCCGCTGCCGCGAAGCCTTCTTCTTGGTGGCATGTCGATGAAGAAGATGAAGATCTAGCTTCGTGTGAGCGCGGATCAGGTTCACATAGCCTCGGCGCCCCTACAGGCGCGCCAAAGATGTCGGGAAGCTGATTTGACCCACGAACACCTATGGGACCGGCGGACCGAGCCCCTTCGGTTCGGCGGGGCGGAGATCGCCGAAGAAGCGGATCGGCGAAGCACCGAGCAGTTACCCAACCGGAGCTCTCCGGAGATAACCTCCTCTTGCTGCATGTCGAGTGTATTGAGTTCTTGCTAGGGGCGGAGTGCTACAGTACACACTAGCTGCTAACGAGACCTAGCGTGAGTGTTTTACGGCTTCGAACCTTTCCAACCCCCCTCTACGTTGCGCATGGGCCTCCTTTTATATGCTCAAGGGGTCTCCGACAGGTGTAGCGTGAACAAGGGCAAAAATGGAAAAAAAATTGCGGTTGGTACAGCCACATGCGATGTATCATACCTAACCACGGCGGCGGGGACAAAGGCATTAAATGCCCGTCTCGTCGCCCAAACAGTGCAAGCGAGGGACCGTCGAGCGCCACCGCTTGCCACGATGGCAATCTTGTCGATGCCGCTTGCCCTGCGCTCGCTGCCGCCTGACCTCTTGCCACAGCGCATGGAAAGGTCGAGGCGACATGTTAGTGGGTGTCTTTGGAGCCGCAGTACAGATTGGTAGTTTACCGCGGCAAGCGTCTTGTCGCGGTCGTTGTCTTGTCGCGGTCGTTGTCTTGTCGCGTCCGGAAGCTTGTCGCTCGCCGGGCCTTGCCGGGACGTGTGGCGCGTCGCGGCAAGTTCCTTGAGATGCCGTGGTTGGCCTTCCCGACAAGCTCCTCTTGCCGGGGCCTTGTCTCCTAGATGCCTTGGGTGGCCTTCCCGGCAAGCTCCTCTTGCCGGGGTCTTATCTCCTTGGCTTGACTACTTTGTTCTTGAATGGCTCCAAAGGAACCACGGAGGACCTTGGCGGTCACCCGGAAAGCCTTGCTGCGGGGTGCTGCAACTGCCCGTGCACGAGTTCGGGATACTAGGGTACCCCTACTCTAGTACACCGACACTCTGGAGTGTGAAGAAGGTGATGCGGCTTATGCTGAGTCGGTTTGTGCCACAGAAGAGTTAAAGTTTTACAAAGACAATGTTGATCCGGCAGATATGACTTCATTAAAGAAGCCAACTACAGAGCATGATCCGGCCCTGAAGTTTAAATCGGCTGATGAGACTAAGCTTGTTGACTTCGTGCCTGACGATTCATCCAAGCAGTTCAGCATCAGCGCTAACTTGGATCCGAAATAGGAAAGCGCGCTCATCGAGTTCATCCGTGAGAATCGGGACATCTTTGCATGGAAGCCTTCTGACATGCCAGGTGTACCGAGAGAACTCGCTGAGCACACTCTTAATGTTGATCCTAAGTATAAACTGGTCATGCAGTTTGTCCGCCGGTTCAATGAAGAAAGACGCAAGGCTATTGGAGAAGAAGTGGCCATGCTCTTGGCGGCTGGATTTATCGTGGAAGTATTCCATCCTGAGTGGTTGGACAATCCGGTGCTGGTCCTTAAGAAGAACGGCACTTGGCGTATGTGTGTAGACTACACACATCTCAACAAAGCTTGTCCGGCAGATCCTTTTGCCCTCCCCCGTATTGATCAAATTATTGATGCTACGGCGGGTTGTGAGCATTTGAGCTTTTTGGATGCATATTCTAGTTATCATCAGATCAAAATGGCAGTTAAGGACCAGGAGAAGACGGCCTTCATAACGCCCTTTGGAGCCTTCTGCTATGTGTCCATGCCCTTTGGGCTCAAGAGTGCCCAGGCGACTTATCAACGGTGTGTGCAGAATTGCCTTCATAAACAAATCGGCCGTAATGTTCACGCCTATGTGGATGATATTGCGGTGAAATCAAGGAAGAAGGAAACATTGATTGATGACTTGAAGGAAACCTTTGATAACCTGCGGGTTTACTAGATGATGCTTAATCTGGCCAAGTGCGTTTTTGGTGTACCGGCAGGCAAGCTCTTGGGCTTTTTGGTGTCTAATAGGGGCATTGAAGCTAATCCGGAAAAGATCAAGGCTATCACCTCCTTGGCCAAAACGAAGTGTATCAATGATGTTCAACGCTTGGCAGGCCGGATTGCCGCATTGAGCCGGTTTATAAGCCGCCTTGGCGAGAAGGCCATTCCTTTGTATCAAATGCTGAAGAAAACAGATGACTTAAATGCAGGTAGCGTTGCAAATGAAGCATTTGAGGACTTAAGCGGCAGCTAGCTAACCCTTGATTCTTGCTGCTCCGGTTGACAAGGAGCCATTGTTGTTATATGTGGCAGCTAACGCTCGGGCAGTTAGTGTGGCTATTGTGGTGGAGCGCAAGGAGGCAGGAAAGGAATATCCGGTTCAACGTCCGATTTATTATATCAGCGAGGTACTTATTGAGTCCAAGCAGAGGTACCTGCACTGGCAGAAGCTGGTATATGGAGTTTTCATGGCAAGCCGGAAGCTTAAGCAATATTTCCAAGGTCATCCCATCACGGTGGTCAGCTCTGCTCCTTTGGGAGATATAATCCAGAATAGGGAAGCAACTGGCCGGATTGCCAAGTGGGCTATCGAGCTCGGGCCTCATGGGTTGAAATACATACCCTGAATGGCGATCAAGTCTCAGGCACTTGTGGATTTCATCAACGATTGGACAGAACTACAAGCACCAGAAGAGAAGCCGGATCACACTTATTGGACTATTCATTTTGATAGGTCCAGGCAATTGGAGGGCTCGGGGGCTGGAGTCGTATTAACTTCCCCACGAGGTGATAAGTTTTGTTATGTTCTCCATTTAATGTTCCCTTGCACTAACAATGCAGCTGAATATGAGGCCTTACTCCATGGTCTTCGGATGGCTAAGGAGATGAATCTAAGCCGAGTTAAGTGCTTCGGTGACTCTGACCTGGTAGCTCAACAAGTGTCTGGCACTTGGGATTCCAAGGACCCACTCATGGCAGCATATCGTCGTGAGGTGGATATTGTTGCAGGTCACTTTAAAGGTTATCAGGTGGGTCATGTGGACCGGTGGAAGAATGAAGCGGCGGACGCTTTAAGCCCCCTGGGTTCCCAACGTAAACCGGTTCCGCCTAATGTCTTGTTGGATGTTCTACATAATCCATCGGTCAAACTCCCTGGTGAAGAAGATTTGGCTATTCCTGATCCGGAAGCTCAGTTGGTGGCGGCTCTTAATGTTATCCCGGATTGGACTGTTCCATATCTGGCGTTTATGAACCGGGGCGAGTTACCAGAGGATGAAACTTTGGCCAGGCAGATAATCCGGCGGTCCAAGTCCATGACTATTAACAATGGAGAATTGCATCATTGCAGTGTGACAGGGGCGTTTCAACGATGTGTGTCCCCTGAAGAAGGCCGCGAAATTTTGCGCGAGATCCACGAAGGAGATTGTGGTCACCACGCCGGTTCAAAATCTTTGGTGGCTAAGGCGTTTTGTCACGGTTTCTATTGGTTGACAGCTCATGTTGATGCCGAGGACTTGGTAAAAAGATGTGATGGCTGTCAGAAATTCTCAAGGCGCGCTCATGTACCGGCTCAAGAATTGAGGATGATTCCAATCACCTGGCCGTTTGTGACTTGGGGGTTGGATATGGTTGGGCCTTTCAAGAGGTCCAAGGACAAGAAGACCCACCTTTTGGTGGCGGTTGATAAGTTCACAAAGTGGGTGGAGGCAGAGCCAGTTAGCAAGTGTGATGCAGCCACGACGGTTCAATTCATCAAGAAGGTGATCTTCCGGTTTGGTTTTCCACACAGCATTATAACAGACAATGGTACCAATCTGTCAAAGGGTGCCATGAAGGAGTTCTGTCAGCGTGAACACATCCGGCTTGACGTATCGTTAGTGGCTCACCCACAGTCCAATGGTCAAGCGGAGAGGGCCAATCAAGAGATTTTGAGAGGCATCAAACCCCGACTTATGGTTCCTTTGCAACAGACGCCGGGTTGTTGGGTTGAGGAGCTACCTTCTGTGTTATGGGGCATCCACACCCAACAGATCGATAGGATACACGCCGTTCTTCATGGTTTATGTTGCGGAGGCAGTTCTTCCTAGTGACATACGTCATGACTCACCTCGTGTAGCGGCATATGTTGAAGCTGACAACGAGAAGGCACGGCAAGAAGCTCTTGACCTGTTAGATGAGGAGCGTGACATAGCGGCAGCCCGTTCGGTGATTTATCAGCAAGATCTGCGTCGCTATCATAGCCGCCGGATTAAAACCAGAACCTTTCAAGAAGGAGATTTGGTGCTTCGACTCATCCAGGATTAGACGGATATGCACAAGTTATCCCCCCCCTTGGGAAGGACCCTTTGTGGTCAGCAGAATCACTGGCGTGTCGTACTACCTAATCGATGTTCGAGGCGCAAAGACTCACGTAAATCGGAGGAGAGACCAACGGTCGTGGAATATTGCTCATCTTGACCTTACTATACTTGAGCTATAGGCTGCGCTTATGTACATATTATGACAATTTGTATATTATGATCAATATAATAAACCGGAGCCTCAGCTAAAGCGGGGTATCTGTTGTTTTCTCACATAATGTGTGGTTACATGTAGCTTCTGTTTATAAAGTGGCATCCGGTTTACCCCTTGATTTAGCTTTTCAAAGCTTTATATCACATCACTTGGGGGCTTGGTCGTATTTGAACCATAGGTACACCTCTTGATCAGCGTAATGCCACAGCATCACTTGGGGGCTTGGTTGTATCTGAACCACAGTCACACCTCTTGATCGGCTTAAAGCTAAATCAATCCGGGGCCAAAGAGAGTGTTGTAAAAACAACAACTCAAACATAGGCACCCACTGAGCACTGCTCAAAATGTTACTTGGGGATTCTTTGCTATCGCAATGAACTTAGAATCAACGCTTGTAATGGGCTATCAAGCCATGGCTTGGAAGCCTGGTGTATACACCTAATACCCCGGGTTAACCTGCCTTTTAAGTAAGTCACGCCGCCCAGGTAAACCTGGTATGACCCTTTGAACTTTGACAAGTTACTCTAAAATACAGACCCTGAACTTGTCAAGTTAAAACAATGATTGGTTAAGGATTGCGGACCATCTTAAAAGGCTTCGCAAAAATGGTTTAACTCAGTGGCGTGGCAGCCCATGAAAAGCCTCGAATTTGGGGCCTGGCAGCCCGTGAAAAGCCTCGACTACAACGGTTTTCTTTGCCTTTGATTGAGTTTTTGCTCTCTTTTTTATAAGATTTATGATGTTTTTTAAAAACCGGCGTTATCAAACCGGTCAGACTGATAATTACAAATTGACAGTACACGATCAAATCATGATCCAGAGACCATCAGCCCGGTCTGGTTTTGAATCGAAATCTCAGTATGGAGTAAACCGGTGTTTATCATAACCCGGAACGGTTTTACTATAAACCAGACTTATATAAACAGGAGTTATTTTCCTCCAAGAGTTGGGTTATGACCCTCACTACAAGGTTGGTCAGCCAATATCATGCCTAAAGGTTGCAGGTATTATATGTTTCCATACTTTGTTATATTTCACAACCTAGGTTGTAATGCTTGGTCATATATAAATATATATATATATATATATATATATATATATATATATATATATATATATATATATATATATATATATATCATGACCCTTTGGCGGTACACATGAGCGCTAAACTTCTTATCTGCGGGAACAACTTGAACAAATGGATATGGATATCATATCTTAAACATGTCGAATCAAGCAAGCATCAATTGCAGATAAATATGCGCGAAGGCATATTAGAACAAGTATTTTAACTAGCCTATTACAAGGCCTTCCAGTGCCCAAAACGATAATTGTTTTCTCAAATACATGTTGCAGCATGGGGAAGACTAAACCGGCCTCCGGTTCATGATTGGTAACCAGCTTGGCCTGATGGTTGCGGATCATCTCGTGTCGGTTCAACTTCCTCTTCTCTACCCAGTGGCTGGAAATCAACAGTTGCCCAGTCGATCCCAGTTAGGGCTTGGAATACAGCTTCATCACTTATCAGCCTAGATGGTTCAATGTCAGGGCCATAAGTGTGCTTACGGATTGGCGGGATAAGATTCTCTTCTGGAATTGGTGCAGCAACCCGCTTGTTCTTGTCATCATAGCTGGCTTGATAGAATGAAAGGTCCGCTTCTTCAACCAATTGACAAGCCAATGGGTGTACTTCCCGGTTTATGATCCGGAGATCATCTTCGCCAAATTCTGTTCCGTCTTCCTTCAAACTGGGATAACCTTGGGCAGCTTCAACTGGATCAAAGTTAGGAACCCATGCTTTTGCCCGAGTCAGTGCGGCTTGATACGTCTCCAACGTATCTATAATTTTTTATTGCTCCATGCTACTTTATCTACTGTTTTAGGAAATATTGGGCTTTATTATCCACTTTGATATTATTTTTGGGACTAACCTATTAACCGGAGGCCCAGCCCAGATTCTTTGTTTGATGCCTATTCGGTATTTGAGGAAAAGGAATATCGACGGAGTCAAAGCGAACGAAATCAAGCTGGAGAAGTTATTTTGGAAGGAAACCCACGATGGACTTGGACTCCACGTCGGAAGATCGGGAGGTGCTCACGAGGATGGGGCGCGCCCACCCCTGGCGCGCCCCCCTGCCTCGTGGGGCCCCCGTAGCTCCACCGACGTTCTCCTTTCACCCATATATACCGTCGTACCCTAAAACTTCCAGAACATAGATTAGATCGGGAGTTCTGCCGCCGCAAGCCTCCAGAGCCACGAAAAACCAATCGGGACCCCTTTCCGGTACCCTGCCGGAGGGGGGATCCATCTCCGGTGGCTATCTTCATCATCCCGGCGCTCTCCATGATGAGGAGGGAGTAGTTCACCCTCGGGGCTGAGGGTATGTACCAGTAGCTATGTGTTTGATCTCTCTCTCTCTCTCTCTCTCTCTCTCTCTCTCGTGTTCTTGAGGTGATACGATCTTGATATATCCCGAGCTTTTCTATTGTAGTTGGATCTTATGATGTTTCTCCCCCTCTACTCTCTTGTGATGAATTGAGTTTCCCCTTTGAAGTTATCTTATCGGATTGAGTCTTTTATGAACACTTGATGTATGTCTTGCCGTGATTATATGTGGTGACAATGGGATATCATGCGCCACTTGATGTATGTTTTGGTGATCAACTTGCGGGTTTCGTGACATTGGGAACCTATGAATAGGGGTTGGCACACGTTCTTGATTCTCCGGTAGAAACTTTGGGGCACTCTTTGAAGTACTTTTATGTTGGTTGGATAAATCTGAGATTGTGTGATGCATATCGTATAATCATGCCCACGGATACTTGAGGTGACAATGGAGTATCTAGGTGACATTAGGGTTTTGGTTGATTTGTGTCTTAAGGTGTTATTCTAGTACGGACTCTTTTATAGATCGATCCGAAAGAATAGCTTTGTGGTGGTTTCGTACCCGACCATAATCTCTACGTTTGTTCTCCGCTATTAGTGGCTTCGGAGTGACTCTTTGTTGCATGTTGAGGGATTGTTATATGATCTATCTATGTTATTATTGTTGAGAGAACTTGCACTAGCGAAAGTATGAACCCTAGGCCTTGGTTCCTATCATTGCAATACCGTTTACGCTCACTTTTACCGCTTGCTACCTTGCTGTTTTTATTATTTCAGATTACAAATACCTATATCTACCATCCATATTGCACTTGTATCACCATCTCTTCACCGAACTAGTGCACCTATACAATTTACCATTGTATTGGGTGTGTTGGGGACAAAAGAGACTTTTTGTTATTTGGTTGCAGGGTTGTTTGAGAGAGACCATCTTCCTCCTCGCCTCTCGGGATTGATAAACCTTAGGTCATCCACTTGAGGAAATTTGCTACTATCCTACAAACTTGTGCACTTGCAGGCCCAACAACGTCTACAATAAGAAGGTTGTGTAGTAGACATCAAGCTCTTTTAAAGGCGCCGTTGCCGGGAGGCTAGGTAAGTGAAGGTATATCTTTAGATCTTGCAATCGAATCTTTTTGTTTCTTGTTTTAGCACTAGTCTAGTTTATAAAAGAAAACTACAAAAAAATGGAATTGAGTTTGTCTCATACGCTTCACCTTTTTAATATCTTTCATGAGTATGATGGAAAGGAAAATTGTGCCAAAGTGCTAGAAGAAGAAACCTCTAAATTGTTTGGCACTAAATATTTGAATGATGAGCATGATTGCAATGTTGTTAGTACGAATTCTTTGAATATCCATGATGCTAATGATGATCGCACTAGTTATGATGAAAATGTCTCCTATAAACATGTCAATTTTTGTGGAGTGCATTGGGTTTGTAAGTACACACCAAATAGGGAAGATAGATATTGCAAGAGGCATAAGTACTTAGAAACCAAATTGTTGCAAGAAGAGCTAGATGAATGTGCTGAAAGATTCAATATTTATAGTACCCCTTGTGAACTTTGCAATGAACATGGTCATTTAAAGCTCCAATGCTATTTGTTTCATAATCAAGTCGTTTCCAAATATTGTGATAATTTGATTACCCTTGAGCATCATAAAGAGCTTAGCCTTCTTTTGGGTTATGAAGAAATGAAACGTATAACCGTGGGTATTCCAAAATTTAATCTTGATAGATTTCTTGATTTTGATCTAGAGAAGATTTATATGTATTGTGCGGTGAATTGCATTGAAAATCCTTATATTGCCAATTACATAAAGAAAATAAAGCAAATAGAAGATGAAGAGAATGCTAAGGAAAGAGAAGAGACTTCCCAATATCCTCCTATTGTTTCTTATGATGAATCAGGTAACGAGGAGGAGTCTTCTATCCAACCAATCTCATTTATAAGGAGCTTCAAAAATAGGATTGAACCCACACATGAGGTGAAGAAGAAGAAAAGAAAAAGGAAGATAGGTAAAAAGGTATCTCTCCCAAATAAAGTTGCTCCTATTATTGCTGTGCCTCATGAAAATGAAGATGATACACTTGACGATGATCTTGTTTTGCCTATTGCTTGTTGTGATGATTATAATTGGGAAGATAATGATACTTCTTATGATCTTGAAAATCTTTTTGGCACTTGCTTGGAAGAATATAATAATTGCTATACTATTGGTGCTATCCGTACTATTAATGATGAGAGTGATTATGCTTATGATATGAAAAGGCCCAAGCTTGGGGAAGCTATGTTTGATGAGGATGACATATTTGAGAATATATTTGCTGCAATTAATGTTTGTCCCAAGCTTGGGGATGCTATGTTTAATAATGATGATATTTTTAGCCTCTCAAGTTTTGATATGCAAAGTAGTTATGATGATAGCATGCCTTCTGCCTATGATGATTATATTTATGAAACTGGGTTTGGAAGAGTGTCAACTTTAGGAAGTAGTGATCCCACAATATTGGAGGATGTTGAATCTTATAATATTTATGAAAGTGGATTTGGAGAGGTCATGACTTTATTTAGTGATGTATCCACTATCTTGGAAGAGGTTTCAATCGATTATGATGAGAACAAAGTTGCTAGTTATGATGATTATTGTGATAGAACTTATGCTATAAAAAGTAGTGATGATTATATTTATAAAACTTGTCAGGATTATGATTACCCTTTTCCTGAACATTACTCTTTTAATGTGGAAACAATTTATAGTATTCAAGTCTTTTATGATGCTCCCACTATTATTCCGAATGAGAAGAATTTTGCTTATGTGGAGAGTAATAAATTTTCTATGCTAGTAGATCATGAAAAGAATGCTTTAGGTGCTGGTTATATTGTTGAATTAATTCATGATGCTACTGAAAATTATTATGAGGGAGGAACATATGCTTGTAGGAATTGCAATGATATCAAGTTTCCTCTCTATGTGCTTAAAGTTTTGAAGTTATGCTTGTTTTACCTTCCTATGCAAGTTGATTATTGTTCCCATAAGTTGTTTGCTCACAAAATCCCTATGCATAAGAAGTGGGTTAGACTTAAATGTGCTAGTCATATTCTTCATGATTCTATCTTTATGTTTCAATTCTTATCTTTTATGTGAGCATCATTGAAATCATAATGCCTAGCTAGGGGCGTTAAACGTTAGCGCTTGTTGGGATTCAACCCAATTTTATTTTAGTTTCTTTCTTTTTGGTTCTGTTTAGGAATAAATAATCCATCTAGCCTCTGGTTAGATGTGGTTTTATGTTTTAATTAGTGTTTGTGCCAAGTACAACCTTTGGGAAGACTTGGGTGAAGTCTTTATGATCATGCTGTAAAAAACAGAAACTTTAGCGCTCACGAGATTAGCTATAACTTTTTACTGGAGAGTGATATTTAGTTTATTATTTTTTCAAATGATTACTAGAAAAATTACTCAGGTCCAACAATTTATTTTAGAATTTTTGGAGTTCCAGAAGTTTGCGTTAGTTACAGGTTACTACAGACTGTTCTGTTTTTGACAGATTCTGTTTTCATTGTGTTGTTTGCTTATTTTGATGAATCTATGGCTAGTAAAATAGTTTATAAACCATAGAGAAGTTGGAATACAGTAGGTTTAACACCAATACAAATAAATAAGGAGTTCATTACATTACCTTGAAGTGGTGTTTTGTTTTCTTTCGCTAACGGAGCTCACGAGTTTTCTGTTAAGTTTTGTGTTGTGAAGTTTTCAAGTTTTGGGTAAAGATTCGATGGACTCTGGAATAAGGAGTGGCAAGAGCCTAAGCTTGGGGATGCCCAAGGAATCCCAAGGTAATATTCAAGGATAACTGAGGGAGTCCTGGATTAGGGGGTGTCCAGATAGCCGAACTATCACCGTTGGCCGGACTCCTGGACTATGAAGATACAAGATTGAAGACTTCGTCCCGTGTCCGGATGGGACTTTCCTTGGCGTGGAAGGCAAGCTTGGCGATATGGATATGTAGATCTCCTACCATTGTAACCGATTCTGTGTAACCCTAACCCTATCCGGTGTCTATATAAACCGGAGGGTTTTAGTCCGTAGGACGAACAACAATCATACCATAGGCTAGCTTCAAGGGTTTAGCCTCTTTGATCTCGTGGTAGATCCACTCTTGTACTACCCATATCATCAATATTAATCAAGCGGGGTAGGGTTTTACCTCATCGAGGGGCCGAACCTGGTAAAACATCGTGTCCCTTGTCTCCTGTTACCATCCACCTAGGCGCACAGTTTGGGACCCCCTACCGAGATCCGCGGTTTGACACCGACATTGGTGCTTTCATTGAGAGTTCCTCGTATGCGTCATCTTTAGGCCGATGGCTCCTTCAATCATCAACAACGGCGCGGTCCGGGTGAGACTTTTCTCCCGGACAGATCTTCGTATTCGGCGGCTTTGCTGCTGCGGGCAATTCACTTGGCCATCTGGAGCAGATCAAAAGCTACACCCGTGGCCATCAGGTCAGATTTGGGAGTTTGAACTACACGGCCGACATCCGCGGAGACTTGATCTTCGACGGATTCGAGCCACAGCCAAGCGCGCCGCACTGTCTCGATGGGCACGATCTAGCTCTGGTGCCGAACAGTGCCCTGGAGGCCGCACCAGCGTCCGCTCCGACCATTAGCTCGGAGCCGACTCCACCGATCGAGGATGAGTGGTTGGACACCGCCTCGGGGGCTATGATCTCTACGGCCATTGAGCCGAACTCCATCCCTGTCCTTTGCGAAGACCGTGACTCCAAGGTGCCGGACTCCTCTCCAGACTCTGAACCCTCCGCGCCCCTGCCAATCGAATCCGATTGGGCGCCAGTCATGGAGTTCACTGCTGCGGACATCTTTCAGCACTCGCCCTTTGGCGACATCCTGAATTCACTAAAGTCTCTCTCTTTATCAGGAGAGCCCTGGCCGGACTACGGTCAGGAAGGTTGAGATCTGCAGACGACGAAGAAATTCAACGCCCACCCACCGCCCACTTTGTAGCCACTGTCGAAAGCTTAAACGACGTGCTCGATTTCGACTCCAAAGACATCGACGGTATGGACGACGATGAAGAATTCTATGAGGAGGCCGTAGAGCCCCCGCAATCAAAGAACAAAGAGGCCGCCCGGTCGGATAGACGACCACATGGCAAAAATGGAGCGGCAAGCGGCACCGCACACAAGCCTACACGCGATCCGCACAAGGATTCACATCAAAAGGATGGCCCAGTTAGGTCCATCTATGGGCCAAGAAAGCAAGCTCTACCAAGCAATGCAACACGCCAAATATCCGAATATCACGGCACACCCAAAAATTGGGGTGCCGCACACCCCCTGTGTTTCACCGATGAGGTGCTGGATCACGAATTCCCAGCGGGATTCAAACCCGTAAACATAGAGGCATACGACGGAACTACAGACCCTGGAGTCTGGATTGAGGACTACATCCTCCACATACACATGGCTAGAGGAGATGATCTCCACGCCATAAAATGCTTACCCCTCAAGCTCAAAGGGCCAGCCTGGCATTGGCTCAAAAGACCATTGGAAGTTGGGAAGAGCTCGAGGATGCTTTTCGGGCAAATTTTCAAGGGACTTATGTCCGTCCTCCGGATGTAGACGATTTAAGTCACATAACTCAACAACCCGGAGAGTCAGCCCGCAAATTCTGGAACAGGTTCCTCATCAAAAAGAACCAAATAGTCATTGTCCGGACGCCAAGCCTTAGCAGCTTTCAAACACAACATCCGAGACGAATGGCTCGCAGACACCTCGGCCAGAGAAGCCGAGAACAATGGCTGCATTAACAAGCCTCATGACCGCTTTTGCGGGAGAGGATAGTTGGCTGGCAAGATGCGATACCAGCGACCCAAGTACATCCAAGTCGGGGATGGAAATGGAAAACCATGGCGCTACAAGGACCAGCGCGGACAAAGGGAAACAGCCTGAAGAGCACGGCAGTCAACGCCGGATTCAGAAGCTCCTTGCAGAATTATAAAAAACTGCCCCTCAAGGACAACAACGACGAGCTATCCAACCTAAACAAAATCTTGGACAAAATATGCCAAATCCACAGTACTCCCGGGAAGCCTACAAACCATACCCACAGAGATCGTTGGGTCTTCAAGCAGTCCGGCAAACTCAATGCCGAACACAAGTGGTTCGACACACCGAGCGAGGACGATGATGAACCCCACAAGCAGAGCACCGGAAAACAAAAGAATTTCCCACAAAAAGTCAAAACAGTGAACTCACTTTAAGTGACAAAAGGGAAAAACAGAGCGGCGCCCATAGAAACACGCGCCGCACGGTCTATCCCAGAAGAGTCCCAACAATGGTTGTCAAAACCAATCACCTTCGATCATCAGGACTACTCCGAAAGTATCCGGAACACAGGATGGACTGCCTTGATATTAGATCCTATAATCGACGGACTCCAATTTACACAAGTCCTAATGGACGGAGGTAGCGATCTAAACCTGCTATATCAGGACACAATCCGCAAAATGGGGATAGACCCAACCAAAATTCGCCGTAGCAACACCTCCTTCAAAGGGGTAATGCCAGGCCTATATGCCCATTGTACGGGCTCCCTACTGCTAGAAGTTGTGTTCAGGTCATCCGACAACTTCTGCCGCGAAAAGTTAACCTTCCACATCGCCCCATTCGAAAGTAGCTATCAAGCACTACTGGGACATGAAGCTTTCGCCCGCTTTAATGCAATACCGCATTATGCATCTCTTACACTTAAAATGCCCGGTCCATGCGGCATCATCTCATTAAAAGGGAGTACCAAGTGTTACTCGAGCAGGGAAGAACGTGAGACTGCCTTGTTAGCCCCACACTAATCCGGCTCCGCTAATCAAAGGACCTGAATAGGTCATTCGAACCCCGGACATGGCTAGACGAGTTCGGCGTAAACATATAAAGGCCTACTCGCGGCATACCCCCGTACAAGGGGTTGCACGCATGTACAACAAGAGACAATAAAGCTCGATTTTATTCACTTTTGAACCGTACTCTGTTTATTTAATATAAAGTACATTTTTATACGATCTTTTCTTTTTCAACTAAGTTCTTCTGTTTCTGAGATGAACACCATGCTACATCCGTCGAGGATACGGCTGTGGAGACACATGCGCAGACGTGCAGCGGGGACCCGTTGCAAGGATTCTTTTCAGATTAAGACCTGCGTAAACCTTTTTACTGTCTCTTGTTGATACACATCCCCGGTTTCTTGCTATAACCGAGGAGGAGGCTGGCGTTTGGCATCGGCCGCACCAGAATTTTTGCGCGTGCACGGACACGGGGCTTAGGGCATTATTCTGCCCGTTTTCATAAAGACCGAATACCTTAGGGAGTGTTCGCGTCTCGAGTTAGGCCTTATATGCATCAGCTCGAATCATGTCTTTGGTCAAATGTTGGGTTTGCCGGCTCCCATGTTTTGGTTCCTTACGTTCCGTTATATCGGCTAAGGTAGCGCAGGAGAACCACTGCGATTGTGCCCCGTTGAGCGGGTTGAGCACCTCGATGGAAAGCTAAAACTGTTGTCATGATATAGCGTGAGACTGGTCAACCACTCGATGACCCACTGGAATGTTTAGAATTCCCCCGCATTAAAGAAGGACCGTTTCCCGGTCAGGCACATACGCGCCCCGAATTCGGGAGAGCGCGGTGCCCCTAGGGGCTATATAGTAGCCCCACCTTGGAACTCCTATGGCTAAGTGAAAGTGATAAAGCATTATAGTCCGGTTGCCTAGTTTGCTACGCTATCACCTCCTTTACAGGACCAAGACGTTGGATTAAGTGTGAAAATGCGCCTTTTTGCAAACACCCCCGCACTATGTGCGTGGGGGCTGAAGCCGAAGACTGCCATCTTTCAGGTTATATACACATATACATCAACGGCCGCACAGGAGGTGTTTTAATACTTGAATGCACAAGTATAAAAAGCTCTTATATTATATTGAAACATTGTTTTCACATATCATACATGTCATTTAAACATAATATACTTCGAGCACTGTGTCTCTATTAAAATAGCGCCCTGCAGGACTTCCTCAAAATAGTGCTCGGCAGGTACTCGGCTTCTGTCCGAATCTTGGGATGCAACGTCGGTGGCCTTCATCTCCGCCCAGTATGTCTTGACACGGGCAAGAGCCATCCGCGCACCCTCTATGCATGTTGACCGCTTCATTGCATCGATATGCGACACCGCACCAAAGAACTGTTGCACCAAGCCAAAATAACTCTTCGGCTTGGGGCTTTTGGGCCACAAATGAGTCACAACAGCCTTCATGTCAAGTCCGGGCAACCTATTCAGCTCAGCCCATTCGGCCAAATGATCGGTTAACGAAAGTGGACGCTCCGGACTATGGAACTGCGACCAAAAAAGCTCTTCCATTCCGTGATCCTTTTGACCTCGGAAGTGTTCGGCCGCGTCTGCGGCACTCGCCGCCAAGTCCAGATAAGCATCCTCAGCACCCCACAGCCGGTCCAATTGAGCGTACTTAGGATCCGTGAATTTCCTCCGCAGCAGAAAGGGCTTTCCAGCCGCAATATCTCCGGCCTGACGTAGCTCCTCCTTCAAAGCTCTCATCAAAGAGCGAGTATCCTTGGCCTCGGTGGTGGCCTTTTTCAGGTCCTCTTGCTTCGCTCGATCTTCTTTTTCAAGAATCTCGCAACAGTCAGTAGCATTCTTCAATTTCACGGCCATCTCGGCCATTTCTTTCTTGCTTCGGCAGTGAGCAGCCTGTTCGGCTTTTAGCTCTGCGGTCACCTTTAAGGCAGCCGCATCACTTTTTCTGGCTTGCTCCTTGGCTCGGGCGAGCTCCGCCCGAAGGCTCTCCATAGCAGCGGCACCATCTGCATTAAGCATACATGTTGTAAGGCATGAGTGTCAAGCTCCCTTACCAGGTGTCCGCGGATAAGTCGCATAACTTGTGACTCGTCAAGCCGCTTATTAACAAGCGTGATGTCCACATCCGCCATGTCAGGTTGCCGCTTCAGTTCGGCAAATTCATCAGCCCGGCTAGCCATCGGACGCTTCGCCACCTACATAGGAAGAGCGCATATTATACCTGGGGTTATGATCCTCGGCGCGCCGTCATTTTTGACACCGCACCAAGTCTCAGGTGCTACTATCTATACAGGGTGCATTTTATATGCAAAACTGTCCGAAGGTACATCATTTTGCGTACCTCAAAACCCGTCAGTAAACTCACGGCGGCTTCATGCAATCCGCTCCCAGCGGATGAAATCCTTTCAATCACCGTACCCATTAACGTACGGTGATCTTCCGAGATAGATGCGCGCCCGAGCAGATCCTTCAGCTCCTCCGACCGTACACCCGTTGGTACCGAACTCGTCCGGTGGCCTTTTTTGAAGGCCAGACACGGAGGGCTTTGAGGGGACTTACGGCTTCCTTATGGCCCTGCCGGATTCGGAGAAGCCCTACGCGACGACACCTCAAGGTCGCCCGCCTCGCATGACGGTACGGCAGGCGGAGGCGTTTCGCTCTCCATCATCTCCGGACCAAGATCCCCTGAAGACGAGGTCTGCTGCGAAGGGCTGAGATCCGAACTACAAGGTAAACTTTCGGTTACCTTCAGAAATAAAACGGGGATGTCTCTCTTTAAAAAAAACGCCCCCCTTTACTTACGGCTCGCTGGAGGGCTGATCTCCTTGGGGAAACAGTGCGGCCGGGGCATCTCCCACCGCAGGACCCTCTGGTGAAGATTTCTTCCCCCGCTTCGAGGCTTTGGTCTCCGGATCTTCAGAAGTGGTCCTCTTCTCCCCTCGGAGGGAAGGATTCTTGATCCCCCCTTTCTTGATAGCCTCCTTCACGGAGGTAGTAGTTCCCTTGTTCCCCCCTTCGCCTTCTTCAAAGGGCACAACCTCTAGCATCTTGGTTAATACAGGATCCGGCGTGGTCTCAGGGAGGGGGCTGGACACTGATCAGTTTTGCTTTTGCTATCCACTCCTTTTTAAGGATAGCTCTTTTAAGGGCAAGTTTATGATAAATATCACGGATAGCATGTCCGGTACATGACTACTTACTTGAGTATCCGGCGATTGCAGCTCAGACCTGCGTCCTCGGTTAAGTCCGGACACATTGCTTGTGATCCGAAGAACAGTTGGTACATCTCCACGGGCGTTACGCCCATAAAATGTTGGAGAGCTCGTGGTCCCTCCGGATTAAACTCCCACAGGCGGAGGGGGCGACGTTTGCAGGGCAAGTGCGACTAATCAGCATGACCTGCGCTACTACGACCAGATTGATCTCCCTCTCTCATAGGTCTCGAATAGGCCCTGCAACAGAGGTACGTCCTTGGACGGCCCCCAGTCGAGCCCTTTATTGACCCATGAAGATCGCCGCAGTGGAGGACCCGAGCGGAAGGCAGGTGGCGCCGCCCATTTGGTGCCCCTGGGAGCGGTGATATAAATCCACTCCTGTTGCCATAAATTGAGCTCCTCTTGAAAAGAGCCCTCGGGCCATGGGCGTCCGCATTCTTGCTTATAACAGCCCCTCCGCACTCTTCTGCTGATGCCCTTGATCATCTTGGCTCCACTTTTAAGGTCTTGAGCCACAATCCGAAGTGAGGGTGATGCGGAGGAAGGCTTCACATACGAAAATGAACGACGAGATGTGGAGGATGGACTCTGGATCCAGGTCATGGAATTCCAGCCCATAATAAAACATGAGACCCCTCACAAAGGGGTCCGTCGGGAAGCCTAAACCCCGAAGGAAGTGAGACACGAATACCACGCTCTCACCAGGCTCGGGAGTGGGAATAACCTGCCCTTGGGCAGGCAGCCTATGCGAAATTTCGCCGGTGAGATACCTGGCATCTCTCAGCTTTAGCACATCTTCTTCCGTGACGGAGGAAGACGTCCACCGGCCGTGCAGGTCGCAGCCGGACATCGTTGAAGGTCCGAAGCGCCTAAATCGGGAGCTTTGGGTGTTGGAACTCGAAGCGAGGGGCGAATTCGATTGAGATTGAAAGAAAGGAGCGGGCCTTGGTCTCGTTATAAAGAGGTTGAATACCAAGAGCCCTCCCCGTGACCGTTCGGGACTCGCCTTCGATGGAGGAGGCATGCCGACGGGCACGACTGGGTTACCCACGCCCTTATTAATGAGAATCCCGGAATAAGGGGGCACGATCTCCGCTTTGACAAGACGTGCCAAGGAAACCGCCTCGCTAAACGCGCTGAGGTGGGACAGTAAAAACAATTCGTATAAAGGCCTGGCCGTGGTGTGATGTCACGCCGTGGAATACGTCAGCAGATCTGTGCAAAGGTTATTCTCCGATGGTATGTGGAACTTGTTTTGCAGAGCCGGACACTATCCTTGTGTTCAAAATCTTCTATGAAGTATTCGGAGGAGGAACCCGCCTTGCAATGACGAAGACAATATGCGCGCCGGACTCGTCGTCATTGAAGCCTGGTTCAGGGGCTACTGAGGGAGTCCTGGATTAGGGGGTGTCCGGATAGCCGAACTATCACCGTTGGTCGGACTCCTGGACTATGAATATACAAGATTGAAGACTTCATCCCGTGTCCGGATGGGACTTTCCTTGGCGTGGAAGGCAAGCTTGGCGTCTGGATATGTAGATCTCCTACCATTGTAACCAACTCTGTAACCCTAACCCTATCCGGTGTCTATATAAACCAGAGGGTTTTAGTCCGTAGGACGAACAACAATCATACCATAGGCTAGCTTCTAGGGTTTAGCCTCTTTGATCTCGTGGTAGGTCCACTCTTGTACTACCCATATCATCAATATTAATCAAGCAGGAGTAGGGTTTTACCTCCGTCGAGAGGGCCTGAACCTGGGTAGAAACATTGTGTCCCTTGTCTCCTATTACCATCCGCCTAGACGCACAGTTTGGGACCCCCTACCCGAGATCCGCCGGTTTTGACACCGACAATAACCAAGAGCCTAAGCTTGGGGATGCCCCGGAAGGCATCCCCTCTTTCGTCCTCGTTCATCGGTAACTTTACTTGGAGCTATATTTTTATTCACCACATGATATGTGTTTTGCTTGGAGCGTCATTTTATTTTCTTTAGATTTGCTTGCTGTTTGAATAAAGTATCAAGATCTGAAATTCTTTAATGGGAGAGAGTCTTCACATAGTTGTATAATTATTCGACTACTCATTGATCTTCACTTATATCTTTCGATGGTTTGTCATTTGCTCTAGTACTTCACTTATATCTTTTAGAAACACGGTGGTGGATTTGTTTTAAAGAAACTATTGATCTCTCATGCTTCACTTATATTATTTTGAGAGTCTTAAATAGCATGGTAATGTGCTTAATCCTAATATGCTAGGCATACAAGACTAATAAAAGAAAAATTCTTATGAGTGTGTTGAATACTAAGAAAAGTTTGATGCTTGATAATTGTTTTGAGATATGGAGGTGATAATATCAAAGTCGTGCTAGTTGAGTAGTTATGAATTTAAAGAATGCTTGTGTTGAAGTTAGCAAGTCCCGTAGCATGCACGTATGGTTAAAGTTGTGTAACAAATTTGAAACATGAAGTGTACCTGGCTTGTGCATCCTTATGAGTGGCGGTCGGGGACGAGCGATGGTCTTTTCCTACCAATCTATCCCCCTAGGAGCATGCGCATAGTACTTGATTTTTGATGACTTCTAAATTTTTGCAATAAGTATATGAGTTCTTTTGACTAATGTTGAGTCCACGGATTATCGCACTTTTACCTTTCCGCCTTTGCTAGCCTCTTGATGCCGTGCATTGCCCTTTCTCACCTTGAGAGTTGGTGCAAACTTCACGGTGCATCAAACCCGTGATACGATACACTCTATCACATAAACCTCCTTATATATTCCTCAAAACAGCCACCATACCTACCTATTATGGCATTTCCATAGCCATTGCGAGATATATTGCCATGCAACTTTCCACCGTTCCGTTCATCATCATCATGACATACTTTACTTTTGTCATATTGCCATTGCATGATCATGTAGTTGACATTGTATTTGTGGCAAAGCCACCATGCATTATTTTTCATACATGTCACTCTTGATTCATTGCACCATCCCGGTACACCGCCGGAGGCATTCATATAGAGTCATATCTTGTTCTAAGTTTCGAGTTGTAATCCTTATGTTGTAATCAATAGAAGTGTGATGATCATCATTATTAAAGCATTGCCCAAAAAAAAGGCCAAAAAAAAGAGAAAGGCCCAAAAAAAGAGAAAGGCCAAAATAAAAAAAAGAAAGGCCCAAAAAAATAAAAGAAAAGGGCAATGCTACTATCTCTTTTTCCACACTTGTGCTTCAAAGTAGCACCTTGTTCTTAATGTAGTGAGTATCATATATTGTGCTTCAAAGTAGCACCATGTTTTTCATATAGTGAGTCTCATAAGTTGTCTTGTTCATACTAGTGGGAATTTTTATTATAGAACTTGGCTTGTATATTCCTACGATGGGCTTCCTCAAATGCCCTAGGTCTTCATGAGCAAGCAAGTTGGATGCACACCCACTAGTTTTCTTTTGTTGAGCATTCATAGCTCTAGTGCATCCGTTGCATGGAAATCCCTACTCTTTGCATTAACATCAATCGATGGGCATCTCCATAGCTCATTGATTAGCCTCGTTGATGTGAGACTTTCTCCTTTTTTGTCTTCTCCACACAATCCCCATCATAATATTCTATTCCACCCATAGTGCTATATCCATGGATCACGCTCATGTATTGCGTGAAGGTTGAAAAAGTTTGAGATTATTTAAGTATGAAACAATTGCTTGGCTTGTCATCGGGGGTATGGAAGTTGCGAACATCTTTGTGTGACGAAAATGAAGCATAGCCTAACTATATGATTTTGTAGGGATGAACTTTCTTTTGCCATGCTATTTTGAGAAGACATGATTGCTTTGATTAGTATGCTTGAAGTATTATTATTTTTATGTCAATATGAACTTTTGTCTTGAATCTTTCGGATCTGAATATTCATATGACAAGTAAGAAGAATTACATTGAAATTATGCCAAAGTATCCTCCGCATCAAAAATTCTTTTTATCATTTACCTACTCGAGGACGAGCAGAGAATTAAGCTTGGGGATGCTTGATATGTCTCCAACGTATCTATAATTTTGATTGCTCCATGCTACTTTATCTACTATTTTAGGCAATATTGGGCTTTATCATCCACTTTTATATTATTTTGGGACTAACCTATTAACGGAGGCCCAGCCCAGATTTGTTTTGTTTTATGCCTATTTCAATATTTGAGGAAAAGGAATATCGACGGAGTCAAAGCGAGCGAAATCAAGCTGGAGAAGTTATTTTGGAAGGAAACCCACGATGGACTTGGACTCCACGTCGGAAGATACAGGGGGGTGCTCACGAGGGTGGGGCGCGCCCCCTGCCTCGTGGGGCCCCCGTAGCTCCACCGGCGTTCTCCTTTCACCCATATATACCGTCGTACCCTAAAACTTTCAGAACAGAGATTAGATCGGGAGTTCCGCCGCCGCAAGCCTCCAGAGCCATGAAAAACCAATCGGGACCCCTTTCCGGTACCCTGCCGGAGGGGGGATCCATCTCCGGTGGCCATCTTCATCATGCCGGCGCTCTCCATGACGAGGAGGGAGTAGTTCACCCTCGGGGCTGAGGGTATGTACCAGTAGCTATGTGTTTGATCTCTCTATCTCTCTCTCTCTCTCTCTCTCTCTCTCTCGTGTTCTTGAGGTGATACGATCTTGATGTATCCCGAGCTTTGCTATTGTAGTTGGATCTCTCTCTCTCGTGTTCTTGAGGTGATACGATCTTGATGTATCCCGAGCTTTGCTATTGTAGTTGGATCTTATGATGTTTCTCCCATTCTACTCTCTTGTGATGAATTGAGTTTCCCCGTTGAAGTTATCTTATCAGATTGAGTCTTTTATGAACACTTGATGTATGTCTTGCCGTGATTATCTGTGGTGACAATGGGATGTCATGCGCCACTTGATGTATGTTTTGGTGATCAACTTGCGGGTTTCGTGACATTGGGAACCTATGCATAGGGGTTGGCACGTTCTTCTGATTCTCGGTAGAAACTTTGGGGCACTCTTTGAAGTACTTTTATGTTGGTTGGATAAATCTGAGATTGTGTGATGCATATCGTATAATCATGCCCACGGATACTTGAGGTGGCAATGGAGTATCTAGGTGACATTAGGGTTTTGGTTGATTTGTGTCTTAAGGTGTTATTCTAGTACGAACTCTTTTATAGATCAATCCGAAAGAATAGATTTGTGGTGGTTTCGTACCCGACCATAATCTCTACGTTTGTTCTCCGCTATTAGTGGCTTCGGATTGACTCTTTGTTGCATGTTGAGGGATTGTTATATGATCTATCTATGTTATTATTGTTGAGAGAACTTGCACTAGCGAAAGTATGAACCCTAGGCCTTGTTTCCTATCATTGCAATACCGTTTACGCTCACTTTTACCGCTTGCTACCTTGCTGTTTTTATTATTTCAGATTACAAATACCTTTATCTACCATCCATATTGCACTTGTATCACCATCTCTTCGCCGAACTAGTGCACCTATACAATTTACCATTGTATTGGGTGTGTTGGGGACACAAGAGACTTTTTGTTATTTGGTTGCAGGGTTGTTTGAGAGAGACCATCTTCCTCGTACGCCTCTCGCGGATTGATAAACCTTAGGTCATCCACTTGAGGGAAATTTGCTACTGTCCTACAAACCTGTGCACTTGCAGGCCCAACAACGTCTACAAGAAGAAGGTTGTGTAGTAGACATCACGGCTAAAGCGCCCGTTCTAGCGGCAGACTTTTTTAACTCGTCTACCCGGGCAGGAAGCATAGATAACATTTCTAAGGTATTCTTGATCAAGGTGGGAGGCGGATTGTTGTGTGAAGCAGTATATATGATCCGCTGCGCGCCGGTATATAGCTGCTCTATCAGAGTATAAGATGCTTTCAGTTTCTTCTGAACATCAGATCCCAAGTGGCTAATACGAGTTCCTGTATCATCACAATGATTAGTAAACCGGCAAATACATGAAAGGATATGTTGAAATCAGGAATCAAGGTGGCTTACCAAACACAACTGCAGTCATGGCATGAACCTGCCGCTTTACGCTGGTCAGTTCATCAACCACCGATTTAAGAGCGGCTTCTGCTTTCTCAACCCTTTTGATCAAATCGGATTTTTCACTCTCCCAATCCGTCCGCTCCTTGTTGAAGCCTTCTTTCAGTTTCTCCATGGCGCCTAGAGCGCTGGTCAATTCTTCCTTCGCCTTGGAGGTTTCAGCTTGTTGCGATTTAAGGTTCTCCTGCAGATCAGCGGTTTGGCTCTCTTTCTTGCTCAACTCGGCCTACAAAGAGACAGTAATATGATGAGTTGACAGTACATACTTGAAGTACCAAGCACATAACAAGTTATGCCCTTGGTACTTGGGGGCCAATGCATATTTGCTCTTCATCATACATTTTCTACAAGTCCCAAGCATAATACAAGTATTCGACTTGGCACTTGGGGGCTAATGGATATTTGCTCAAAGAATGCTGATACGGGAGTTTCTTGTACAAAGTCCCGATTCATCTTTATAAAGTTAAACCGGCACTTGGGGGCTACTTCAGTGAAATTCAGATGCATTGTTGCAAAACATAATTTTTTTACTAAGTCCTGGTTTAGATTGATATCTTAAACCGTCACTTGGGGGCTACTGGAGTTGATAAACTGAAATTAAATGTAAGGGAAAAACACTTATGGAGTTACCTCATATCGCTCCTTCATCATATTTACCAAGCCTGCTTCATAATCATGACTGGTGTATAGGCGGTTCAGATAGCCAGAATGAAGGTCTTGAGCATTCAGATGGGCGTACATTGATAACTCGGCATTCCATTTTCCTTTGCCAATTGCAGAAAATTCCTCTTTGGCGGTATGCTTTGACAAAGCGACAGGATTGCTAGGAGTGGTATGGCCAATGCCAGTGACCATAACGTCATCATCCTTCTCTTCAGCAGCACTTACTGGAGTTGGCGGTTTGTCAGTGTCTTTTACTGGACTGACCGGTTTGTCAGTCCGGATGGGGCTGGTTGGCTGGTCAGCATGGCCCGTGGTGTCAACTTCTACTTGATCAGCAACAAACTCATGATCTTGAGGCGGCGGGTCATTCAGCATGTCATCAATCTTGGTCTCTTCAGGATCGGGAGTTTTTTCCGGTTCAGCAGCCGTGTCTTCCTCTGTCGGTTTATTCAGACGAGCCTTCTTGCTGGGTCTGGGCTTGGCACTAAGAAAAATAAAAATAAGGATCAGTACAGTATATATTAAGTAACATATCAAGGATGTAAGTAAGAATATGGCTCACCCAAGCACTGTTTTAAGCGGTGGAAGCTTTGTGGCGCATTTATTCACGGATGATGAGTGAGAAGTACCACGATAATTGGAATCGGATAGGTTAAGAGGTTGTGAAAGCAACCCGCTTTGGGGCGTGAAGTGTCAAGGGATAAGAGACCTCGATCGGCGTTTCGAACCGGAGTGTTCGATAAACCGCGGAGGTAACTACTGGCCGCTATCTTTGGGTTGTCTTGCGAGCTTCTTCTGTTGTGTCTTCACAAGAAAGTTTGGATCCAAGTAAGCAAGAGGATGAGAAAATTTAACTTTCCGGTTTGCTCGATGGATTTTTAGTGTTGGCAAAGGATCTGAATCGGAGGAAAGAGTGATTACCTCTACAACATCGGCTTGGCTGCCTTTAGCATCGTCCTGACAATAATCATCATCAATAAGGCGTACAAAAAATGAACCAAGTGAGTCAAGTTCTACCTCTAATTCCGGGTTACCCACATCATCATCAGCTGGTGGATCGGAGGATGCAGTGGTCCTCTTCTTGTTGGCAGGTTTTTTCACAACCTTGGTTTTTGGACGAACTGGCTTGACCGGTTTATCTTGAGGCTTCGCCGGTTTGTCTTGCGGGGGTTTCTTGTTCCAGAACGGATCTGTAACATCCCAAATTTTCAATTTGGAATGTTATACATAGGTCATCCATGCATATCATATTTTATTACATCTTCGTTCCGCAATCCTCGAAATCCTAAGCAACTCAAGGACCCTCGGAGAGAGTTGGGGATTTTTCGGTTTTCATATTTGATTTTTTTCAAATAGCGAAAACGAGGATTTTTTATTTTAATTATTTTTCTCTCCGGAAAAATATTTCATATTAAACTTCTCCAAAACAATTGAAATATTGGAGGAAAAATGTTAAAATCATTTTTTGGATTTTATTTGATTTTTATTTGGATTTTATTTGCATTCAAAAAATTGCACGTTTTCAAAAAAATTGCATTTTAGGGCCAAGAAAATATTCATCTCGTTCTAAATATTTCATTTAGACGATGAAAATTTGTTTTGGCATTTTTAGATTTTTATTTTATTTTATAGGATTTATTTTTTTTCTATCGGCGGAATTATTAAAAAAAAGTTCCCCGCGCCCGACTGGGCCTAAGGCCCAGCCGAGCCGAGCCGACCTAGCAGCCGCCGCCGCCTCCATCACGCAGCGCGCCCGCCCGCCCGCTCGTGAGTCCGAGCCGGACTCCGCCTCCGCCCTGCCCCCCCTCCTCCAAGTCGCCGCCCGCCCCTTTATATACCACCGCCCACCACCACCACCACCACCACACCACCACCGCCGCCGCCGAGCCCGAGCCGAGCCGCCGCCCGAGCCCGCGCCTCCGCCGCCGCCGCCAGAGCCGCCGCCCGCCAACCCGCCACCCCACGCCGCCCCACCGTCGCGCTGGAACCAGCCGGAGCCCCGCCAGAGCCGAGCCGAGGTAGCCGCCCCGCCGCCCCGGTTTTCTGAGAAAAACCGTTCGTTTTTTAGAAAACCCTAGTTTTCGTTTTTTTTTCTAAATAGATCGGTTTTTCTCTGATTTATTTATTCAGCGAGCGTTCGCTCGTTCGTTCATTTTAACGAACGCGTTCTTCGTTTAGATCCAGATAACGAACGTTCGTTCGTTAGTCTGTTCGTCAGTTTTCTTTTTCTCGGATTTATTCCTTGATTTTTCTGATCGCGATTTCTGATCCGATATTAGTTTCTGTTTATCTTTTCGCTCGTTAGTCGGAATCAGGCGATTCAAGCACCCAGATCTTCGTCTCGAGACCCTCTTTCCGCTTAAACAACTTAAACAAGATTTTGATACTGAAAAATTTGACCCTAGTTCAGATTAGTAAACGAATCTTGTTTCTTTCGCCGTTTGAGTTCCGTTGCTCCGTTTGGTTTGATTCTTTTTGTGAACCGGAGTTCTTAAGTTGAACTTTCTGGTCATCCTCTTTTAGTTGAAGTTTTGCTTGTGCATCTTTGCTTGTTGCTTATGTATGTTATTGTTTGCTTGCGATAGAATTCCCGGAGTGCGAAGCGTGTTACTACGAGTCTCTAGGATTCGCGGATCGTCAGCAAGGCAAGTAACACTTTGATCATACTCTTTTCATACCCAGTTTTTATGCATTAGTTCCAATCCTCAAACATTGCATGATTAGGATGTCATTAACTTGTGGGTTGGGAAGTAGTAGTTGAGGTAGAACCTATTGCCCTGTTACTATCAAACCCTTGGGAGTTACTTCTACGTGTTGCTTATAATGCTATGCTATGCTCGTAGACATGGTTGGGTTTGAGTGAATCCATGACAGATGTGAGATTGTTAATTAATGGTTTAATTTAAGGTGGCAACTTTAATACACATCTGGGTGGATTGAGGCATCTGGGGAACCCAGTGTTGTCTGTTTTATTTTTGGAAATCCCGGGGTACCCGTGTGATCTTCCTATGGACCGCCACCAGGGCTCAAAAGGCTGAGATTATTCATGCTAGAAACTTCCGTGTGCAGCCACAAGCTACTATGGGCTCTAGCATAGTTGAGTAAGTTCGTGAAGCCCTTGAAGAGGTAGATCAGCGGTAGTGGGTTTTGTAGGTTTGGTATGGTCTACAGGAGTAGAGAGTTAATGTTTACGAAAGACTATGTCTCGGTCATCCATTTCTCAAACACCATGTAGTCGAGAAATCAATGGAGGCTATCGAGTCTTGTGGGGAAAAGTCATAAACCTCTGCAGAGTGTACAATCTAATCATGGTTTGCCGTGTCCCCGGTTATGGACAATTTTGAGTATCTAGTACTTGAGTTATCACATGTATCTCATCACTCTTAAATAATATTGTTGGGTTGTTAACTACTTTAATTGGGATTGAGTTGGGGTTATACCTTCTCAATGTTTCAACCACCATGATAGTTAAATAAAAATATATTCCTTTGTTGTAGGGGAAAATTGGCTTTTCGCAGGACTATAACCATAGAGCTTTCCACCAGCCAAATATGCATGTAGTAATAGCATTATTCTGTTCCTGCTCTATTGTGTTATATTGCCAGCATATTCCATGTGCTGACCCATTCTTGGGCTGCAACGTATTATGTTGCAGACTTTTCAGACGAGGAGTAAGGTTCGTTAGGTCGTTGCCGTGCAGCTCAGCTATGCCGTTGGAGTTGATGGACTCACTTTATCTTCCAAGCCTTCCGCTGTTATCGCATTAGATGGCCTTAAGCCATATTATTGTAATAAGTTCTCTTTTGGAGACATTCGATGTAATAAGTGTGTGATTGCTACTCTGTTATAAATCCTTCGAGTAATGTGTGTGTTAGCATTACTGATCCAGGGATGACAATGGTACAAAGAGACTTGACCATCTAAGGTCGGGTCGCTACAAGATGGTATCAGAGCACACGCTGAGTGTAGGACACGACCACTAAGATAAACCATAGGTCACTCTTCTCTACTCATTTCTGACTCCTCTCTTTTTCCACTCTTTAGGATGACGGAGATGAAGAACAAGTTTGCACAACCGGATGAAGACACACCTTTTGGACGCCACTTGAAGGAAGTCACTAGGTACTTGAACATTGGAATACCAAGCTTCACCGGGACATACAATGCCACCTTACCAGAAGAGGAGCGTTGGATGATTCAAGTACAAATTCCAGGAAGGACGTTCTCGCCAACTTCTAAACCCATAGAATTTTCTTTCGAAGCACCCACTTGGAGTCTAGGCAAGAGCATGGCAGCCCACATTACCATGGGACGCATTGGAGAAGTCTACAACAGGGAGCTTAAGGACACCATCTATCAAATATGTGGGCGCCGAGACGAGCAATGGGAAGTAATCAGCACCAAGAAGGATAGATCCATTGCAGCTTTTATCCAGGAGCTAAACCAGCACATTTGACGTCAGGAGAACCAGATGTGCACAGACATGATGGAGTTGAAGAAGGCGAAGACCAGGATCATCGAGCTGGAGGAAGAACTCAAGTTTACACGCGACGGATATGAGGAGGAAATCTAGACACTACTGGAGAAGAACGACGACCTAGTTAAGAAGATCGGAGTATTCATGGGAGGACCAGCACCGGAAGAAGAAGACAATGACCCCACTTGCCCGGACAACTACATCATCATCTATGACACCGATTCCGATCCAAGTGATGATGACTACAAAGACGAAGCTAGAGCAGACATCATGGACTCTTCTACCGATCAAAATTTCTAGATGACCATCATATATTAGTAGTATTTTCCCCCATGTATCTAATAGTAGTTGAGCACTTTTGCGATAGTCC
Organism: Aegilops longissima; assembly: GCA_021605205.1. Taxonomy (NCBI): domain Eukaryota; kingdom Viridiplantae; phylum Streptophyta; class Magnoliopsida; order Poales; family Poaceae; genus Aegilops; species Aegilops longissima. The sequence continues at coordinate 328,204,382 of CM038676.1, forward strand.
TAGACCGTTTGTATGCCCTTGCTTGATTGATTGAGTGAAATGATTGTGTTTGCCTCATATGCATATGGGTAGTGTTTTCTCATTAGACCTTTTTCTATTCTAATCTCTTCCATCTAAACCCATCGATGCCTCAGAGACGTGACACGGTTTTGCTTTCCCACGGAGCTCACCCAGTTGATCCAAAGCGAGAATACTTTGATGCAATTGCTAGTTCGAGAACCAGGGCAATAACAACAACAATAACCCGCCGCCAGTGGACAATTTAGCCCGTTTCCTGAGGCTACAGCCGCCGGTGTTTTCCAGTAGCACCGAGCCAATAGTTGCTGATGATTGGCTACGCTGTATCGGAAGGGAATTAACCACCGCCGGATGCACATATGCTGAGAAGGTGCGCTTTGCCGCACATCAATTGGATGGACCAGCAGCTGCATGGTGGGAGAATTACACGGCTACTTTTCCTATAGCCAATGTCACTTGGGACCAGTTTCAGCAAGCTTTTCATACGGCCCATGTCTCAACCGGAGCCATGCAGATGAAAAGCGAGTTTCGCAACTACGCCCGAGGAACCGTCTTGTAGCTTAATGCGTGGATGATTTTAGCAAGTTATCACGCTATGCCCCGATGATGTAGCCACGGATGCATGAAGCGAGGAGAAGTTTATGGAAGGGCTGAATGATGAGATGAGCATGCAGTTGATGGTGGCAACTTTCAACAACTACCAGGAGTTGGTAGACAAGGCCCTTATGATTGAAGGAAAGTAGCAGCAAATTGAGAGCCATAAGAGGAAGTATGGACAAGGGAAGTATAATTCAGGAGCTCAACAGAAGCCCCGCTTAACCCCGAACTCGGGAGGACTTGTTCATAATCATGGAGGTCACAACCACACTGGAGGAGGATCGCATAACCACAATGGTGCTAAGAATGGAAATGGGAACGGAGTTAATGACAATCAGAACCGCTCCAACCCAGCTACACCCGCTGAGGGAGTCCCGGATTAGGGGGTGTCCGGATAGCCGGACTACCATCATCAGCCGAACTATCATTGGCCGGACTATCATCATCGACCGGACTCCAAGACTATGAAGATACAAGATTGAACACTTCGCCCCGTGTCCGGATGGGACTTTCCTTGGCGTGGAAGGCAAGCTTGGCGATATGGATATGTAGATCTCCTACCATTGTAACCGACCCTATGTAACCCTAGCCCTCTCCGGTGTCTATATAAACCGGATGGCCCTAGTCCGTAGGACTCGAACAACAACCCTTACAATCATACCATAGGCTAGCTTCTAGGGTTTAGCCTCCTTGATCTCGTGGTAGATCCACTCTTGTAAACATCCACAATATCAATATCAATCAAGCGGGGCGTGGGGTTTTACCTCCATCAAGAGGGCCCGAACACAGGTAAAACATCGTGTCCCTTGTCTCCTGTTACCATCCGCCTAGGCGCACGATTCGGGACCCCTACCCGAGATCCACGGTTTGACACCGACATTGGTGCTTTCATTGAGAGTTCCTCGTGTGCGTCACCGATAGGCTCGATGGCCTCTTCAATCGACAACGCGCATCCTGGGTGAGACTTTTCTCCCGGACAGATCTTAAGATTCGGCGGCTTCAGTCTGCGGGCCAACTCACTTGGCCATCTGGAGCAGATCGAAGCTCGCCCCTGCCGTCGAGTCAGGTTTGGAAGCCTAAACTTCACAGCCGATATCCGCGGGGACTTGATCTTCGATGGATCTGAGCGCAGCCAAGCGTGCCGCGCTGTCACGATGGGCATGACCTAACTCGCGCGGACAGCACCTTGGAGGTCGCTGCGAATCCGCTCCGACCCATAGTCCGGAGCCGATCGCTCGGATCGAGGGCGGATGGCTGGACACCGCCTCGGGGCTGCAACTTCTACGGCGATGGAGCGAACACTTACCTTGTCCCACGTCAAGCTCATGACTCGAGGTGCGGACTCTCTGCGGACACGAACCTCCTGCGCCCTGCGGTCGAATCGATGGGCGCCGATCATGGAATTCACCGCTGCGGACATCTTTCAAAGCACTCGCCCTTCGGTGATATCATAAATTCATGAAGCATCTCTCGCTATCCGGAGAGCCCTAGCGAACTATGGCGGGATGGTTGGGGCGCGACGACGAAGAAATTCAGACCCCACCACCACCCACTTCAGTAGCCACCGTCGGCGATTTAACCGGCGTGCTCGACTCGACTCCGAAGACATCGGCGGTATGGATGGCGATGTCGGAGACTACCAAGAACCAAAGCCTACAGGACCTTTGGAAGACCACCTCGTCATCGACATATACATGGTGGACACCCCAAAAGATGGGGACGGCGAAGAAGCGGCGGAGGCCGATTCCTTAAAAAACAGCCCAGCGCCCGGCGTCGTGGCGCCGCTCTAAATCCGCCACGGCAAGAATGGAGATTCCAGCACGGAGATAATAACACCCTAGAAAGTGCGAAGACAACTCCCTCCAAAGACGATCCAGCGCAGGAGGAGGCAAGCAAGCCCTCACGAGAGGGTGGCGGGAGCGAAGAGGTCGAGGATGACAATTACTTACCTCCCTCCGGAGGCGAGGCAAGCCTCGGCGACGACAATCGTCGTGCACGAGGATCCCGTCGAACAAGAGCGTTTGAGACGCGGGCTAATGGCCACGACAAACAGCCTAAAGAAAAAGCAGCAACAGCTTCAAGCTGATCAAGACCTCTTGGCCGACAGATGGACCGAGGTCCTCGCGTCGAAGAGTATGAACTCGAGCGCCCTCAAAAGTTACCCAAAAGCATAAGTTGCTCCCCGATTAGAGGAGGAAGCGTACAAACCTGCATCACCAGCGCTGTCTGGCAGACCGACCACCTCGTGGCTGCGACAGAGAGGCGTGCAAGCCCTCCACCAAAACCGTACCCCGGCATCGCTCAAAAAGCATGAAGCCATGGGGGAACGCGCCGGACTTGCGAGATATATTGGAGGACAAGGCAAGACAATCCAGATCTATCTATGGATCACGTGGGCGCCCCAAGACCCACGACGAATACCGTCGCGCGGATACAACTACTCGGCGGGCGAACACAGCAGACAACGCTCTCTCGAGCTACGTCGCGATATTGCTCAATCTGAGGCGCCGACACCCACTATGCTTCAGCGACGAAGTAATGGATCATCAAATCCTCGAAGGGTTTAAACTCGTCAATATCGAATCCTACGATGGCTACAACAGACCCAGCGGTTTGGATTGAGGATTATCTCCTCCATATACATATGGCCCGGCGGCGGCATCTTCACGCCATCAAATATCTCCCGCTCAAGCTTAAAGGACCAGCTCGGCATTGGCTTAACAGCCTGCCCGCAGAGTCAATTGGATCTTTGGGAAGACACGGAAGCCGCATTCCTCGACAACTTCCGAGAACGCGTATGTGCGACCACCGACGCAGATGACCTAAGCCACATAATCCAGCAGCCGACGAATCGGCGAGCAATTCGGACACGATTCTTAACAAAGAAAAATCAGATCGTTGACTGTCCGGATCAGAGGCCCTCGCTGCCTTCAAAATAACATCCGCGACGAGTGGCTGGCCCGGCACCTAGGGCGGAGAAGCGAAATCCATGGCAGCCCTCACATCACTCATGACCCGCTTACATGCGGGAGAGGATAGCTGGCTAGCTCGCAGCAACAACCTCAGCAAAAACGCGGCAGTCCGGATACCAAGGACCGCAATGGCAGGTTCGTCGAAACAAAACAAACGCCGCATTAGCGGCGGCAATAATGAGGATCGGCGGTCAACGCGGATTCGAGGCTCAAAGCCCGTCAGCGGAAGAAGCCATTCAAAGAACCACTCGGGGCCGTCCAATTTGGACCGAATACTCGACCGCTCTGTCAAATACATGGAACCCCGAAAAGCCAGCTAACCACACCAACAGAGATTGTTGGGTATTCAAGCGGCGGCAAATTAATCGCCGAAAACAGTGACAGGGGCTACAGCGATGACGAGGAAGAGACCGGCCGCCCGAACAACAGAGGACAAAAGGATTCCCCCTCAAGTTCGGACGGTAAATATGATATCATAGCGCATATTCCCAAGAGGGAGCGAGCGTGCACTAAAGGGCGTATCTGCGATGGAGCGATCGCCCCAAAATTCAACCCATGGTCCTCTTGCCCGATCACTTTCGATCGAAGAGACCATCCGACCGAGATCCGCCATGGCGGATTCGCGCATTGGTTTTAGACCCAATCATCGATGGATTTCACCTCACGAGAGTCCCGATGGGCGGCGGCGATAGCTGAACCTGCTTTATCGGGGATACAGTCGGAAGATGGGCATAGACCCTTCAAGGAATAAACCTACAAAGACAACCTTCAAAGGCGTCATACCAGGTGTCGAGGCCAATTGTGCAGCTCGATTACACTAAAGTGGTCTTGGATCCCGGATAATTTCGAGCGAGTTAATCTTGACATAGTCCCGTTCGCAGCGGCTATCACGCTCTGCTCGGACGAACCGCGTTCATAAAATTCAACGCGGTGCCGCATTATGCATACCTTAAGCTCAAGATGCGAGGCCCTCGCGGAGTCATCACGGTCAATGGAAACACGGGCGCTCCCTCGAGCGGAGGAACATACAGCGGCTCTCGCGGCAGAAGCACAGAGCAGCCTTTTAAGGCAATTTTCGAGTCCGGCCGTTAAACGACCGGACACGGCCAAACGCGCCCGGATCAACATCAACCAAGACCACCCGGCACGTTCCGAGCACGCGTAGCAATGCGGCCTCAACCCTAGCCCTCGCAAAATTGTAAGACAAACTCTCCGCATACATAATTACGCCTTGGAGATACCATGGGCATAGGGGGAAAGGCGCAACCACAACAGACCCAGAGTGCGGTTCGACCACACCAGGGGCTCCCAAGTGTGTCGCTCCTTTTTCTTTTATTTCTCTCTTTTTTATACAGAACTCTGTCCGGCGGCGAACCTGCCGAACTCATGATGCAACACCCAGGGAAGGACAAAGGCCGCGACGAACACTCAGGTGGTCTCCATCACGAGCATTAAATTTGTTAAATACAACATTCCGCTGCCTACCCACGAGAGAGACGCCTTTAATTAAATCCAATCCCTTGCTTTCCGCACTATTTGTATAATTCGCACTCATAGCATATCTTCTTGAATAAAATGCAGCACTTTTTCCCATAATTGCATCACCTCATATATATATATATATATATATATATATATATATATATATATATATATATATATATATATATATATATATATATTTCCTTTACGACATGTTGCACCCGTACATTTTAGTACGGCCAAATACACGAGGGCTTATGTTCTCCGCATTATGGTGTGATAAAGTCCGAACACTTTCACAAGTGCGGCACCCGAACTTATAGCATTATATGAATCGGCTCGAATCATGTCTTGGGTCAATAGTTGGGTTTGCCCGGCTCCCATGTTTGGCACCTTACGTTCCATTCTATCGGCTAAGGTAGCCTGGGAGAACCACTACGATTGCGCCCGGTTGAGCAGGTTAACGCCTCGATGGAAAGCTAAAACTATTTGTCATGATAAGGCGAGAGACGATTCGCTGTTCGAGAGGTCCTTCGGGTCCTTAAAGACCTCGCCGCTTGAGCGAAGTTCGGATAATGTCCGATGAAGGCGTGGATAGCGCCCTAATTGGTCCTCCGAATACTAGGGGCTTCACCAAATTTAAAATTATAAATTCTATGGCTAAGTGAGAGTGTTCAAGCACTATAAGTCCGGTTGCCTTGTTACGTTGTGTTGGCGCCTCCTCGATGGACCCAAAATGGGAACTAGAGTGCTCAAGTTTATCCGAACACCCTAGCACTTTCGTGGCATGGGGGCTGAAGCCGACGACTTGCCATCTCTCGATTTAATAAGCGGCCGCATGTAAGGTAATATTTTAAATTGACAAGCGTTGCTTAGCGCATATGAACAAAGTCTTCAGCGCACAGGATAACACATTGCGAATTTACTCAATAATTACATCCACAGGGCACTCATCCGCAATCTTGCGGGCGCCCTTCAGACAGTCTTATAGTACATCTCGGCGTCGATATTCCTTGCCCGCTGGCGGCGTCGATGATTAGCTTCTCCGCATCCAGCTTGCCCCAATGCACCTTTAGCGGGCAAGGGCCCGACGAGCACCTTCAATACAAAGCGGAGTGCTTGATAACCTCCACCCAGGGGCACGCATCCACCAACCGTCGCCGCGAGGCCGAAGTAGCTCCTGGCATGGCCTCTCCGGGCCACACGGGACTATGAGGCCCTTCATGGCCTGCTCGGCCACCTTGTGGAGCTCGACCAGCTGCTTGACTGGTCGCTAGGGGCACCGGATGGCGGCCTCATCATCTTGAGACCGAAGACCTTCTCCGTTGAGCTCCCTCCTCGGCTCGGTAGAATCTGGCGGCATCGGACACGCTCGAGGCAGATCTACAAACGCCTCGAGAGCTCCGAATTCGGGTAAGTAACACGTAATTTACATTCACATGCTTGCTTTGCATGAAAAATGCCTTACCCGCGCTATCTTCCTCATCAACTCAATCTCCTGAAGGGACTTATGGGCATCGGCCTTGGCAGTTTTGGCACTTTCGAGAGCCGAGGCAAGCTCGTACTCTCGAGTCTTTGAGTCACGCTCCAAACTCTCATGCTTTTCCATGAGAGCCTGGAGCTCTTGCTGAACCACCGCCACCCGCGCCTCTTGCTTTTCTCGCTCTGCCCGTTCCGTGGCCGCATTGTGTTCGGCCGCGGACACGGCCTCCTTCAGGGTTGCCACCTCGTTCGTGGCCCCTGCAGTACCCATGTTATCCTCGTTATTTTTTGTTGCAACCTAAATCCTTTTCTGTAAGGTACAAGTTCAAAGTGGTGTTACTCACCTTCTTTGTCCTGGAGCTGCTTCCTGGCGCGGCCGAGCTCTTGCTCGGACCGCTCGAGCTCCTGCTTCAAAGCACCGACCTCCGCAGTCAGTGCGGCAGAGGTCAACAGCGCAGCCTGCAACCCATATTGACATAATTTTTTAGCAACCCTGTGTATATCTTTTTTTTCAGATCCTCCGTCCGGCTTTTCTTCCCGAACACCGAACCGAGCATCAGGGGCTACTGTCTATGCGGTATTACATTGCATATTTTTAACTTTTTACCTCAAAGCACGATAGAAGGCTCTGCGAGCTTCGGTCAGCCCGCTCTTGGCAAGCTGCACCTTTCGAATCACCGCACTCATAATAGTGCGGTGTTCTTCCTCGATGGAAGCGCTCTGCAGCGCCTCAACAAATTTCCCGCGCCTCGGTTGGGCCGGAAGCCGCCAGCGTCACGGTCTTGCCCTTCATTGAAGGGCTGCCGATCGACCCGGAACCATCGCGGGTTACGATATGAGTCGGTGCAAAGTCCGGGAGGACGCCTTGTGGCGCCTCCGGAGACTCCCCCTGATGGGTCCCTTCTTGGGATCCCACCTCGGCGTCCTCGGTGTCGCGAGGGGTGGAGGCGGTCGGGATGGAGTCTACATCCGACGGAGCCAACGACCTGCTCGATGAAGCGGGGAGATCATCACTGGCGGACTTGAGCGGCATGCGGCATCGTAATGACACTATGTGACGCAAAAAGAAATTATAAATCATTCAGGAATCCGGATACTTACGATCTCGGCGGAGGCCTGGCCCTTGAAGGCCATTCTTCCTCGCCAACGTTGATGTTGGCGGAGCTGTCCGGGAACAGTCCTTCCCTCTTGGACCCTTGGCCTCCCCTGTTGGGGAAGCCTTCCTCTTCCTCTCTCCTCCTGCGGGAGAGAGTCATCTTCTCCTCCTCGTTTTGGGGAGGAGTTAGCCCAGTCGTCGGACACTGGCAGGAACTCTTTGAGCACCGTGGCCTCCTTCTTGGCCTTCTTCTCGGCACCACGTGCGGTGCGGAACCAGCAGCCTCGCTAGGCGAGCGTCTCATGGATTTTTACGGCATAGGAGCCGGGCAGATAATCTGCTCCGCCTTCCTCATCCAGTCTGTCAAAGGAAAAGGGGAAATTAAAACCCGCATAGAATCAAACTATGAAAAGCAAGTGTCCCGTAAAGGGGTAGAATCACTTACCTCGTTGGCTTGGCACTGCGAGCGAAATCCGCGATCTTCAGTCACGGATGTGGGGGCTTCGGCGCCCTTGAACAACACCCTCCAGGCGCCTTTGTATGTTGTGTCGAAGAGCCCACTCAGCGCCTGGTGCTGTTCCGGATCGAACTCCCACAGATTGAATGCCCGCTCTTGGCATGGGAGAATCCGGCGGACGAGCATGACTTGGACCACGTTAACCAGCCTGAGCTTCTTCACCAGCTTCGGATACAGGGCTTGGAGTCCCGTCGGCTCCTCCGAACTACCCCACAGCAAGCCCTTCTCTTTCTGGAGGTGAGCTGCGTGGGGATACCAGATCTGAACTCGGGGCCGCCGCCCATGTAGGGTCACGCGGCTCGGTGATATAGAACCACCCGATTGCCACCCTTGACGGATTCCACGAAGGCCCCTTGAACCAAAGGACATTGGGCATCTTGCCCAACATGGCGCCTCCGCCTCCGCTTGAGTGCCCTTCACTAACCGGCTTGACATTGAAGGTCTTGAGCCACAAGCGAAGTGGGGCTGGATCTGAGAGGAAGGCCTCGCACCTGACGATAAACGCCGAGATGTTGAGGATGAAGTTGGCGCCGGATCATGGAAATCCAGGCCGTAGTAGAACATGAGCCCCGGACAAAGGGGTGAAGTGGAAAGCCCAGTCCAGCGGAGGAAGTGGGGAAGGAAAACGACCCTCTCATGGGGCACAGGGGTGGGGATGAGCTGCCCCTCGTCGGGCAGCCGGTGCTGTGATGTCACCGGAGAGGTATCCGGCGCCACAGCAGTTTGGCGATGTGCTCCTCCTTAGCGGTGGAGGCCAACCATTTACCTCCGCTCCGGACATGGTCGGAGAAGGTTGAGACGAGATCGTGAACTTGGGCGCTGGAGCTCGAGTCTTGGAGATGGATAAGCAAAGGAGGAAAAAGGCGTGGGTGAGAAGGTAAATCCTTATCCCTTATATGGGCGGGCGAAGTCTCGCGTCCCCACCGGCCTGGTAAAACTCGCTTATCTCCCAAGCGTCACCATCAATGGCGCGTTGGGTTACCCACGTCCGTATTGATGAGAATCCGGATTAAGGGAAACATGATCTCTGCTTCAACAAGGCGTGCCAAGGAAACCGCTTAGCTAAATGTCTTTGAGGTGGTAGAGTAAAAAACGATTTAAATAATCGCTTGGTAGTGGCGTGATGTCATGCCGCAGAAAACGTCAGCAGATTGAACTTGTGTATATATTATTCTCTCTACGGTGGAATGTGGAATTTATTTTGCAGAGCCGGACACTATCCTGGTGTTCACAATCTTCTATCATTCGGAGGAGGAACCCACCTTGCAATGCCAAGCAATATACGCGCCGGACTTGTCGTCATTGAAGCCTGGTTCAGGGGCTACTAAGGGAGTCCCGGATTAGGGGGTGTCCGGATAGCCGGACTACCATCATCAGCCGAACTATCATTGGCCGGACTATCAACATCGACCGGACTCCAAGACTATGAAGATACAAGATTGAAGACTTCGCCCCGTGTCCGGATGGGACTTTCCTTTGCATGGAAGGCAAGCTTGGCGATACGGATATGTAGATCTCCTACCATTGTAACCGACCCTATGTAACCCTAGCCCTCTCCGATGTCTATATAAACCGGATGGCTCTAGTCCGTAGGACTCGAACAACAACCCTTACAATCATACCATAGGCTAGCTTCTAGGGTTTAGCCTCCTTGATCTCGTGGTAGATCCACTCTTGTAAACATCCACAATATCAATATCAATCAAGCAGGACGTAGGGTTTTACCTCCATCAAGAGGGCCCGAACCTGGGTAAAACATCGTGTCCCTTGTCTCCTGTTACCATCCGCCTAGACGCACAGTTCGGGACCCCCTACCCGAGATCCGCCGGTTTTGACACCGACACCCGCCAAAAGGGACCTAAGTCAAGTTACTTGCTTTAAGTGCGGGAAGACATGGCACTATGCCAATGATTGCCCTAAAGGAAGGAATGGAAATGGAAATGGGAGCGCTTGGAAGAAGCCCAATCCATTCAACAAAGGACAAGTGAACCACGTTAACGTGGAGGAAGTTGAAGAGCAGCCGGACGCGGTAATAGGTAAGTTTTTGGTTAAGTCATTTACCGCTCTTGTTCTTTTCGATCTTTGGTGCATCGCATTCATACATATCAAGGGATTTGCGGATAAGTTTAAGCTACCAACCCAAACCCTTAGGACCCCTCTTTTAGTGAGCTACTTTGGAGCGGAGTACATAGCTAGCCGATGGTGCAACCAGATACCCCTAACCATTGGCACACATGTTTTTCCGTCTGACCTAATTATCTTGGAGTTGCAAGGATTGGATGTGATATTAGGTATGGACTGGATGTCAAAGTATGGAGGAAGCATTCACTGTGCTAGCAAATCAATTTATCTTACCACCCCGGAGGGAAAAAGGATTAAGTATGTATCTAGGCATGTGCCTGGGAGGAGCCAAGTGAATGCCCTCACGGGAGTTGTTCAGGAGGAAGTGCCTGTAGTAAAGGATTACGCGGATGTTTTCCCAGAAGAGTTACCAGGCATGCCACCGGATAGAGACATCGAGTTCCTGATAGAGCTATTGCCAGGTACAGGGCCAATATCCAAGAGACCTTATCGGATGCCCGCAAATGATCTGGAGGAAATTAAGAAACAGATCAAGGAGTTGTTGGAGAAAGGTTATATTCGAAGGAGTTCATCACCTTGGGGAGCTCCAAAGACTTTTAATCGAGAAGAAGGATAAATCCCTGAGGATGGTCGTTGATTACCGAGCCTTGAATGAAGTAACGATAAAGAACAAGTATCCACTACCGATGATCAATGATCTGTTTGATCATTTGCAAGGAGCTAAGGTGTTTTCGAAGATTGATCTACGATCGGGATACCATCAGTTGAAGATCCGAGAGAAGGATATACCAAAGACAGCGTTCACCACGCGGTATGGATTATACGAGTATACGGTCATGCCGTTTGGACTGACTAACGCCCCTGCCTATTTCATGAGTATGATGAACAAGGTGTTCATGGAATATTTGGACAAGTTTGTTGTGGTGTTTATTGATGATATTATGGTATACTCGAAGAACGAAGAGGAGCACAAGGAGCATTTGCGTTTAGTCCTCGAGAAACTCAGGGAACTCCAGTTATACGCCAAATTCAGCAAGTGCGAGTTTTGGTTGAAGGAAGTTGGATTTCTTGGACATGTTATTGTTGGAAATATGCCCTAGAGGCAATAATAAAAGCATTATTATTATATTTCCTTGTTCATGATAATTGTCTTTTATTCATGCTATAACTGCTTTATCCGGAAATCGTAATACGTGTGAATACATAGACTACAATCGTCCTAGTAAGCCTCTAGTTGACTAGCTCGTTGGTCAACAGATAGTCATGGTTTCTGACTATGGACATCGGATGTCATTGACAACGGGATCACGTCATTAGGAGAATGGCGTGATGGACAAGACAATCCTAAGCATAGCACAAAGATCGTGTAGTTCGTTTTGCTAGAGCTTTTCCAATGTCAAGTATCTCTTCCTTAGACCATGAGATCGTGCAATTCCGGATACCGTAGGAGTGCTTTGGGTGTATCAAGCGTCACAACGTAATCGGGTGACTATAAAGGTGCACTACAGGTATCTCCGAAAGTGACCATTGGGTTGACACGGATCGAGATCGGATTTGTCACTCCGTGTTACGGAGAGGTATCACTGGGCCCACTCGGTAATGCATCATCATAATGAGCTCAAAGTGATCAAGTGTCAGTCACGGGATCATGCATTCTGATACGAGTAAAGTGACTTGCGGTAACGAGACTAAGCGAGGTATTGGGATACCGACGATCGAGTCTCGGGCAAGTAACATACCGTCGACAAAGGGAATAGAATACGGGTTGCTTGAACCCTTGACATCGTGGTTCATCCGATGACAACATCGAGGAGCATGTAGGAGCCAACATGGGTATCCAGATCCGCTGTTGGTTATTGACTTGAGGTAGTCTCGGTCATGTCAGATGTCTCCGAACCCGTAGGGTCTACACACTAAGGTTCGGTGGCGCTAGGGTTAATAGGAAGACAAGTATGTGATTACGAATGTTGTTGAGTCCCGGATGAGAGGAGTTCGGAATGGTCCGGAGGTAAAGATTTATATATGGAAAGTGGTTAAGCGGACTCCGGAAAGTTTGAGGTATACTGTAATGTACCGGGGCCACGGGAGAGTTCGGAGGTCCACGGGAGGGGCCACCCCTCGGGGGCCACATGGGCTAAGTGGGAGGGAGCCAGCCCTGGTGGGCTGGGCGCCTCCCACCTAGGCCCATCGGCTAGGGTTTGGGAGGAGGAAACCCTAAGGGGAAGGGCGCCCCCTTGGCTTGGGGCAAGCCACCCTTCCTCCTCTCCCTTGGCCGCCCCCCCCTAGGGTTTTCCCTAGAGGGCCAGCCCCTTGCCCTCTCCTCCTATAAATAGAGGGGTGGGGGGGAGGGCTGCCAACACCATTGAAGGCGCAGCCCCTCCCCTCCCCAACACCTCTCTTTCTCCACGCGAGCTTGGCGAAGCCCTGCCGGAGAACTGCCGTACCAACTGCACCACGCCGTCGTGCTGCCATTGGAATTGTCTTCCTCAACCTCTCCTTCACTCTTGCTGGATCAAGACGGAGGAGACGCCATCGTCCCGTACGTGTGTTGAACACGGAGGTGCTGTCCTTTCAGCACTTTGGTCATCGGTGATCGGAATCACGTTGGGAACGTCTTCATCATCACCACTCCCTCGAACGCTTCCGTACTCGATCTACAAGTGGTATGTAGATGCAAACTCTCTCTCGTAACTCGTTGCTTAGATGAACTCATAGATGGATCTTGGTGAAACCGTAGGAAAAATTTTAATTTTCTGCAACGTTCCCCAACAGTGGCATCATGAGCTAGGTCTATGCGTAGTTCTCTTTGCACGAGTAGAACACAATTTTGTTGTGGGCGTGGATCTTGTCAACTTACTTGCCGTTACTAGTCGTTTCTTGCTTCCGCGGTATTGTGGGATGAAGCGGCCGGACCAACCTTACGTGCTCTTACGTGAGACCGGTTCCACCGACTAACATGCACTAGTTGCATAAGGTGGCTGGCGGTGTCTGTCTCTCCTACTTTAGTTGGAGCGGATTCGATGAACAGGGTCCTTATGAAGGGTAAATAGAAGTTGACAAGATCACGTTGTGGTTATTCGTAGGTAAGAAAACGTTCTTGCTAGAACCCAATTGCAGCCACGTAAAAGATGCAACAACAATTAGAGGACGTCTAACTTGTTTTTGCAGCAATTGTCATGTGACGTGATATGGCCAAGTTGTGATGAATGATGATATATTGTGATGTATGAGATCATGTTCTTGTAATAGGAATCACGACTTGCATGTCGATGAGTATGACAACGGCAGGAGCCATAGGAGTTGTCTTTATTTTTGTATGACCTGCGTGTCATTGAAGAACGCCATGTAATCTACTTTACTTTATTGCTAAGCGTTAGTCATAGAAGTAGAAGTAGTCGTTGGCGTGACAACTTCATGAAGACACGATGATGGAGATCATGATGATGGAGATCATGGTGTCATGCGGTGACAGGATGATCATGGAGCCCGAAGATGAAGATCAAGGAGCTATATGATATTGGCCATATCATGTCACTACTTTATAATTGCATGTGATGTTTATTATGATTATGCATCTTGTTTACTTAGAACGACGGTAGTAAATAAGATGATCCCTTAGAACAATTTCAAGAAGTGTTCTCCCTAAGCGTGCACCGTTGCTACAGTTCGTCGCTTCTAAGCACCACGTGTTAATCGGGTGTGATGGATTCTTACGTTCACATACAGCGGGTGTAAGCAAGATTTACACACGAAGAAACACTTAGGGTTAACTTGACGAGCCTAGCATGTAAAGACATGGCCTCGGAACACGGAGACCGAAAGGTCGAACACGAGTCGTATGGAAGATCGATCAACATGAGAATGTTCACCGGCGCAGACTAGTCCGTCTCACGTGTTGATCGGACACGGCCTAGTCGACTCGGATCGTGTAACACTTAGATGACTAGAGGATGTCTAATCTAAGTGGGAGTTCATTAATAATTTGATTAGATGAACTTTATTATCATGAACAATAGTCTAAAATCTTTTAAATGATATGTCTTGTAGATCAAATGGCCAGCGCTCATGTCAACTTGAACTTCAACGCGTTCCTAGAAAACCAAGCTGAAAGATGGCGGCAAGAACTATCTGGACTGGGTCCGAACCCGAGATCATCCTCATAGCTGCCAGAAACAATCGTCCTAGAAGGACCGCTAGGTGACGCTCCGTCGAAGAACCAAGACATTATGAATGCTTGGCAGTCTCGTCTTGATGATTACTCCCTCGTTCGATGCGGCATGCTTTACAGCTTAGAACCGGGGCTCCAAAAGCGTTTTGAGCACCACGGAGCATATGAGATGTTAGAGAGCTGAAACTTGTTTTCCAAGCTCACGCCGGGTCGAGAGATATGACATCTCCGACAAGTTCTATAGTTGTAAGATGGAGGAAAACAGTTACATCGGTGAGCACATTACGAAGATATGCAGGTTGCACAACCGTATGACCCAGCTGAATATTAACCTCCACGATGAGGCGGTCATTGACAGAATCCTCGATCGCTCCCACCAAGCTACAAGAGCTTTGTGATGAACTACAACATGCAGGGGATGGTAAAGACCATTCTGAAGTGTTCTCTATCTGAAGTCAGCCGAGGTTGAAATCAAGAAAGAACATCAAGTGTTGATGGTCAATAAGACCACTAAGTTCAAGAAGGGCAAGGGTAAGAAGAACTTCAAGAAGGGCGGCAAGGAGATTGCCGCGCCCGTAAGCAAGTTGCGGGAAGAAGTCAAAGAATGGACCCAAACCCGAGGCCGAGTGCTTTTATTGCAAGGGAGGGGTCCTTTGAAGCGGAACTGCCCCAAATACTTAGCGGATAAGAAGGCCGGCAACACCAAAGGTATATTTGATATACATGTAATTGATGTGTACCTTACCAAGAATCGTAGTAACTCCTGGTATTTGATACGGTGCCGTTGCTCATATTTGTAACTCACAGCAGGAGCTGCGGAATAAGCGGAGGCTGGCGAAGGGCGAGGTGACGATCGCGTCGGGAATGGTTCCAGAGTCGATGTGATCGCCGTCGACACGCTACCTCTTCATTTACCCACGGATTAGTTATGAACCTTAATAATTGTTATTTGGTGCCAAGTTTGAGCATGAATATTGTATCCGGATCTCGTTTAATGCGAGATGGCTACTCATTTAAATCCGAGAATAATGGTTGTTCTATTTATATGAGAGATATGTTTTATGGTCATGCTCCGATGGTCAATGGTTTATTCTTAATGAATCTCGAACGTAATGTTACACATGTTCATAGTGTGAATACCAAAAGATGTAAAGTTGATAACGATAGTCCCACATACTTGTGGCACTTTGCCGCCTTGGTCACATTGGTGTCAAGCGCATGAAGAAGCTCCATGCTGATGGACTTTTGGAGTCTCTTGATTATGAATCATTTGACACATGCGAACCATGCCTCATGGGCAAGATGACCAAGACTCCATTCTCGGAACAATGGGCGAGCAACCAACTTGTTGGAAATCATACATACCGATGTGTGCGGTCCAATGGCGTTGAGGCTCATGGAGGATATCGTTATGTTCTCACTCTCACGAGATGACTTGAGTAGATATGGGTATGTCTACTTGATGAAACACAAGTCTGAGACCTTTGAAAAGTTCAAGGAATTTCAGAATGAAGTAGAAATCGTGACCGAAAGATAAAATTCTTACGATCGGATCGTGGAGGAGAATATTTAAGTCACGAATTTGGTACACACTTAAGAAAATGTGGAATCGTTTCACAACTAACGCCGCTGGAACACCTCAAATAACGGTGTGTCGAGCGTCGTGTCGCACTCTATTGGATATGGTGCGATCTATGATGTCTCTTACCGATTTACCGCTATCATTTTGGGGATCGCTCTAGAGACAGCTACATTCACTTTAAATAGGGCACCGTCTAAATCCGTTGAGACGACACCGTATGAATTATGGTTTGGGAAGAAACCTAAGCTATCGTTTCTAAAAGTTTGGGGATGCGATGCTTATGTCAAGAAACTTCAACCTGAAAAGCTCGAACCCAAGTCGGAAAATCGTCTTCATAGGATACCCTAAGGAAACCTTTGGGTATACCTTCTACCTAGATCCGAAGGCAAGATCTTTGTTGCCAGAGCGGAACCTTTACGGAAAAAGAGTTTCTCTCGAAAGAAGTAAGTGGGAGGAAAGTAGAACTCGATGAAGTACTACCTCTTGAGCAGGAAAGTAGTGCAGCTCAGAAAATGTTCTGTGATGCCTACACCAACCAAGAGGAAATTCATGATGATGATCAAGGTACTTGGATCAAGTTGCTCTTGAACCCGTGGGTCCACTAGGACACGTTCCGCACTGCAGTGAATGCGGCAACCCTGTCCTAGAAATCATGTTGTTGAACAACGGTGAACCTTGAACTATGAAGAAGCAATGGCGGGCCCAGATTCCAACAAATGGCTAGAAGCCATGAAGTCCGAGATAGAATCCATGTATGAAAACAAAGTGTGGACTTTGGTGACTTGCCCGATGATCGGCGACGATAGAAAACAAATGGATCTTTAAGAAGAAGGCGGACGCGGATGGTAATGTCACCATCTATAAAGCTCGACTTGTCGCTAAGGGTTATCGGCAAGTTCAAGGGATTGACTACGATGAGACTTTCTCTCCGTGGCGAAGCTTAAGTCCGTCTCAATCATGTTAGCAATTGCCGCATACTATGATTATGAGATATGGCAGATGGGCGTCAAAACAGCGTTCCTTAACGGTTATCTTAAGGAAGAGCTGTATATGATACAGCCGAAGGTTTTGTCGATCCTAAGAATCTTGACAAAGTATGCAAGCTCCAGCGATCCATTTATGGGCTGGTGCAAGCATCTCGGAGTTGGAACATTCGCTTTGATGAGATGATCAAAGCGTTTGGGTTTATCTTGAGACTTATGGAGAAGCCTGCGTTTACAAGAAAGTGAGTGGGAGCTCTGTAGCATTTCTCATATTATATGTAGATGACATACTTTTGATGGGAAATGATATAGAATTCTTGGACAACATTAAGGCCTACTTGAATAAGTGTTTTTCAATGAAGGACCTTGGAGAAGCTGCTTATATATTAGGCATCAAGATCTATAGAGATAGATCGAGGCGCCTCATAGGTCTTTCACAAAGCACATACCTTGATAAGATTTTGAAGAAGTTCAAAATGGATCAGTCAAGAAAGGGTTCTTGCTGTATTGCAAGGTGTGAGATTGAGCTCGGCTCAATGCCCGACCACGACAAAAGATAAAGAAGAGATGAGTGTCATCCCTATGCTTCAGCCATAGGATCTATTATGTATGCCATCTGTGTACCGACCTGATGTAAACCTTGCCGTAAGTTTGGTAGGAAGGTACCAAAGTAATCCCGCAAGGAACACCGGACAGCGGTCAAGAATATCCTGAAGTACCGAAAAGGACAAAGGACATGTTTCTCGTTTATGGAGGTGACGAAGAGCTCGTCGTAACAGGTTACGTCGGCGCTAGCTTCGACACGATCTGATGACTCTAAGTCACAAACCGGATCGTGTATATGTTGAATGGTGGAGCGATGGCTGGTGCAGCTGCAAGCGAAGCGTCGTGGCGGGATCTACATGTGAAGCGGAGTACATGGCAGCCTCGGAGGCAGCGCATGAAGCAATTTGGGTGAAGGAGTTCATCACCGACCTAGGAGTCATACCCAATGCGTCGGGGCCGATCAAACTCTTCTGTGACAACACCGGAGCTATTGCCCTTGCCAAGGAGCCCAGGTTTCACAAGAAGACCAGGCACATCAAGCGTCGCTTCAACTCCATCCGTGAAAATGTTCAGGATGGAGACATAGAAATTTGTAAAGTGCATACGGATCTGAATGTCACAGATCCGTTGACTAAACCTCTTCATGGGCAAAACATGATCAACACCGAACTCTATGGGTGTTCGATTCATCACAATGTAAACTAGATTATTGACTCTAGTGCAAGTGGGAGACTGTTGGAAATATGCCCTAGAGGCAATAATAAAAGCATTATTATTATATTTCCTTGTTCATGATAATTGTCTTTTATTCATGCTATAAGCGTATTATCCGGAAATCGTAATACACGTGTGAATACATAGACTACAATCGTCCCTAGTAAGCCTCTAGTTGACTAGCTCGTTGGTCAACAGATAGTCATGGTTTCGACTATGGACATCGGATGTCATTGACAACGGGATCACGTCATTAGGAGAATGGCGTGATGGACAAGACAATCTAAGCATAGCACAAAGATCGTGTAGTTCGTTTTGCTAGAGCTTTTCCAATGTCAAGTATCTCTTCCTTAGACCATGAGATCGTGCAATTCCGGATACCGTAGGAGTGCTTTGGGTGTATCAAGCGTCACAACGTAATCGGGTGACTATAAAGGTGCACTACGGTATCTCGAAAGTGACCATTGGGTTGACACGGATCGAGGCTGGGATTTGTCACTCCGTGTTACGGAGAGGTATCACTTGGGCCCACTCGGTAATGCATCATCATAATGAGCTCAAAGTGATCAAGTGTCCGGTCACGGGATCATGCATTGCTTGATGCGAGTAAAGTGACTTGCGATAACGAGACTAAGCGAGGTATTGGGATACCGACGATCGAGTCTCGGGCAAGTAACATACCGTCGACAAAGGGAATAGAATACGGGGTTGCTTGAACCCTTGACATCGTGGTTCATCCGATGACAACATCGAGGAGCATGTAGGAGCCAACATGGGTATCCAGATCCGCTGTTGGTTATTGACTTGAGGTAGTCTCGGTCATGTCATGATGTCTCCCGACCCGTAGGGTCTACACATAAGGTTCGGTGGCGCTAGGGTTAATAGGAAGACAAGTATGTGATTACGAATGTTGTTGAGTCCGGATGAGATCCCGGACGTCACGAGGAGTTCGGAATGGTCCGGAGGTAAAGATTTATATATGGAAAGTGGTTAAGCGGACTCGGAAAGTTTGAGGGTATACGGTAATGTCACCGGGCCACGGGAGAGTTCGGAGGTCCACGGGAGGGCCACCCCTCCCGGGGCCACATGGGCTAAGTGGGAGAGGGAGCCAGCCCTGGTGGGCTGGGCGCCTCCCACCTGGGCCCATCTTGCGCTAGGGTTTGGGGAGGAGGAAACCCTAAGGGGAAAAGGGGGCGCCCCCCTTGGCTTGGGGGGCAAGCCACCCCTTTCCTCCTCTCCCTTGGCCGCCGCCCCCCCTAGGGTTTTCCCTAGAGGGCCAGCCCCCCTTTGCCCTCTCCTCCTATAAATAGAGGGGTGGGGGGGGCTGCCAACACCATTGAAGGCGCAGCCCCTCCCCTCCCCAACACCTCTCTTTCTCCACGCGAGCTTGGCGAAGCCCTGCCGGAGAACTGCCGTACCAACTGCACCACGCCGTCGTGCTGCCATTGGAATTGTCTTCCTCAACCTCTCCTTCACTCTTGCTGGATCAAGACGGAGGAGACGCCATCGTCCCGTACGTGTGTTGAACACGGAGGTGCTGTCCTTTCAGCACTTTGGTCATCGGTGATCGGAATCACGTTGGGAACGTCTTCATCATCACCACTCCCTCGAACGCTTCCGTACTCGATCTACAAGTGGTATGTAGATGCAAACTCTCTCTCGTAACTCGTTGCTTAGATGAATTCATAGATAGATCTTGGTGAAACCGTAGGAAAATTTTAATTTTCTGCAACGTTCCCCAACAGTTATATCAGGAGAAGGTATAGCAGTAGATCCCAGTAAGGTTCAGTTAGTCATTGAATGGTTGGCACCCACTTCAGTTGGCGAGATCCGCAGTTTCCTTGGGCTCACAGGATATTATCGGAGATTCATTGAGAATTTTTCCAAGATTGCTAAGCCAATGACTGAATTGCTGAAGAAGGATACTAAGTTTAAATGGACAGAGGATTGTGAGGCAAGTTTTCAGGAGTTGAAGAAACGTTTGACTACAGCCCAGTGCTAACATTGCCAGATATACATAAGGAGTTTCAAGTGTATTGTGACGCCTCACGCTTGGGACTTGGATGTGTGCTTATGCGGGACGGAAAGGTTGTTTCGTATGCCTCACGACAACTGAAGCCCCATGAGTTGAACTATGCCACGCATGATTTGGAGCTAGCAGCCGTAGTGCATGCATTGAAGACTTGGAGACATTACCTTATCGGAAACCGTTGTGATGTGTACACGGATCAAAAGAGTTTGAAGTACATTTTCACACAGAAGGAGTTGAACCTTAGATAGAGGAGATGGTTGGAACTTATAAAGGATTACGTTATGAAGCTACACTATCATCCAGGAAAGGCCAATGTCGTAGCAGACGCTTTGAGCCGGAAGAGTTACGCTAATATCCTTGAAAGTAAGGTTTTGCTGAAGGAGTTAGCTGAAGATATCATGGAACTTCGGTTGGAGATTGTTCCAAGAGGTTTCATTGCAACAATGGAAGTTTAGTCTACATTGTTGGACAAGATTCGAGAAGCTCAGAAGGAAGACAAAGAGATTGCTGAGATAAAGGAGAAGATGAGCAAAGGAAAGGCCAAAGGTTTTCGCGATGATGAGCACGATACCTTATGGTTTGAGGATCGAGTTTATGTGCCTAATAACCCAGAGATCAGGAAGTTAATACTTCAGGAGACTCATGACTCACCATACTCGATACACCCCGGAAACACCAAGATGTATTTGGATTTGAAAGAACGTTTCTGGTGGACTGGTATGAAGAAGGATATTGCCGAGTATGTAGCTGTATGTGATGTATGTCAGAGAGTGAAGGCAGAGCATCAGAAGCCAGCAGGACTGTTACCGCCTATGCCGATACCCGAATGGAAATGGGATAAACTTGGCATGGACTTTATCACCGGATTGCCCAGGACCAAAGCAGGATATGACTCAATATGGGTAGTAGTGGATCGCTTGACCAAAGTGGCTCACTTCTTCCCAGTGAAAACAACTTATACAAGTGAAAAGTTGGCCAAGATATATATGTCCAGGATCGTATGTTTGCATGGAGTTCCGAGGACCATCGTATCAGATAGAGGAACACAGTTTACTTCAAGGTTTTGGCATCGATTACACGGACCACAGGTGCGAGATTGGAGTTGATCTGACATTTCACCCGCAGATAGATGGACAGACAGAGAGAGTCAACCAGATTCTGCAGGACATGTTGAGAGCCTGTGCGCTAGATTATGGATCTAGTTGGGATGACAATTTTCCTTACGCAGAGTTCTCATACAACAATAGCTACCAGGCCAGTTTGAAGATGGCACCGTTCGAAGCTCTGTATGGACGCAGATGTAGAACACCCCTGATGTGGGATGAGGTAGGAGACCTCCAGTTGTTTGGACCAGATTTGATCAAAGAGTCGGAGGAGAAGGTTAAACTGATCCGTGATAGATTTAAGATTGCTCGATCCAGCGAGAAGAGTTATGCGGACACAAAGCGCAAGGAGGTAACCTATGAAATTGGAGACAAAGCATATCTGCAGTATCGCCCTTACGAGGAGAAAACGTTTTGGAGTTAAGGAAAATTAGCTCCGAGATTAAGTAGGACCGTCTGTGTTTTGGAATGGATGGGAGAAGTTTCCTACAAGCTGGAGTTACCGAAGGATTGTCGGGAGCTCACGATGTGTTCCACGTCTCACGAGTTGAAGAAGTGTCATCTTTGAGATGGCGATATACCATTAAGAATCTGATTACCCGGAGGCGATTCAGTTGGACAGTAATTTGACTTATGAGGAGAAGCCAGTAAAGATTCTTGACTTTGCCAGCCGAGTCACTCACAACAAGGTTATCAAGTTTTGCAAAGTTCAGTGGAGCCACCATACCGAGGAGGAAGCCACCTGGGAACGAGAGGATGATATTCGTAAGGACCACCCGCACCTATTTTCTAGCCAACCCGAATCTCGAGGACGAGATTCATCTTAAGGGGGGTAGGTTTGTAACATCCCAAATTTTCAATTTGGATTGTTATACATAGGTCATCCATGCATATCACATTTTATTGCATCTTCGTTCCGCAATCCTCGAAATCCTAAGCAACTCAAGGACCCTCGGAGAGAGTTGGGGATTTTTCGGTTTTCATATTTGATTTTTATCAAATAGCGAAAACGAGGATTTTTTATTTTAATTAATTTTCTCTCCGAAAAAATATTTCATATTAAAAATAAATGAGAGGAGATAATATGACTTCTCCAAAACAATTGAAATATTGGAGGAAAAATGTTAAAATCATTTGTTGGATTTTATTTGATTTTATTTGGATTTTATTTGCATTAGAAAAATTGCGTTTTCAAAAAAATGCATTTTAGGGCCAAGAAAATATTCATCTCGTTCTAAATATTTCATTTAGGCGGTGAAAATTTGTTTTGGCATTTTTAGATTTTATTTTATTTTATAGGATTTTTTTTTTTCATCGTGGAATTATTAAAAAAGTTCCCAGCCCGACTAGGCCTAGGGCCCGGCGTGAGCCAGCCGGCCTAGCAGTACCGCCGCCGCCTCCAGCCAGCGTCTGCGCCGCCCATGGCCGCTCGGCCGAGTCCGAGCCGAACTCCGCCTCCGCCGAGCCATGCCCCCTCCTACAATCGCCGCCCCGCCCCTTTATATACCGCTGCCCGCCGCCACACACCACCAGCCACCACCACGCCGCCGCCCCGAGCCCGAGCCCGAGCCGCCGCGCCCAGTCCGCGCCTCCGCCCGCCGCCTCCGTCGCCGCCGCCCCGCCGCCCACGCCGCCCGCCGTCGGCTGAACCCGCCGGAGCCGAGCCGAGGTAGCCGCCCGCCGCCCCGGTTTTCTGAGAAAAACCGTTCGGTTTTTTTAGAAAACCCTAGTTTTCCTTTTTTTCTAAATAGATCGGTTTTTCTCCGGTTTATTTATTTAGCGAACGTTCGCTCGTTCGTTCGTTTTAACGAACGCGTTCTTCGTTTAGATCCAGATAACGAACGTTCGTTCGATACTCTGTTCGTCAGTTTTCTTTTTCTCGGATTTATTCCGTGATTTTTCTGATCGCGATTTCTGATGCGATCTTAGTTTCTGTTTATCTTTTCGCTTGTTAGTCGGAATCAGGTGATTCAAGTGCCCAGATCTTCGTCTCAAGACCCTCTTTCCGCTTAAACAACTTAAACAAGATTTTGATACTGAAAAATTTGACCCTAGTTCAGATTAGTAAACGGATCTTGTTTCTTTCACCGTTTGAGTTTCGTTGCTCCGTTTGGTTTGATTCTTTTTGCGAACCGGAGTTCTTAAGTTGAACTTTTTGGTCAGCCTATTTTAGTTGAAGTTTTGCTTGTGCATCTTTGCTTGTTGCTTATGTATGTTATTGTTTGCTTGCGATAGAATTCCCGGAGTGCGAAGCGTGTTACTACGAGTCTCTAGGATTCGTGGATCGTCAGCAAGGCAAGTAACACTTTGATCATACTCTTTTCATACCCAGTTTTGATGCATTAGTTCCAATCCTCAAACATTGCATGATTAGGATGTCATTAACTTGTGGGTTGGGAAGTAGTAGTTGAGGTAGAACCTATTGCCCTGTTACTATCAAACCCTTGGGAGTTACTTCTACGTGTTGCTTATAATGCTATGCTATGCTCGTAGACATGGTTGGGTTTGAGTGAATCCATGACAGATGTGAGATTGTTAATTAATGGTTTAATTTAAGGTGGCAACTTTAATACACATCTGGGTGGATTGAGGCATCTGGGGAACCCAGTGTTGTCTGTTTTATTTTTGGAAATCCCGGGGTACCCGTGTGATCTTCCTATGGACCGCCACCCAGGCTCAAAAGGAACTGAGATTATTCATGCTAGAAACTTCCGTGTGCAGCCACAAGCTACTATGGGCTCTAGCATAGTTGAGTAAGTTACGTGAAGCCCTTGAAGAGGTAGATCAGCAGGTAGTGGGTTTTGTAGGTTTGGTATGGTCTACCTGGAGTAGAGAGTTAATGTTTCTGAAAGACTATGTCTCGGTCATCCATTTCTCAAACACCATGTAGTGCGAGAAATCAATGGAGGCTATCGAGTCTTGTGGGGAAAAGTGCGCAAACCTCTGCAGAGTGTACAATCTAATCATGGTTTGCCGTGTCCCCGGTTATGGACAATTTTGAGTATCTAGTACTTGAGTTATCACATGTATCACATCACTCTTAAATAATATTGTTGGGTTGTTAACTACTTTAATTGGGATTGAGTTGGGGTTATACCTTCTCAATGTTTCAACAACCATGATAGTTAAATAAAAATATATTCCTTTGTTGTAGGGGAAAATTGGCTTTTCGCAGGACTATAACCATAGAGCTTTCCACCAGCCAAATATGCATGTAGTGATAGCATTATTCTGTTCCTGCTCTATTGTGTTATATTGCCAGCATATTCCATGTGCTGACCCATTCTCGGGCTGCAACGTATTATGTTGCAGACTTTTCAGACGAGGAGTAAGGTTCGTTAGGTCGTTGCCGTGTAGCTCAGCTATGCCGTTGGAGTTGATGGACTCACTTTATCTTCCAAGCCTTCCAATGTTATCGCATTAGATGGCCTTAAGCCATATTATTGTAATAAGTTCTCTTTTGGAGACATTCGATGTAGTAAGTGTGTGATTGCTACTCTATTATAAATCCTTCGAGTACTACGTGTGTCAAGATTCTCGATCCAGGGATGACACTGGAACACAGAGACTTGACCATCTGAGGTCGGGTCGCTACAGAATCATCTCCCTGTTAGAAAGTAATTGCATTTTCTGAGTACATTTAGACAGAAGCAACTTCAGATAAAAAAATTATATCATTCTTACAGCTGGCGGTTTGTTGGAGGTGCAGAAAGGGAGTAGTCTGGTTTGGGCACATACTTCCGCCGATTCATTCAACATCTTTTTTACGGCCTCAGTGACTTCTTCATCTGTAAGCTTAATGTCAATGTGCCGCTGAGCATCCTTCAAACTCCATGTATACTCACACATCAAACCGGAGCGCCAACTTAAGGGCAGAATACTCTAGCCTATCCAACATCGAGCCAAGTCAACCCCCGTTAAACCATTGGCCAGGAAGGCTCTCAGCTTTGATAATTGAGGAGCATAGTTGGCCCTCTCTTTTGCAGTCAACCTTCGAGGGAAAGGATGTGTGTTGCTCAGGCGTTCAGGGCGGTAACCCGGCAGCGGGTTTTCATCAGGTGGAGATGTGTCTTTGCAATAAAACCAAGTGGCGTTCCACTCCTTGGGATGACTGTGAAGTTTAGGATGAGGAAAAGTAACTTCCTTCCTCTTCTGAACCGCCATCCCGCCCAATTCAGTGTTGGGTCCATCTGTGAATTCTGTACGACGGTTTAGGTGAAAGAAATCTCTAAACAGTTCTATTGTAGGTTCCTCTTGAAGGTAAACCTCACAAAAAACTTGGAAGTGGCAGATGTTGGTCACCGAGTTAGGACCGATGTCTTGAGGGCGCAGGTGAAAGCTGGCCAATACATCCCGGAAGAATTTTGAACCGGGAGGACTGAAACCCCGGCCTAAGTGATCAGCAAAAACAACAACCTCTCCATCCTTGGGTATAGGAGGACATTCCGGGCCAGGAACCCTCCAATGGATGACATCCTTCTTGGCTAAAGCGCCCGTTTTGAAAAGATTGTCTAATTGCTCTTCGGTTACTCGCGAACGAGCCTAATTGCATTCATAAACTTGCTTGGCCATGGTAATGAAAGATCTACAACATGATAATTACTGGTTTAAAGATTTACAGTGGACAATTATACGGCGGTACAAGGATGTAAGCATGTTGTTAAACCGGAGTCGGCTGATCATGAACCGGAGCTTACTAAAGGAAGACTATAAATGTGAAGTACATTGGCGGTTCAACAAGGGGACTAATGGTATATACCGGGTAATCATTTCTCGAAAATTTAAACCGCCTAGTCTGACGTTGAAGATACAAGTCTACAGATGTATAAGTGAAGGAAAAACAGATTTCACAAGTTGGCATTATAATTTTGGATCTGCTGCATATCAGAAAAGGAAAATATATTCATACCTAATAAGAAGTACCGAAGCAATGGATGAAGGTTCAGACGGGATCTTCTATTTTAGATGAGATGCATAGATGGAAAGAGAGACTAAGGCTATCACTATACAGAGTAAATATTCAGGGTTCTATCAAAGAGCCATTACGTCAAAAGGAACACTGACGAACACCAAAGAAACAGATCTATGGTGGAAGAATGGAAAGCTTACCGATGCGGATGGAAGAGCGGAGAAGCGCTGCGTTTCTCTGGTACACTCAGGGTGATGCAGCGGCCAGAGTTGATCCAGAGGCCATGGTCCACGGTGGCGGCGGAGCTCCAGAGGTTGAACAACGCGAGGAAGACGATGACGCGAAGAGGCACGAGGGGGAAAAGTGAAAATGACCCCTCGGCCCTATTTATAAAGGCAAGGGATAAGTGTCAGGCGCGAAAATCGAGGAGCCATAAATTTGGAAATAAGGCAGAGCTGTCGCCTCGATTGTCGGAGGCCCATTAATGAAGATGGGTTATACACAGTTTTTAATAGCAGATGATGTCACGGCGGTTTACCATGGTCCGGGAAGATGATGTCACGGCGGTTTACAAAATTATGTGAAGATGTTGAAGACAAAGTTTTCTTGAATATTGAGGACTGACATGAACCAGTTCAAATTAGTCTGGGGCCTAATATTGGGGATATTACTGTTGGGGAACATAGCAGAAATTCAAAATTTTCTACGCATCACCAAGATCAATCTATGTAGTAACTGGCAACGAGAGAAAGGGGAGTGCATCTTCATACCCTTGAAGATCGCGAGTCGGAAGCGTTGCAAGAGCGTGGTTGTAGGAGTCGTACACGTAGCGATTCAGATCGCGGCCAAATCCGATCTTAGCACCGAACAACGGTGCCTCCGCCTTCAACACACGTGCAGCCCGGTGACGTCTCCCGCGCCTTGATCCAGCAAGGAGGAGGGAGAGGTTGAGGAAGAGGGATCCAACAGCAGCACGACGGTGTGGTGGTGATGGAGTGGCAGTTCTCCGGCAGGGCTTCGCCAAGCTCTTGCGGAGGAGGAGAGGTGTTGGGGAGGGAGGGGCTGCGCCTTGGATGTGTTGCTGTAGCCCTCCCCTCGCCCCTCTATTTATAGGGAGAAGGGGGAAGGGGTCGGCCCCTCTAGATGGGATCTAGAGGGGGGGGGGCGGCCAAGGGGGAGGGGGCTTGCCCCCCAAGCCAAGGGGGGCGCCCCCTTTAGGGTTCCCCCCAACCCTAGGCGCATGGGCCCTAGGGGGTTTAGCGCCCCAGCCCACTTGGGGCTGGTTCCCTTCCATTTACAGCCCATAAGGCCCTCCGGGGCAGGTGGACCCCCGGAACCCCTCCGGTGGTCCCGGTACAATACCGGTATACCCCCGGATATTTTCGGCGACCGTATGATGACTTCCCATATATAAATCTTCACCTCCGGACCATTCCGGAACTCCTCGTGACTTCCGGGATCTCATCCGGGACTCCGAACAACATTCTGTAATCACATACAAATCTTCCTTATAACCCTAGCGTCATCGAACCTTAATTGTGTAGACCCTACGGGTTCGGGAACCATGCAGACATGACCGAGACAACTCTCCGGCAATAACCAACAGCGGGATCTAGATACCCATGTTGGCTCCCACATGTTCCACGATGATCTCATCGGATGAACCACGATGTCGAGGATTCAAGCAATCCCGTATATAATTCCCTTTGTCAATCGGTACGTTACTTGCCCGAGATTCGATCGTCGGTATCCCAATACCTCGTTCAATCTCGTTACCGGCAAGTCACTTTACTCGTTCCGTAATGCATGATCCCGTGACCAACTACTTAGTCACATTGAGCTCATTATGATGATGCATTACCGAGTGGGCCCAGAGATACCTCTCCGTCGTACGGAGTGACAAATCCCAGTCTCAATTCGTGCCAACCCAACAGACACTTTCGGAGATACCTATAGTGCACCTTTATAGCCACCCAGTTACTTCTGACGTTTGGTACACCCAAAGCATTCCTACGGTATCCGGGAGTCACACAATCTCATGGTCTAAGGAAATGATACTTGACATTAGAAAAGCTCTTAGCAAACGAACTATACTATCTTGTGCTATGCTTAGGAGTGGGTCTTGTCCATCATATCATTCTCCTAATGATGTGATCCCGTTATCAATGACATCCAATGTCCATGGTCAGGAAACCATAACCATCTATTGATCAACGAGCTAGTCAACTAGAGGCTCACTAGGGACATGTTGTGGTCTATGTATTCACACATGTATTACGGTTTCCAATTAATACAATTATAGCATGAACAATAGACAATTATCATGAACAAGGAAATATAATAATAACCATTTTATTATTGCCTCTATGGCATATTTCCAGCAGTCTCCCACTTGCACTAGAGTCAATAATCTAGTTCACATCACTATGTGATTGCAAGGAATCCAACACCCACTGGGTTTGATCATATCTCGCTTGTGAGAGAGGTTTATTAGTCAACGGGTCTGAACCTTTTAGATCCGTGTGTGCTTTACAAATATCTATGTCATCTTGTAGATGCAGCTACCAGGCGCTAATTGGAGCTATAATAACTGATGTACTATATGAATCTGGTTTACTACTCAGAGTCATCCGGATTAGTGTCAAGGTTTGCATCGGCGTAACCCTTTACGATGAACTCCTTTACCACCTCCATAATCGAGAAAATTCCTTAGTCCACTAGTTACTAAGGATAACCTTGACCACTGTCCTGTGATCCATTCCTAGATCACACTTGTACCCCTTGACTGACTCATGGCAAGGCACACTTTAGGTGCGGTACACAACATAGCATAGTGTGGAGCCTACGTCTAAAGCATAGGGGACGACCTTCGTCCTTTTCTCTCTTGTGCCGTGGTCAGGTCTTGAGTCTTTACTCAATACTCACACCTTATAACACAGCCAAGAACTCCTTCTCTGCCGATCTATTTTGGACTCCTTCAAAATCTTGTCACGGTGCGTACTTATTTGAAAGTACTATCAAGCGATTCTGATCTATCCTTATAGATCTTGATGCTCAATGTTCAAGTAGCTTAATCCAGGTTTTCCTTGAAAACACTTTTCAAATAACCCTATATGCTTTCCGAAATTCTACATCATTTCTGATCAACAATATGTTTACAACATATACTCATCAGAAATTCTATAGTGCTCCCACTCACTTCTTTGGAAATACAAGTTTCTCATAAACTTTGTATAAACCCAAAATCTTTGATCATCTCATCAAAGTGTATATTCCAACTCCGAGATGCTTACTCCAGTCCTTAGAAGGATTGCTGGAGCTTTGCATACTTGTTAGCATCTTTTAGGATTGACAAAACCTTCTGGTTGTATCACATACAACCTTTCCTCAAGAAAACTCTCGAGGAAATAATGTTTTGACATCCTATATGCAAGATTTCATAAATAATGCAGTAACTGCTAATATAATTCCAACAGACTCTTAGCATCGCTACGAGTGAGAAAGTCTCATCATAGTCAACTCCTTGAACTTGTCAGAAACATCTCAACGATAAGCCGAGCTTTCTTTAATGGTGACACATACCATCATTGTCTGTCTTCCCTTTTAGAATCCATCTGTACCCAACAGCCTTACGACCATCAAGTAGTTCTTCCAAAGTCTACACTTTGTTTTCAGACATGGATCCTCTCTCGGATTTTATGGCCTCGAGCCATCAGTCGGAATCCGGACCCACCATCACTTCTCCATAGCTCGTAGGTTCATTTTTGTCTAGCAACATGACCTCCAAGACACGGTTACGTACCACTCTGAAGTAGTACGCATCCTTGTCGACCTACGAGCTTTGGTAGTGACTTGATCCGAACATTTGTGATCACTATCATCAGCTTCCATTTCAATTGGTGTAGGCGCCACGGGAACAACTTCATGTGCCGTGCTACACACTAGTTGAAGTGACGGTTCAATAACCTCATCAAGTCTCCACCTTCCTCCCACTCAATTCTTTCGAGAGAAACATTTCCTCGAGAAAGGACCCATTTCCAGAAACAATCACTTTTGCTTCCGGATCTGAATTAGGAGGTATACCCAACTGTTTTGAGTGTCCTATGAAGATGCATTTATCCGCTTTGGGTTCGAGCTTATCAGGCTAAAACTTTTCCACATAAGCGTCGCAGCCCCAAACTTTTAAGAAACGACAGCTTAGGTTTCTCTAAACCATAGCTCATACGGTGTCATCTCAACGGAATTACGTGGTGCCCTATTAAAGTGAATGCGGTTGTCTCTAATGCCTAACCCATAAATGATAGTGTTAATTCAATAAGTGACATCATGGTATGCACCATATCCAATATGGTGCAGCTATGATGTTCGGACACACCATCACACTATGGTGTTCCAGGCGGTATTAGTTGTGAAACAATTTCCGCAAGGTCTTAATTGTGTACCAAACTCGTAACTCAGATATTCATCTCTATGATCATATCATAGACATTTTATCCTCTTGCCACGATGATCTTCAACTTCACTCTGAAATTGCTTGAACCTTTCAATAATTCAGACTCATGTTTCATCAAGTAAATATACTCAGAATCTACTCAAATCATCCGTGAAGTAAAGAGCATAACGATATTCAGTGCGTGCCTCAGCACTCATTCGATTGCACACATCAAATGTATTACTTCCAACAAGTTGCTCTCTTGTTTCATCTCACTGGAAAAAACGAGGCCTTTCAGTCATCTTGCCCATGTGGTATGATTTGCATGTCTCAAGTTATTCAAAATCAAGTGAGTCCAAACGATCCATCTGCATGGAGTTTCTTCATGCGTATAAACCAATAGACGTGGTTCGCATGTCTCAAACTTTTCAAAAACCGAGTGAGTCCAAAGATCCATCAACATGGAGCTTCTTCATGCGTTTTATACCAATATGACTCAAATGGCAGTGCCACAAGTATGTGGTAGTATCATTACTATCTTATATCTTTTGGCATAAACATGCGTATCACTACGATCGAGATTCAATGAACCGTTCATTTTAGGAAGACCATTGAAGGTATTATTCAAATAAACAGAGTAACCATTATTCTCCTTAAATGAATAACCGTATTGCGATAAACATAATCCAATCATGTCTGCGCTCAACGCAAACACCAAATAACAATTATTTAGGTTTAACACCAATCTCGATGGTAGAGGGAGCATGCGATGCTTGATCACATCAACCTTGGAAACACTTCCAACATATATCGTCATCTCACCTTTAGCTAGTCTCCGTTTATTCCGTAGCTTTATATTTCGAGTTACTAACACTTAGCAATCGAACCGGTATATAATACCCTGGTGCTACTAGGAGTACTAGTAAAGTACACATTAATACAATGTATATCCAATATACTTCTGTCGACCTTGCCAGCCTTCTCGTCTACCAAGTATCTAGGGTGGTTCTGCTTCAGTGCCTGTTCCCCTCATTACAGAAGCACTAAGTCTCGGGTTTTGGGTTCAACCTTGGGTTTCTTCACTAGAGCAGCAACTGATTTGCCGTTTCATGAAGTATCCATTCTTGCCCTTGCCCTTCTTGAAACTAGTGGTTTTACTGACCATCAACAATTGATGCTCCTACTCGATTTCTACTTTCGCGGTGTCAAACGTCGCGAATTGATCAAGGATCATCATGTCTATCCCTGATATGTTATAGTTCATCACAAAGCTCTAATAGCTTGGTGGCAGTGACTATGGAGAACCATCACTATCTCATCTGGAAGATTAACTCCCACCCGATTCAAGTGATTGTAGTACTCAGACAATCTGAGCACATGCTCAAC
Organism: Aegilops longissima; assembly: GCA_021605205.1. Lineage (NCBI taxonomy): Eukaryota > Viridiplantae > Streptophyta > Magnoliopsida > Poales > Poaceae > Aegilops > Aegilops longissima. The sequence continues at coordinate 328,236,483 of CM038676.1, forward strand.
GATTGAGCTTTTTTCCCTTAGTTTGCAGGCTTAAGAAACTTGTCAGAGGTCTCGTACCTCTTGACGTGGGCACTAGCCTGAAATCCCAATTTCAGTCCTTGAAACATCTCATATGTTCCGCGACATTTCAAAAATGCCTTTGACGCCTCAATTCTAAACCATTTAACATTGCGCACTGAACTATCACGTAGTCATCAAAACGTGTATGTCAGATGTTCGCAACATCCACAGACGACGTTCGAGGTTCAGCACACCGAGCGGTGCATTAAAGATATAAGCCTTCTGCATAGCAACGAGGACAATCCTCACTTTACGGACCTAGTCCGCATAATTGCTACTATCAACTTTCAACTAAATTTTCTCTAGGAACATATCTAAAGCAGTAGAACTAAAGCGTAAGCCACGACATAATTTGCAAAGACCTTTTGACTATGTTCATGATAATTAAGTTCATCTGATTATTTAATGAACTCCCACTTAGATAGACATCCCTTTAGACAGACATCCCTCTAGTCATCTAAGTGATACATGATCCGAGTCAACTAGGCCGTGTCCGATCATCACGTGAGACGGACTAGTCATCATCGGTGAACATCTTCATGTTGATCGTATCTTCTACGACTCATGTTTGACCTTTAGGTCTTCCGTGTTCCGAGGCCATGTCTGTACATGCTAGGCTCGTCAAGTCAACCTAAGTGTACTGCGTGTGTAAATCTGGCTTACACCCGTTGTATTTGAACGTTAGAATCTATCACACCCGATCATCACGTGGTGCTTCGAAACAACGAACCTTCGCAACGGTGCACAGTTAGGGGGAACACTTTCTTGAAATTATTGCGAGGGATCATCTTATTTAAGCTACCGTTGTTCTAAGAAAATAAGATGTCAAACATGATAAACATCACATGCAATCAAATAGTGACATGATATGGCCAATATCATTTTGCTCCTTTTGATCTCCATCTTCGGGGTGCCACGATCATCATTATCACCGGCATGACACCATGATCTCCATCATCATGATCTCCATCATCGTGTCTTCATGAAGTTGTCTCGCCAACTATTACTTCTATCACTATAGCTAACGGTTTAGCAATAAAGTAAAATAATTACATGGCGTTACTCATGACACGCAGGTCATACAATAAATTAAGACAACTCCTATGGCTCCTGCCGGTTGTCATACTCATCGACATTCAAGTCGTGATTCCTATTACAAGAACATGATCAATCTCATACATCACATATATCATTCATCACATTCTTTTGGCCATATCACATCACACGGCATATGCTGCAGAAACAAGTTAGACGTCCTCTAATTGTTGTTGCAAGTTTTTACGTGGCTGCTATAGGTTTCTAGCAAGAACGTTTCTTTCCTACGCCAAAACCACAACATGATATGCCAATTACTATTTACCCTTCATAAGGACCCTTTTCATCGAATCCGATCCGACTAAAGTGGGAGAGACAGACACCCGCTAGCCACCTTATGCAACTAGTGCATGTCAGTCAGTGGAACCTGTCTCACGTAAGTGTACGTGTAAGGTCGGTCCGGGCCGCTTCATCCCATGATGCCACCGAATCAAGATAAGACTAGTAACGGCAACTAAATTGACAAAATCGACGCCCACAACAACTTGTGTTCTACTTGTGCATAGAAACTACGCATAGACCTAGCTCATGATGCCACTGTTGGGGAACATAGCAGAAATTCAAAATTTTCTACGCATCACCAAGATCAATCTATGGAGTAACTGGCAATGAGAGAAAGGGGAGTGCATCTACATACCCTTGAAGATCGCGAGTCGGAAGCGTTGCAAGAACGCGGTTGGAGGAGTCGTACACGTAGCGATTCAGATCGCGGCCGAATCCGATCTTAGCACCAAACAACGGTGCCTTCGCGTTCAACACACGTGCAGCCTGGTGACGTCTCCCGCGCCTTGATCCAGCAAGGAGGAGGAAGAGGTTGAGGAAGAGGGCTCCAACAGCAGCACGACAGCGTGGTGGTGATGGAGTGGCAGTTCTCCGGCAGGGCTTCGCCAAGCTCTTGCAGAGGAGGAGAGGTGTTGGGGAGGGGAGGGGCTTCGCCTTGGATGTGTTGCTGCAGCCCTCCCCTCGCCCCTCTATTTATAGGGAGAAGGGGGAAGGGGGCCGGCCCCTCTAGATGGGATCTAGAGGGGGGCGGCGGCCAAGGGGGAGGAGACTTGCCCCCCAAGCCAAGGGGGGCGCCCCCTTTAGGGTTCCCCCCAACCCTAGGCGCATGGGCCCTAGGGGGGTTGGCGCCACAGCCCACTTGGGGCTGGTTCCCTTCCATATACAGCCCATAAGGACCTCCTGGGCAGGTGGACCCTCCCGGTGGACCCCTGGAATCCCTCCGGTAGTCCCGGTACAATACCGGTATACCCCCGAATATTTCCAGCGACCGTATGATGACTTCCCATATATAAATCTTCACCTCCGGACCATTCCGGAACTCCTCGTGACGTCCGAGATCTCATACGGGACTCCGAACAACATTCGGTAATCACATACAAATCTTCCTTATAACCCTAGCGTCATCGAACCTTAAGTGTGTAGACCCTACGGGTTCGGGAACCATGCAGACATGACCGAGACAACTCTCCGGCCAATAACCAACAGCGAGATCTGGATACCCATGTTGGCTCCCACATGTTCCACGATGATCTCATCGGATGAACCACGATGTCGAGGATTCAAGCAATCCCGTATACAATTCCTTTTGTCAATCGGTACGTTACTTGCCCGAGATTCGATCGTCGGTATCCCAATACCTTGTTCAATCTCGTTACCGGCAAGTCACTTTACTCGTTCCGTAATGCATGATCCTGTGACCAACTACTTAGTCACATTGAGATCATTATGATGATGCATTACCGAGTGGGCCCAGAGATACCTATCCGTCGTACAGAGTGACAAATCCCAGTCTCGATTCGTGCCAACCCAAGAGACACTTTCGGAGATACCTGTAGTGCACCTTTATAGCCACCCAGTTACGTTCTGACGTTTGGTACACCCAAAGCATTCCTACGGTATCCGGGAGTTGCACAATCTCATGGTCTAAGGAAATGATACTTGACATTAGAAAAGCTCTTAGCAACGAACTATACGATCTTGTGCTATGCTTAGGATTGGGTCTTCTCCATCACATCATTCTCCTAATGATGTGATCCCGTTATCAATGACATCTAATGTCCATGGTCAAGAAACCATAACCATCTATTGATCACCGAGCTAGTCAACTAGAGGCTCACTAGGGACATGTTGTGGTCTATGTATTCACACATGTATTACGGTTTCCAGTTAATACAATTATAGCATGAACAATAGACAATTATCATGAACAAGGAAATATAATAATAACCAATTTATTATTTCCTCTAGGGCATATTTCCAACAATTACCACTAGGCGTAAACCGGCCAGGAGAGGCCGGGTTAACTCCATCAGTAGTTCATTGTACTTGAAGCCCATGAAGACAGACGATGACGCTGATAAAGGCCCAGGGCCCAGAACCGGTTTAAGGCCTGTAGATATAAACCGACATTGATATGTTTCTTGTATTGTAAGGTAGAAAGAGCGGAGACCGAGCCGGACACGTTTATGAGCCGACCTCGGGATTCTGTAAACCGACGGGCGTCAACCCATGTATATAAGGGAACGACCCGGCGGCGGTTCAAGGACGACACACAACAACTCGAGACCAAGGCAAAGCGTATTCGCTCCCTGGTCATCGAAACCCCATTAATTCCATCACAACTAGACGTAGGCTTTTACCTTCATCGTAAGGGGCCGAAACTAGTATAAAACTCTCTTGCGTCCCTTGTCCGCTTTAACCCCTTTAAGCTAAACCGTAGCGACGGCTCCACGACTAAGTCCTTTCATGAGGACATCTGCTGTGACAAAACCATGACAGCCTCCTTATTACACACACAAAAATGAATACCCCCTGCTAGCTAGGACCCATCATAGTGGGAGGCTGACTTGTGGGCCTACTAAGTTGACGGGGACGGAGGGCTTTGTCACGTTACTGAATATGAACGATTCTAGCTCTAGTGACCGTACGATGTCCATCCAACAGCCGTAGTGCTTCTTCAACCTCTGGTCTTCTTGCTCCAGCTGCCCAAAGCAGCACCGGTCGTGCCGCGTGCTCCTGCCTCCCGTGGCCGGCTTTGATGCCGCGGAAGCCTTACCACCCCCTACTACTCCCACCGCTGGCCAGGCCATCCCTCTACTGACCCACACCCCCTGTTATTCTGCGGGGACGGCAGCCTCACACCACAGCTGAACTAGTGAACCCTCGTACTCCTCTCTGCGTGGGCATCCACTGCCACATCTTCCCTGGCTCCGCGTCGTCCCCTTCCTAGGCCTCGCCGTCGTCCACTGCCTTGGTTCTCTCGGTGCGGCGTGGTCAAGGTGGTCAAGGAACGACTTCCATCGGAAGAGTACTGTACGTGGAGAGGCTGACAGCTGGGTCCACGGCCGCATCAAGGAAGTGCCTCCTTATTATGCGGAAAATAATGATTCCTTCACCTGACAACAGGGACCCACCGGACGGGCCACCGTATTTGGCGAAAAAAACATTTCCCCCTGACTGCTGGGACTCACCAGCTACATCTTCACACGTAAGGAAGTGCGTCCATATTACGGGGGAAAAATGATTCGCCCCCTAACTGCTGGGACCCACCAGCTACATCTTCGCACGCAAGGAAGGACCTGACAGTCGGGACCCACCTGGTCGAAGTGTAGGTAGCATTGTCATTCTGGTTGCCAATGTGTACGTACATACTAGTCGATGTAGAGGCGCGCACGTGTCGTAGTAGAGGCGCGTACGTAGCATGTAAATGTACGTACGGCAGCCAGGGTGCAAGAAATAAAATATGGCCACGTACGTACATACGGGCGGGGTCTCGAATGCCTACTCGCGCATACGTACGGCCAGGGCTTGTGTACATGGCTGGGTCGGGATGGTGAAACTGTGTCGTCGTCGTGTTCATGGGGAGCCAACCGGCTGGGTCGGAACGGAATGCGTCGTCGTGTTCATTGGGAGTCAACCGGCTTGGACGGAACAACCGATCAAAACGACTCCTGGCGTACCACAGAATGGAGGAAACGACCATGTGTTTGACCGGCCACGGTCAAAACGGGATCCTGTTCATCGGGAGGGGTCTGGCGTACCGCAAAACGGAGGAAACAGACTTCTCTTGGACCTCCTACGGTCGAAACAGGGTCATGTTGGTCGGGAGGGGTGTGGTGTACCGCAAAACGGAGGAAACGTACTTGTGTTGGAGCGCTACGGTCGAAACGGGGGTCCTGTTCATTGGGAGGGGTGTGGCGTACCGCAAAACAGGACTCCACGAGATACTGTTCATCTCCACCGTCGACTGCCTCCACGGGCTACTGTTCATCCACCGTTGACCTCCTCCAGCCTCCACCTGCGACTGTTCATCCACGGGCTCCTATTCATCCAGCCTCCACCGCTCCTCCACCAGCTACTATTCAACCAGCCCTCTCCACGGGGTCCTGTTCAACCACCCCTCCATGGGCTACTGTTCATCCAGCCCTCCACCGGCTACTGTTCAACCAGCCCTCCATTGGCTACTGTTCAACCTTCCCTCCACGGGGTCCTGTTCATCCAGCCCTCCACGGGGTCCTGTTCATCCACGCCCAACCGGCTCGATCGATCGGGGTCCTATTCATCCAGCGGCAACACCACGGGGTCCTGTTCATCCAACCCCCCACTGGGAGCTGTTCATCCAAACCCCCCAACAAAGCTCATTGTTCATCCAGAGGCAGCATCGGCCGGCTTCAGTTAGCAGCAGTAGCGAAGGAATCACTTGGGTTCAGTTAACAGCAAGGGATCAATCGCTCGGTTTCAGTAACGTAGCTAGTGCAATCGCTCAGGTTCAATTAGAGCCCAACGCCTTGCTCGGGTTCATTTAGAGTGCAACGCCTCGCCCACACATGCGTACGTGTACGAGAGAAACGCGCAAACCTCCGTGCATCGCTCGCCCCCGACCACCCACCGTAACCGGGAACACCCCGATATTTTCCTCGCCCTCGCTTCTACCAAGATTTTTTCGTCATGGACGACCAAAAGAATGTCATGCAGCTGCATCTCCGGCTCGCCCAGGACGAAAGCCTATTTTCTGTCATGATTTTTTGTCATAGAAGTTGGAGCCCACCACATCTATGATGATACCGGGTTTTGTCACAATTATCGTCATAGAAGTGTCATAAGCATGATAGAAATTTTTTCCGTTCGGCCCAAAATGTCATGGATGTGTCTTTTTTTGTAGTGCTCCTCGTTTCTCTAAGTCAGCCATTGCACGGCCGGCGAGGTGTGGGTTTGCCGATAGTCGGTTTCCTCAACTGCGGTCCCACTTGTAAGGCCAACTCCAACGCACGACCCCAACGGACCTCCGTTTTGCCCGGATTCTGTTTGTTTGGGTAGGGCAATGGGGTCGTGTCCGGGCCATTTCTCGGATGCGGTGGCCATGCGCCCAACGCGCGAATGCATCCCGGCCGCGTACATTTTCTTTGCAAACACATATCTTTTTTTCATCATTGATTTTTGGTACATGGAAATACATCACCAAAATTTGACTAGAAAAGCAAGACCGAAGAAAACAAGAACCACAAGAATACATTTTAGAATAGGTTGTATGTAATGAACGGCACATTTGCATATGCATGTCATAAACTCATTTTATAAATGGTTTTCGACTCACTTCTTGGAGTGTTAGTGCCGTAGTAGTATAGCCTGCATCCGTAGTAGTATGAAGTTGCCACATCACATATAGCCAACCAATAGTTAGTTCTAGTTAGATCAACTAGAGCTAGGTGTCGCACGAAGGCCGAGAAATATGGTGATAGCGTGACTGCGTGAGGTGGGCTGGTACGTAGTATGATGTAGGCACAGGTCTTCCCGTGTTTCCTACTCATTGGGTCTAAACGTGGAGAAGATTTGGTCGAGTTCTTCCTCCTTTTGCCGACACGTGGGACATCCAACATCCTGGTCATGTCATGCAAGAAAATGGAGTGGTAGTTGAAGCCACATGATGTGCATTTTGGGTTAAACTGTAAATGGAATCTTACTACTCTTGAGTAACTTCAAAAGCGGCCACCGAAGATCTTTATTGGATTTGTTTTTCATCACCAGCACGTCGAGGTGAAAGATGTGCAGGTTCAGTGGGTCCTCTTGCATTTTCACTAACATGTGGGACCGCATGTGAGAAAACAGATGATGGGCTCCACGCGTCTGCTGGCTGGCTGAGAAGGGAGATAAAGGAGGGTTGAGCACAGACTCCAGGAAATTTGTTCTACGTAACCAGCACCTCGATATAGGCTCGATATAGTGGGGTGGCATGGGCCATAATTAGCATTCATGTCTTGCAGTACGGCGCACGCCACCCACACGAGTCCCATCTGACACCAATTTTCTTGGATTCTGTGCTACAGCCATCTCTTCTCCCTCCTATTTTCTCAGCCATCGCATGGTGGGCGGGGTGGGGGTTTGCCGATAGTCGGTTTGCTCAACTGCGTCTCACTTGTAAGTGAAAATGCAACACAACACGCATTCCCCCTTGAGCGGCGTGCTAAACCAACCATGTGGGGGTGCGACACGAACACGACAGGCTTTTCCTTTTGAACTTGTAACTTGTAAAATTTGGTTCTGCTCCATGGCGCGACCGATATATAGAAATAATGATTTTCCATAGAGTAATGAGAAGTTTAGATCTGGCGCGGTTCATGCATGGAGTACGTACGAAAACTATGAAGTTGATGCAAAAGGTAAGATAATTACTAGTAGTACCATATACTACTACATGGATTTGACGGAAAGATAAAGATACATATAGAACCATCAACGACATCCTCACGCCCTATTGCGCCGGGTCACCAACCGACGTGTGAGGAGCAGCAGCATTGGCGGCGAGCTCAACTGTATCTTGTTCCTTTTTGTCATCTCTGCCTCCTCAGACTGTGCCGCTTATCTTGATTTGTTTCCTTCTTTGCAGGGATGCGGAGACACTGGCCCAGAGGGTGAAGAGGGCCAGGCTTCATGAAGGCCAGCCCGGCAGTACTTCCGTACACGCTGGTGGTGTTGAGCAGCCCGGATAGCAGCCCCCAGCATAGCCCCAGTGTAAGCTCATCACCCACCCCTCGTCGACTTGTTGGCGGTACGTTCCCTTGGCGCTGACCTTGTCGTGGTTGCAGGAGGAGGACAGCAGCAGGAGGAGCCATTGAGGGCTACCCCCAACACGCCGCCCCCATCGACCACGCCGCCCCGAGGGGCGTCCCTGGCAAGGGTGCCAAGCACCGAGCCCATGCACACGGAGGAGGAGGAGGCAAACTCGGGCGCTGGTGGCTTCGCCTCGGCGCCAGATGATGGCAGGGAGGGGGCCTCTTCTTCCCAGCCCAGAACGAGTAAGTCACTTGCCTCCCGTCCCTGTTCTTTTTTCTTTTTGAATCTTGGTCTTGGATTCGCCTCACCCCCTTCTCGATATCCAGATCCTCCCTCGGCGGACCGGGAGGACTAGGGGTGGGCATAAAGACCGAGAACCAAAGACCGGAGCCGAAAAACCGAGACCGAAGCCGAAAAATCCGAGGATCAAAGCTTCGGTCGTTCGATCGGTTAGCGAACGCAAGAAACCGAAATTACTTCGGTAGATTCGGTCATTGGACTGTGCTGACCGAATCCCCGAATTAACCGAAGTAGTATTGTATGAAAGCCCAGCCAACGAAGCCCAACAGCCCATCCACGTTAATGAATCTGTTTTCCCAGCCCTTTCTCACCACACACGCAACCTTATCTGAATACAGGCACGCACTGCGCCGCCTCCATTTTCTCACCTCGGGCAATCTTAGCGATGGCCGGCTATGCCCATGGGTCCTACGCGGCAGCAGCGGCTGGAGGCTCTCATGTCTCCAGCGCGGCGGTGGCTGACGACTTCCATCGAGCTCCCACTCGGTCGCGGCAATCACTTCTTCATGGTCGGCGGCCCGCTTCCAGCGATATTCAGCGGCATTTTTTTGCTCTTACCATTACCGTATCTCCCGCATCCTCTGTATGATGTTTCTTTGATTCCTGTTTTGCCATTCATGGTATTTTGCCCACCCGATTTCTTACTTCCCACCAATTTCGGATCCGTTCGGTTGTACCTGGAGACCGAACCGTATTATCGGTGACCCGAACGCTCGGTTGTTGATTTCTTGTAGGACCGTTCGGTCAGGAAAATCAAGAAACCGAAATTTAAAATAGACCGAGGCACCAAACCGATCAGTTCGGTCTAACCGAACGCCCAGGCCTAGGGAGGACATAGATACCGTCATCGAGGATGTCGCCAAGAACGCCGCGGCGGAGGCCGAGAAGATCACCGCCGAGGAGGCCACCGAGGGCGCTACTGAGGACGCCGCAAGGGGCCTGTCGGGGGATCCGGCAAAGCTGCTGCCGAGGATGCCAGCAAGCGGCCTGCCGGGGAGGCCGGCAAGGCTGCTGCCGAGGAGGAGGTGGTCAACGACCGACCTTCATCCCCCGATGCCTCTGGCTCGGGCAAGTACCTGAAGGTGAGCGATGACCTGTTCGTCCACCTCCCAGGGACGGCGAGCACCAGGGTGCCCACTGATGGAGAGGTGTTCGACGAGGAGGTGCTTGCCGCCGCCAGGCTCGAAATTGTTGACGAGCTGAGCGCCGGTGGTGGTGGTTCCCAGGAATAGCGGCTCCTCTAGGCCATGAGTGCCAACTTCCAGAAGCTCCAGGCGCTCCACCGCGCCCGCCAAGACAAGATAAGATCCAGGATGGCCGTGGCGGACAAGGTAGAAGCAGATTTCAAGGAGCGCGTTACTGAGATGCAAGCCTGGCTTTGCGACGCCCACCAGGAACTGAAGGGCATCCAAGGCGAGCTGGCCCAGCGTCATCAAGAGTTCCTTCTGCAACAAGTAGATTTCGAGAAGGCCCAGGAGCTAGCGAGGGAGCAGGCCACCAAGGAGGAGGCCCCTCGACAACAACACCAGGCTCTACTGAACTCCCAGGAGGAGGATCTTGCCGCCTGTGAGGAGAAGCTTGCCGCCACACTCCGTGGCAAGGACGAGGAGGTGGAGAAGCTTGTCGTGCAGCGGACCCAGGAGCTAGAGCAGAGGCACAAGGAGGCACTCAATGCCCAGGCTCTGGTACACGCCGGCAAGGTGAAAGAGATGGAGGTGGAGCGGGACGGGTTGAAGGATCAGGCCCTGAAGCTGGCCAAAGAGAAGGACACGCTCAACGGTGCCCTGGTGGAGGCGCAGGGCGCAGTCCTCGACCAAGCTGAGCGCTACATCTTGAGCACTGCGTTGGATTTCCTTGAAGAGGAAAGGATGATGCAGCAAAGTAGCGTAAGTATTCCCTTAGTTTTTGAGAACCAAGGTATCAATCCAGTAGGAGGCTACGCGCGAGTCCCTCGTACCTACACAAAGAAAATAACTCCTTGCAACCAATGCGAATAGGGGTTGACAATCCCTTCACGGTCACTTACGAGAGTGAGATCTGATAGAGATGATAGATAATATTTTTGGTATTTTTGGTATAAAGATGCAAAGTAAAATAAAAAGCAAAGTGAAAAAGCAAAGCAATAATAAAGTGATGGAAGATTAATATGATGAAGATAGACCCGGGGGCCATAGATTTCACTAGTGGCTTCTCTCAAGAGCATAAGTATTTTACGGTGGGTGAACGAATTACTGTTGAGCAATTGACAGAATTGAGCATAGTTATGAGAATATCTAGGTATGATCATGTATATAGGCATCACATCCGAGAAAAGTAGACCGACTCCTGCCTGCATCTACTACTATTACTCCACTCATCGACCACTATCCAGCATGCACCGAGAGTATAAAGTTCAAGAAAACAGAGTAACGCCTTAAGCAAGATGACATGATGTAGAGGGATAAATTCATGCAATATGATAAAAACCCCATCTTGTTATCCTCGATGGCAACAATACAATACGTGCCTTGCTGCCCGTACTGTCATAGGGAAAGGACACCGCAAGATTGAACCCAAAGCCAAGCACTTCTCCCATTGCAAGAAAAACGAATCTAGTAGGCCAAACCAAACTAATAATTCGAAGAGACTTGCAAAGATAACCAATCATACATAAAAGAATTCAGGGAAGATTCAAATATTGTTCATAGATAATCTTGATCATAAACCCACAATTCATCGATCTCAACAAACACACCGCAAAAATAAGATTACATCGAATAGATCTCCACGAGAGAGGGGGAGAACATTGTATTGAGATCCAAAACGAGAGAATAAGACATCTAGCTACTAACTATGGACCCGAAGGTCTGAAGTAAACTACTCACACTTCATCGGAGAGGCTATGATGATGTAGAAGCCCTCCGTGGTGGATTCCCCTTCCGGCGAAGCTCCGGAACAAGCCCCAAGATGGGATCTCGTGGATACAGAAAGTTGCGGCTGTGGAATTAGATTTTTGGTTCCGTATCTGATCGTTTGGGTGCGTGGGTATATATAGGAGGAAGAAATGCGTCGGTGGAGCTTAGAGGCCCCACGAGGTGGGGCGCGCTGGGGGTAGGCGCGCCCCTACCTCGTGCCCACCTCAAGCTTCCTTGGCGTAGGATCCAAGTCTCCTGGATCATATTCAGTGAGAAAATCACGTTCCCGAAGGTTTCATTCCGTTTGGACTCCGTTTGATATTCCGTTTCTTTGAAACTCTGAAATAGGCAAAAAAACAGCAATTCTGGGCTGGGCCTCCGGTTAATAGGTTAGTCCCAAAAATAATATAAAAGTGGAAAATAAAGCCCAATATTGTCCAAAACAGTAGATAATATATCATGGAGCAATAAAAAATTATAGATACGTTGGAGACGTATCAGGCATCCCCAAGCTTAATTCCTTCTCGTCCTCGAGTAGGTAAATGATAAAAAAGAATTTTTGATGCAGAGTGCTACTCGGCATAATTTCAATGTAATTCTTCTTAATTGTGGTATGAATATTCAGATCCGAAAGATTCAAGACAAAAGTTCATATTGACATAAAAATAATAATACTTCAAGCATACTAACAAAGCAATCATGTCTTCTCAAAATAACATGGCCAAAGAAAGTTATCCTACAAAATCATATAGTGCTGCTATGCTCTATCTTCACCACACAAAGTATTTACATCATGCACAACCCGATGACAAGCCAAGCAATTGTTTCATACTTTTGACATTCTCAAAACTTTTTCAATCTTCACGCAATACATGAGCATGAGCCATGGATATAGCACTATATAAGGAATAGAATGGTGGTTGTGGAGAAGACAAAAAGAGGGGAAGATAGTCTCACATCAACTATGTCACATCCCTAGCCTTGCTATGCTCTTGGACTAGCTTGGTTGTTGCATCATGTCTAAGTTTATTTGAAAGTTGAAATGTGGATTGCTCAAACCCTAGCATTAAAGGAATTCACTAGGTTCACCTAAAATATTTTCAGTAAGTCCAAATGGCTTTCAAAAATGTTCATGATTTTTGACAAAGGTGAAAATCTCTACCAAAAATGATGCCAATATTTTTAGGCCATTCTGGATTTTTGAATTAACTCATACTGTATTTGAATTGGAGCTATTAATTCCTATAAATATTCGGTAGCTCCAAATATTCTAAAACTTACCGAGGGCCTCTGAAACAGTTCAGTTACTGCCCACAAATATTTTCAGGATTTATGAAAATGATTTGGGTTATTAACTAAATCAAAACAAAATAACAAAAATAGAAAAGCAGAACAAATTATTAATAGAGAGAGTGAGAACTGACCTGGCGCCCACTGGTCCGGCCCAGCACGGCCAGTCCATCTGGTCGTGCCAGTCGTCCCCTTCCTTGGGACAGAAGGACGCCGGGCGTGTGCCCCTTGCGCGCGGCCACGCGTCTCGGCCACCTCCTGCTTCTGCCGCCTCCGTGACGTCGTTCTGGATGCCCTGGACGTCGACACGCACCCCCCGACCCCTCTCACTCTTCCCCGAGGTCCTCCTCCCCTCTGCTCCCTCTCTCTCGCTTGAACCCGAGCGCCACCGTCGCCGCCGCTCATTGCAGCCGTGCCCACCGCCGATGCCTTGCCTCCCCGATCAGTCCAGCACCTCCGCCACCTCGCACCACGCCTCTCCATTGAAGAAAGCTAACACGGAGGCCCTGTGGAGCCGCCATCGTCGCCATCTTCCTCGTCCCTGTCCGGTGATCGCCGTCGTTGATTCGCCGCACGCAGGATGTCCCCGAGCCCACTGAGCTTGTCTACGTGACTGCTGTGAGCTCCCCGTCTTTTCCCCCTTCTTATATTCGTCGTTTGCGACCTCCAGCATCCGTAACCTCCGTGGCCGAGCTTCCCCTGCCGCCGGCCATGTCGCTATCGTCGTTGCAGCCACTGCAGCTTGCGCCTGAGCGTCGCCCCGTGCTCAGCACGCTCCCAGGAGCCGAGCGCACCCATCCGCTAACTCTCCCGTGCACTTTAACGCCGAACCCGAGCTTGCCGAACTCCGGCCGCCGCCGCGAGCTTGTCTCCGGCGAGTATAGGCCGCCCTTGCCGCTGTCGCTTGCCCAGTTCGATGCGGCGCACCTTCAGCTATCCGTAGACGCACCTTCAGCTACCCGTAGACGCAAACCACGCGCAAAACCGAGCCCCGTAGCGGTTTTCCGACGAGCTTCCGCCGCGGTCTGAGGTCGCCGTCGGCCAAACACCGGCGGGCTGACGTGGTCGCTTAGTTGGGCGCTAATCACCACTAATCCCTCCCTAAAAGACACAGATAGGCGGGCCCCGCAGCGGGTCAAATCCCAGTCAACACGGGTTAACTCCCAGTTAGCAGTTAGCCAATGACATGTGGGACCCAGTCCTCAGGTTTGACCTGGTCAGCCACGGTTGACCTGCTGATGCAGTGCTGACGCAGTAATAGGTTTTCTGGATTTATTCTTATTCAGGAAATTCCAGAAAATAGTACAAACTTCACAAATTCATAGAAATTAATCCATAACTCAGAATGAAATAAATTATATATGAAAAATGATCAGAAAAATCCAATCTATCCATCTGTACCATTTTCATGCATGTTTGATCAAGTTAACTTCACTGTTTAGGATGAAACATGAATAGGACAACTTTGATAATAGTTTTGGAGTTGGGATTTGATGTAGTTTTGAATTCCACTTCAATCAAAATGACTTGCTGTTGCATTAGCCCAAATCACAGCATATTGCCATGTCATGACCATGCATCATATTGTTGCATTGCATTGATTGTGTTTCTTCTTTGTTTGTCGGTGCTTGTCCCCTCTGAGTAGACGTGGTTTCGACGATGAGTTCGATGACACCGATGAAGAACTATACTATCTTCAGAAGTGCCAGGCAAGCAAAACCCCTTTGTTCATTCCGATACAATCCCACTCTCTCGCTCCTGCTCTCTTTTACTGCATTAGGACAACACTGTTTCAACTGTTACATGTTGCGGTAGCTGAACCCCTTTCCTCTGCATGACCTGTCATTGCCACAGTAAATAGATGAAACCCACTAGCATGAGTAGGAGTTGTTTGAGCCCTGATGTGCCTACTCATTCATGCTTGTTTGTCATGCCTGCTAATGCTTAGAGTTGAGTCAGGTCTGATTCATCGGGGATGAATTGGAATGTGGTGAACATGTCCTACTATTGAGAGCTAAGTGTGTGAACACGATTTGGTAAAGCTAGCGGTGAGAGGCCATGTAGGAGTACATGGTGGGTTGTCTCATTGTAGCCATCCTCAGGAACTGAGTTCGGTGTTTGTGATCCATGAATAGTTACTACCACGCATTGGAATGCTTAAGTGCCCCTCTCGACTTATTAATCAACCTGATCTCTGTCCAGGAGTTGCAACTAGTTTCTGGTGTTTGTAGGTAGTGTTAGTAGTCTACCAAGTGGTACCCGGTACAGGTGGGCTTGGGACAGACTAGGCACAGTGGCCCGGTGTACCAAGTGGCACCCGGATGGTGGGCTTGGGAACCCTGCACACATCGTTTGGGGTCGTGAGCGACACCCTGTCCGGATCTCCTTGCGGATGGAACCCGAATAGGCGATAAACCTGGACGAGAGACATGTGTGGTTAGTCAGGTCGTGGCCGACTCCCTCGCCAGGCTTCCGCTTGAAGGTTGCCGAGATACACGGCGTGTACATGGTGGTAAGTGGCGAGAGCTTGTGTGAAGAAGTACACCCCTACAGGGTTAACATCATCTATTCGAATAGCCGTGTCCGCGGTAAAGGACTTCTGGGTTGCCTGTACAGTTCATAGACAAGTGAAAGTGGATACTCTAAAATACGCAAGATAAGCGTGAGTGCTATGGATGGCCTTCTCGTAGGGAGACAGGAGCGGATCCGTAGTGGTGTATTGATATGGTGAATATGTGGACTCGTGTGCGCCACCTCAAAAGAGTTGCTTGCAGTTGTAGTTCAGGATAGCCACAGAGTCAAAGCTGGCTTGCTGCAGTCAAACTCCACCACCCCCCCCCCCCTTTGTTGATAATGATGCATATGTAGATAGTTCTGATGTAAGTCTTGCTGGGTACATTTGTACTCACGTTTGCCTGTTTTAAGTTTTGCAGAGTGATGTCAGTCTGGCTAGTAGTTCCTTGTGGACTTCGATGTTTAGCTTGTTACCTCAGCTACGATCTTGTGCCCTCGGCAGGATCTTGTAGATAGTCAGGCTCCATAGCCTTTTTCATTTGTCGTTGTCTGTACTCAGACAAGTTAAGTTTATGCATGTGCTTGTTGTTTGTATGCTCTGTATGTTGGGGTCATGAGACCCATGTTTGTAATACTTTGCTCCTCGGAGCCTAATGATTAAATACTTGAGTCGTAGAGTTATGTTGTGATGCCATGTTGTATTTACACATATCGAGCATATTGTGTGTATGATTAAAATGCTTGGTATGTGTGGGATCCGACAACCTAGTTGTTTATCCTTGGTAGCCTCTCTTATGGGGAAATGTAGTCTTGTGCTTCCATGAGCCATAGTAGTCCGCTACAGCCCGGTTAACCGGAGTCCTGCTAGCCCAGCACTACTGCTTCGGAACACTTGACTGGCCGGCATGTGATTCACTTCGTTCCCGTGTCTTTCCCTTCGGGGATACGTCATGCGGTGACATCCGGAGTCCTGCCTAGCCTGCTACAGCCAGGTTCACCGGAGTCCTGTTAGCCCAGTGCTACAGCCCGGATTCGCACGCTGCTGACCGACATGCTCGATGTTGATTCATGTATGTCTGTCCCCGTAAGTTAATGCCACTTTGGGTTCACGACTAGTCATGTCGGCCCGGGTTCTCTGTCATATGGATGCTAGCGACACTATCATATACGTGAGCCAAAAGACGCAAACGGTCCCGGGCCATGGTAAGGCGACACCGTGGGAATACCATGCGTGAGGCCACAAAGTGATATGAGGTGTTACCGGCTAGATCGATGTGACTTGGAATCGGGGTCCTGACAACTTTGGTATCAGAGCCTGACTGCCTATAGGATTACCAAGCCAAACTGGTCGAAGTTGAGTCTAGAAATTCTTTAGTTATATAAGGCAATTGATTGTGGGATGGAACGTAAGGCTCTTTTTACTCCTTATACCTTACGCCTTCTTATCCGAGTCATCTTATCTCTCCTACGGGGTTAAGGAACTAGGCTTTCTATTCTTTCTATCAGGTTCACGTGTTACTAATCCGTAGACTCTTATAGGATTGTTCATCCCAAGCCTCAGTTCAGTTCCTATTACTTCCGTGTGTTCATAGTTGGTCTCAGAATCTTGATATTGTGATGATCGAGTGGTTATGCCACCATTTTGCAGGATGTCTTAAGTCCTTTTGAGCATTTACAACCGTTATGCTGTCCGAGTCATCCCAGGTTTCTAAATAGTCTGATGCATTTGCAAATTCTTCCTTCCTGTTTCCGATGTCCTTTTGGTCAGAATAAGCACACTAATCGTCTGCTGAGGTACTCCTTGCCTTGACATATATGTTGGAGCTAGTATTATGACCCTAGGTGTCTTGGGGAATCACCTAGTAATCTAGCAATGCTTTGTGTCCCAGTGTGATGATTCTAGCCGTCAGTCATGAAAGCATCCCGTGATGCTACTTAGTAGTAGGTATTCTACTCCTGGGTTCTTGAACCCGAGATTCACCCTACTTACTTCATGTTGATAGTGTTTGCTAGTTCCTTTAGGTTATTAGTAATATTTGTGTTAGTCCTCGAGGTCCGTGGTATTTCCTTCTTCCAAATACTATGAACCGCTTATGGCATAAGTTCCTTGAACCAAGAAATCACAACAAGAGTGCTCTCGATGAGTTATCCATTCTATATTGCGACTCTGCCAGTTCAACCTCTCTGTATGGGTTATCTGGAAGAAACCTGCGGAACTTGGTTCGACATACTAATCCATGCATCCACGACTTAGAAAATCATATATTCCTTTGAGTTGTCCCTCTTTAGTTGTATTCCGACCCCGTCTATCAATTGATAGTCAGGAGTAGTCGTGCACTCGTGTTATCGATGCCCATTACTCATGTGGTCCGTCGGGCCATTCTAACGGAATGACTAGGAGAAACAAACTCCAGTACCTCATTCATATCCAGGATTGGTCAAAGTAGTTGTACCTCGAAGATCAAAATGCCAACTCAACTTTTGTTCTATCCTACCCTGAAGTATTACCCACTTTATGTCAGGAATGTCATGAGGATTACATATTCTCTTATGGATTCTTGACGTAGTGATACTTCTTGCCACCATTGCTCATTCCTCGGTTTTCCGTGTTGTTGCAATCGGAATGCCGACAGGTGAACTATGATGTGTGAAATCTATACTCCTAGCAACTCTGTTGCTTGGTAGTTAAATGGATAGTAATCTCACTTTTAGTGTGTTGGTTATTGAATCATCACCTAAGGTTGATCGTGCTACCTAGTCCTTATTTCTGGTGCACTCTTCAATCAACGAGTTAGGATATTGTCAAACCCTTGCTTTGTTGATCATATCATCTTGCCCTGAAAAGCAAGATTGTTCTCGAGCTTAGTAACATATTTGTGGTTCGTGATTTTCCGAATATCTTCTCGGAAGTATCACCAGGTTGTCACCTGACCGCTATGTTGAGCTCGTGATCAAATGGTTTTCCTATAAACCACCCTTTCTCCAAGAATCTGTGTTGGATATCCCTGAGCTAGTTGGTTGAGCTAGACAACAACTTGGAGAGTTGGAAGGTAAAAGCTTTGCTTAACTTAGTTCATCTCTAAGGGATATCTTCTCTCTGTGTGTGTGTGTTGAAGAAAGATGACATCTTCATCGATAGATCCTCGTGATCAATTGTCGGTGCTATTGTCGTAACCAATCTTTGATTTGAGTATGGGCTAACGTCAAATCAAATCAGAACCAACGACATTTGTAATGTTGTCTTACTCGTGGTTGTTTCCTCGAGCATACACCATTATATCCTTTGGGTCTTCCAACGCTAACAGCTTGTCCACATGATTGTGAAGTTCCATTTATATGGAAACCTGGATGAATTGTTGTTGAGCCCATCGACAACATCCTTATCTTCTCCATGATTCATGATGAACATTAAGCTAGTGTTGGAAACTTTGTAAACAATGCCTTCGTGCCCCACTCATGAAGCATATGTCCGGATGAAATAAGTGACTTTCTTTAGTTCATGTGCATTCGATGCAAGTTGCCGCCGTGAATTCAAGGAAGTTAGTTTTGCTTCCTCTGGAATCATCCCAAGTCAGTCATGCATATGTGCGAAGTATTCTGTGGTCTGGAGACTTGCAACCTTCATTCTATATGCATCCCTAGCACCCCAAGCCACTGATTGATTTGTTCGAGGAAAAGGAGTTGTTGTGCGAATACTAGTTCATGCACAAAATTCCGATATCCTCAATGATGGTTCCCAATCAGAACTCGGTAGTGTTTTATTATAAGACTACCACGTGGTCATGCTTGTCTGGGACAACGTGTTTATATGTGTGTAGCAGAACCAGCTCATGCTTTGGAGCTTACTATCGTAGTTCATCTCCCGAGAATCTCGCAACGTCACCTCGTCAAAAATTGTGTTGCAAACTTTCATTTTTCTTTCTTGACTTGTTGAGTCTGGAATATCCTATTACCAACTAGATCTGAATCTCAGGCAGATATGATGGTTGGACCTTTTCCCAGGAATTATAATGTTGGTCTTTCTAAACCGGTAAGGTGGATGTCGTGGCCAACACACCCAGCCGGAAGACCTATCATTGTAGTATCTTGATTGAGGAAGTTGGCCACCTCCCCATAAGGAATTCATAGGATTTACTCCCTAGTTGTCCCTTATGGATTTCCATGTCCCCGAAGTCCGACCTTTTACTTGATGTGCTAGATATCAAACCATATCTATGAATGGGTTAGCTAGAACATCAAGGAGAACATTAGAAGCGGAGTGCTAAATGTCTCTCGGTCGATCATCCAGATTTGCTTCTTTGGCGTTGCTAAGGAAAAATCTGAGAAAGTGATGTCCTCCTTTGCACCTGCATCGTCCATCACTATTCATCATGGTAGTATGATGTGTTGCCAGGATCCTCGGCACGGATATTGGTAAGACCTTGATGAGTATGTAAAGGTTCAAGTTCTTGAGAGCACACTCAGTCACTAGGTTATATCCTCGGTATCCACTGGAATGTGCCTCCCGTTTGCCGAGTTGGCTATAACCATAGTTTCCTTTCCGATCTGAGTATGACATTCCTTCAAATTCCTTCAAATGATCGATGGTGATTTGCCTTAGGCTGGTATAGAGAGTCTCAATGATCTCTATCTCAACCTTAATTCTTTTTGCCACTTAAGGTATTAATTCTAAGAGTCACCTCCTCTAAGATGTCTCATTATGGTATCATGGAAACTCAACTCCTCGCTATGTTGACAACCGTTCACCACCCTCTTAAGTGTGGAATTGTTGTCTACCTAGTGAACCTTCATCATCTGCTTCACTCCATCTCTCTGGATGTTTGCTTCGTGTCTTAGCTCGCTAGATGTACTAATGTCTCACTCCACGAGTTGATCCTGAGTTGTTCGATATTCGAGAAGATCGATCCTGCTAGAGTTTTCCCTTTCCTCTCATTGTCATGTTAGTTGGAGTTCTCAGAGCAAGACATCGAGGCAAAGATGGTGATCGAATCAACGCCCCTATGAAGTGCAACCTGGATCGTGAAGGTTGTGTTAGTTTGCGCTCCCCCTTCATCTTATCCCACGCTTGAATCTCGGGACGAGATTCTTGTTTAGTAGGGGTGAGTTGTCACATCCCTAGCCTTGCTATGCTCTTGGACTAGCTTGGTTGTTGCATCATGTCTAAATTTATTTGAAAGTTGAAATGGGGATTGCTCAAACCCTAGCATTAAAGGAATTCACTAGGTTCACCTAAAATATTTTCAGTAAGTCCAAATGGCTTTCAAAAATGTTCATGATTTTTGACAAAGGTGAAAACCTCTACCAAAAATGATGCCAATATTTTTAGGCCATTCTGGATTTTTGAATTAACTCATACTGTATTTGAATTGGAGCTATTAATTCCTATAAATATTTGGTAGCTCCAAATATTATGAAACTTACTGAGGGCCTCTGAAACAATTCAGTTACTGCCCACAAATATTTTCAGGATTTATGAAAATGATTTGGGCTATCAACTAAATCAAAACAAAATAACAAAAATAGAAAATCAGAACAAATTATTAATAGAGAGAGAGAGAGAGAGAGAGAGAACTGACCTGGCGCCCACTGGTCCGGCCCAGCACGACCCAGTCCATCTAGCCGTGCCAGTCGTCCCCTTCCTTGGGACAGAAGGACGCCGGGCGTGTGCCCCATGCGCGCGGCCACGCGTCTCGGCCACCTCCTGCTTCCGCCGCCTCCCCGACGTCGTTCTAGACGACCTGGACGTCGACACGCACCCCCCGACCCCTCTCACTCTTCCCCGAGGCCCTCCTCCCCTCTGCTCCCTCTCTCTCGCTTGAACCCGAGCGCCACCGTTGCTGCCGCGCCCATCGACGATGCCTTGCCTCCCCAATCAGTCCAACACCTCCGCCACCTCGCACCACGCCTCTCCATCGAAGAAAGCTAACGCGGAGGCCCTGTGGAGCCGCCATCGTCGCCATCTTCCTCGTCCCTGTCCGGTGATCGCCGTCGTCGATTCGCCGCACGCAGGACGTCCCCGAGCCCGCTGAGCTTGTCTACGTGACCGCTGTGAGCTCCCCGTCTTTTCCCCCTCGTTATCTTCATCGTTTGTGACCTCCAGCGTCCGTAACCGCCGTGGCCGAGCTTCCCCTGCCGTCGGCCATGTTGTCGTCGTCGTTGCAGCCACTACAGCTTGCGCCTGAGCGTCGCCCCGTGCTCAGCACGCTCCCAGGAGCCGAGCACACCCATCCGCTAACCCTCCCGCGCACTTTAACGCCGAACGCGAGCTTGCCGAACTCCGGCCGCAGCCGCGAGCTTGTCTCCGGCGAGTACAGGCCACCCCAGCCGCTGTCGCTTGCCCAGTTGGATGCGGCGCACCTTCAGCTACCCGTAGACGCAAACCACGCGCAAAACCGAGCCCCGTAGCGGTTTTTCGGCGAGCTTCCGCCGCAGTCTGAGATTGCCGCCGGCCAAACTCTGGCGGGCTGACGTGGTCGCTTAGTTGTCCGCTAATCACCACTAATCCCTCCCTAACAGACATAGACAGGCAGGCCCCGCAGCGGGTCAAATCCCAGTCAACACGGGTTAACTCCCAGTTAGCAGTTAGCCAATGACATGTGGGACCCGGTCGTCAGGTTTGACCTGGTCAGCCACGGTTGACCCGCTGACGCAGTAATAGGTTTACTGGATTTATTCTTATTCAGGAAATTCAAGAAAATAGTACAAACTTCAAAAATTCATAGAAATTAATCCATAACTCAGAATGAAATAAATTATATATGAAAAATGATCAGAAAAATCCAATCTATCCGTCTGTACCATTTTCATGCATGTTTGATCAAGTTAACTTCACTATTTAGGATGAAACATGAATAGGACAACTTTGATAATAGTTTTGGAGTTGGGATTTGATGTAGTTTTGAATTCCACTTCAATCAAAATGACTTGTAGTTGCATTAGCCCAAATCACAGCATATTGCCATGTCATGATCATGCATCATATTGTTGCATTGCGTTGATTGTGTTTCTTCTTTGTTTCTCGGTGCTTGTCCCCTCTGAGTAGACGTGGTTCCGACGATGAGTTCGATGACACCGATGAAGAACTATACTATCTTCAGAAGTGCCAGGCAAGCAAAACCCCTTTGTTCATTCCGATACAATCCCACTCTCTCGCTCTTGCTCTCTTTTTCTGCATTAGGACAACACTGTTTCAACTGTTACATGTTGCGGTAGCTGAACCCCTTTCCTCTGCATGACCTGTCATTGCCACAGTAAATAGATGAAACCCACTAGCATGAGTAGGAGTTGTTTGAGCCCTGATGTGCCTACTCATTCATGCTTGTTTGTCATGCCTGCTACTGCTTAGAGTTGAGTCAGGTCTAATTCATCGGGGATGAATTGGAATGTGGTGAACATGTCCTACTGTTGAGAGCTAAGTGTGTGAACATGATTTGGTAAAGGTAGCGGTGAGAGGCCATGTAGGAGTACATGGTGGGTTGTCTCATTGCAGCCGTCCTCAGGAACTGAGTCTATGTTTGTGATCCATGAACAGTTACTAACACGATTTGGAATGCTTAAGTGCCTCTCTCGACTTATTAATCAACCTGATCTCTGTCTAGGAGTTGCAACTAGTTTCTGGTGTTTGTAGGTAGTGTTAGTAGTCTACCAAGTGGTACCCGGTACAGGTGGACTTGGGACAGACTAGGCACAGTGGCCCGGTGTACCAAGTGGCACCCGGATGGTGGGCTTGGGAACCCTGCACACATCGTTTGGTGCCGTGAGCGACACCCCGGCCGGATCTCCTTGCGGATGGAACCCGAATAGGCGATAAACCTGGACGAGAGACATGTGTAGTTAGTCAGGTCGTGGCCGACTCCCTCGCCAGGCTTCCGCTTGAAGGTTGCCGAGATACACGATGTGTACATGGTGGTAAGTGGCGAGAGCATGATGTTTGAAGAAGTACACCCTACAAGGTTAACATCGTCTATTCGAATAGCCGTGTCCGCGGTAGAGGACTTCTAGGTTGCCTGTACAGTTCATAGACAAGTGAAAGTGGATACTCTAAAATACGCAAGATAAGCGTGAGTGCTATGGATGGCCTTCTCGTAGGGAGACGGGAGCGGATCCATAGTGGTGTATTGATATGGTGAATATGTGGACTCGTGTGCGCCACCTCAAAAGAGTTGCTTGCAGTCGTAGTTCAGGATAGCCATAGAGTCAAAGCTAGCTTGCTGCAGTCAAACTCCACCACCCCCCCTTTGTTGATAATGATGCATATGTAGATAGTTCTGATGTAAGTATTGCTGGGTACATTTGTACTCACGTTTGCCTATTTTATGTTCTGCAGAGCGACGTCAGTCTTGCTAGTAGTTCCGTGTGGACTTCGACGTTTAGCTTGTTACCTCAGCTACGATCTTGTGCCCTCGGTAGGATCTTGTAGATAGTCAGGCTCCATAGCCTTTTTCATTTGTAGTTGTCTGTACTCAGACAAGTTAAGTTTCCGCATGTGCTTGTTGTTTGTATGCTCTGTATGTTGGGGTCATGAGACCCATGTTTGTAATACTTTGCTCCTCGGAGCCTAATGATTAAATACTTGAGTCGTAGAGTTATGTTGTGATGCCATGTTGTATTTACACATATCGAGCATATTGTGTGTATGATTGAAATGCTTGGTATGTGTGGGATCCGACAACCTAGTTGTTTATCCTTGGTAGCCTCTCTTATGGGGAAATGTAGTCTTGTGCTTCCATGAGCCATAGTAGTCCGCTACAGCCCGGTTCACCGGAGTCCTGCTAGCCCAGCACTACTGCTTCAGAACACTTGACTTGCCGGCATGTGATTCACTTCGTTCCTGTGTCTGTCCCTTCGGGGAAATGTCACGCGGTGACATCCGGAGTCCTGCCTAGCCTACTACAGCCCGGTTCACCGGAGTCCTGTTAGCCCAGTGCTACAGCTCGGATTCGCACGCTGCTGACCGACATGCTCGATGTTGATTCATGTATGTCTGTCCCCGTAAGTTAGTGCCACTTTGGGTTCACGACTAGTCATGTCGGCTCGGGTTCTCTGTCATATGGATGCTAGCGACACTATCATATACGTGAGCCAAAAGATGCAAACGGTCCCGGGCCATGGTAAGGCGACACCTTGGGAATACCGTGTGTGAGGCCGCAAAGTGATATGAGGTGTTACCGGCTAGATCGATGTGACTTGGAATCGGGGTCCTCACAGACTAGGCGTATCAACGGGCTATGGAGATTCCCATCAATAGATATCAATGTGAGTGAGTAGGGATTGCCATGCAACGGATGCACTAGAGCTATAAGTATATGAAAGCTCAACCAAAGAAACTAAGTGGGTGTGCATCCAACTCGCTTGCTCACGAAGACCTAGGGCACTTTAAGGAAGCCCATCATTGGAATATACAAGCCAAGTTCTATAATGAAAAATTTCCACTAGTATATGAAAGTGACAAAATGAGAGACTCTCTATCATGAAGATCATGGTGCTACTTTGAAGCACAAGTGTGGTAAAAGGATAGTAACATTGTCCCTTCTCTCTTTTTCTCTCATATATATAAAGTGTGGTAAAAGGATAGTAACATTGGGCCTTTTCTCTTTTTTATGGCCTCTTTTCTTTCTTTCTTTTTTATTTTTCGTCCGGAGTCTCATCCCGACTTGTGGGGGAATCATAGTCCCCATCATCCTTTTCCTCACTTGGGACAATGCTCTAATAATGATGATCATCACACTTTTATTTTCTTACAACTCAACAATTACAACTCGATACTTAGAACAAAATATGACTCTATATGAATGCCTCCGGCGGTGTACCGAGATATGCAATGAATCAAGAGTGACATGTATGAAAGAATTATGAACGGTGGCTTTGCCACAAATACAATGTCAACTACATGATCATGCTAGCAATATGATAATGATGGAGCATGTCATAATAAAACGGAACGGTGGAAATTTGCATGGCAATATATCTCGGAATGGCTATGAAAATGCCATGATAGGTAGGTATGGTGGCTGTTTTGAGGAAGGTATATGGTGGGTGTATGATACCGGCGAAAAGTGTGCGGTATTAGAGAGGCTAGCAATGGTGGGAGAAAGAAAAGTGTGTATAATCCATGGACTCAACATTAGTCATGAAGAACTCATATACTTATTGCAAAAATCTACAAGTTATCAAAGCAAAGTATTACGCGCATGCTCCTAGGGGGATAGATTGGTAGGAAAAGACCATCGCTCGTCCCCGACCGCCACTCATAAGGAAGACAATCAATAAATAAATCATGCTCCGACTTCATCATATAACGGTTCACCATACGTGCATGATACGGGAATCACAAACTTTAACACAAGTATTTCTCAAATTCACAACTACTCAACTAGCATGACTCTAATATCACCGTCTTAATATCTCAAAACAATTATCAAGCATCAAACTTTTCTTAGTATTCAACGCACTCAAAAGAAAGTTTTACAAATCTTGAATACCGAGCTTATTAAGATTGTTTAAGCAAATTACCATGCTATTAAAGACTCTCAAAATAATCTAAGTGAAGCATGAGAGATCAATAGTTTCTATGAAACAAATCCACCACCGTGCTCTAAAAGATATAAGTGAAACACTAGAGCAAAACTATATAGCTCAAAAGATATAAGTGAAGCACATAGAGTATTCTAACAAATTCCAATTCATGTATGGCTCTCTCAAAAGGTGTGTACAGCAAGGATGATTGTGGTAAACTAAAAATCAAAGACTCAAATCATACAAAATGCTCCAAGCAAAACACATATCATGTGGTGAATAAAAATATAGCTCCAAGTAAAGTTACCGATGGAAGTAGACGAAAGAAGGGATGCCTTCCGGGGCATCCCCAAGCTTTGACATTTTGGTGTCCTTAGATTATCTTGGGGGTGCCATGGGCATACCCAAGCTTATGCTCTTGCCACTCCTTGTTCCATAATCCATCAAAAGTTTTAACCCAAAACTTGAAAACTTCACAACACAAAACTCAACAGAAATCTCGTGAGCTCCGTTAGCGAAAGAAAACAAAAGACCACTTAAAGGTACTGTAATGAACTCATTCTTTATTCATATTGGTTTTAAAACTACTATATTCCAACTTCTCAATGGTTTATAAACTATTTTACTAGCCATAAATTCATCAAAATAAGCAAACAACACACGAAAAACAGAATCTGTCAAAAATAGAATAGTCTGTAGTAATATGTAACTAACGCAAACTTCTAGAACTTCAAAAATTCATCCAAAATAGGAAGACCTAGGCAATTTGTTTATTGATCAGCAGCAATTGGAATCACTATTTTATCGCGCTCTGGTGATTTTTAATAATTCTTTTCGTGAACCGAAAGTTTCTGGAAATTACAGCAAGATCAAATAACTATCATCCAAGAAGATCCTATAGGTTTAACTTGGCACAAACACTAATTAAAACATAAAAACACATCTAAACAGAAGCTAGATGGATTATTTATTCCTAAACAGAAGCAAAAGCAAAAAAACTAAAAATAAAATTGGGTTGCCTCCCAACAAGCGCTATCGTTTAACGCCCCTAGCTAGGCAAAAAAGCAAGGATAGATCTAGGTATTGCCATCTTTGGTAGGCAATCCATAAGTGGCTCTCATGATAGATTCATATGGTAATTTTATTTTATTTCTAGCGAAGTGTTCCATGCCTTTCTTTAATGGAAATTGGAATCTAATATTCCCTTCCTTCATATCAATAATTGCACCAATCGTTCTAAGGAAAGGTCTACCAAGAATAATAGGACATGAAGGATTGCAATCTATATCAAGAACGATAAAATCTACGGGCACATAATTCTCATTTGCAACAATAAGAACATCATAAATTCTTCCCATAGGTTTCTTAATAGTGGAATCCGCAAGGTGCAAGTTTAGAGAGCAATCATCAAAATCACGGACGTCTAGCAAATCACACAAAGTTTTGGGAATAGTGGAAACACTAGCACCCAAATCACATAAAGCCTAAAATTCATGATACTTAAACTTAATTTTAATAGTTGGTTCCCACTCATCATAAAGTTTTCTAGGGATAGAAACTTCCAACTCAAGTTTTTCTTCACAAGATTGCATCAAGGCATCAACAATATGTTTGGTAAAGGCTTTATTTTGACTATAAGCATGAGGAGAATTTAGCACGGATTGCAACAAGGAAATACAATCAATTAAAGATCAACTTTCATAATTAAATTCCTTGAAATCCAAAATAGTGGGTTTAGCAACATCTAGGGTTTTGCTTCCTGCAATCACACTTTTATCAATTTCATCATCAAGATCTAAAAACTCCGAATTCTTGGAACGCCTTCTAGGTAAAGGTGGATCATATTCAGTCCCATCATTATCAAGATTCATATTGCAAAACAAAGATTTAATAGGGGACACATCAATAACTTTTAGATCTTCATCTTTATTTTCATGGTAATTGGAAGAACACACTTTAATAAAGGCATCTTTCATAGCACGCATCCTAGCGGTTCTTTCCTTGCACTCATCAATGGAAATTCTCATGGCTTTGAGAGACTAATTGATATCATGCTTAGGAGGAATAGATCTAAGCTTTAAAGAATCAACATCAAGAGAAATTCTATCAACGTTCCTAGCCAATTCATCAACTTTAAGCAATTTCTCTTCAAGCAAAGCATTAAAATTCTTTTGTGAATTCATAAACTCTTTAACACTAGTCTCAAATTCAGAGGGGATCTTATTAAAATTTCCATAAGAGTTGTTGTAGGAATTTCCATAATTATTAGAAGGATTACTAGGATAAGGCCTAGGATTAAAATTCCCTCTATACGCGTTGTTACCAAAATTATTCCTACCAACAAAATTCACATCCATAGATTCATTATTATTCTCAATCAAAGTAGACAAAGGCATATCATTAGGATCAGAAGAAACACTCTTAGTAGCAAATAATTTCATAAGTTCATCCATCTTTCCACTCAAAACATTAATTTCTTCTATCGCATGCACTTTTTAATTAGTAGATCTTTCAGTGTGCCATTGAGAATAATTAACCATAATATTATCTAGGAGTTTAGTAGCATCTCCTAAAGTGATTTCCATAAAAGTGCCTCCCGCGGCCGAATCTAAAAGATTTCTAGAAGCAAAATTCAACCCGGCATAATTTTTTTCTATAATCATCCACAAGTTCAAACCATGAGTATGGCAATTACGTATCATTAATTTCATCATCTCCCAAGCTTGTGCAACATGTTCATGATCAAGTTGCTTAAAATTCATAATATCATTTCTAAGAGAGATGATCTTAGTGGGAGGAAAATACTTAGAGATAAAAGCATCTTTGCACTTGTTCCAAGAATCAATACTATTTTTAGGCAAAGACGAAAACCAAGCTTTAGCACGATCCCTAAGAGAAAAAGGGAATAGCTTCAATTTAACAATATCATTATCAACATCTTTCTTCTTTTGCATATCACATAAATCAACGAAGCTATTTAGATGAGTAGCGACATATTCACTAGGAAGGCCGGCGAATTGATCTTTCATAACAAGATTCAACAAAGCAGTATTGATTTCACAAGATTCAGTGTTGGTAAGAGGAGAAATCGGAGTGCTAAGGAAATCATTATTGTTGGTATTGGTAAAGTCACACAATTTGGTATTATCTTGAGCCATCGTGACAAACGAGCAATCCAACACACAAGCAACGGAAAAGAGAGGGCGAATAAAACGGCAAGGGTGAAGTGGGGGAGAGGAAAACGAGAGGCAAATGGCAAATAATGTAATGCGAGAGATAAGGGATTGTGATGGGTACTTGGTATGTTGACTTTTGCGTAGACTCCCCGGCAACGGTGCCAGAAATTCTTCTTGCTACCTCTTGAGCACTGCGTTGGATTTCCTTGAAGAGGAAAGGATGATGCAGCAAAGTAGCGTAAGTATTTCCCTCAATTTTTGAGAACCAAGGTATCAATCCAGTAGGAGGCTATGCGCGAGTCCCTCGTACCTACACAAAGCAAATGACTCCTCGCAACCAATGCGAAGAGGGGTTGTCAATCCCTTCACGATCACTTACGAGAGTGAGATCTGATAGAGATGATAGATAATATTTTTGGTATAAAGATGCAAAGTAAAATAAAAAGCAAAGTAAAAAAGCAAAGGAATACTAAAGTGATGGAAGGTTAATATGATGAAGATAGACCCGGGGGCCATAGATTTCACTAGTGGCTTCTCTCAAGAGCATAAGTATTTTACGGTGGGTGAACGAATTAATGTTGAGCAATTGACATAATTGAGCATAGTTATGAGAATATCTAGGTATGATCATGTATATAGGCATCACGTCCGAGACAAGTAGACCGACTCCTGCCTGCATCTACTACTATTACTCCACTCATCGACCGCTATCCAGCATGCATCTAGAGTATTAAGTTCAAGAAAACAGAGTAACGAGTTAAGCAAGATGACATGATGTAGAGGGATAAATTCATGTAATATGATAAAAACCCCATCTTGTTATCCTCGATGGCAACAATACAATATGTGGCTTGCTGCCCCTACTATCACTGGGAAAGGACACCGCAAGATTGAACCCAAAGCTAACCACTTCTTCCATTGCAAGAAAAACCAATCTAGTAGGCCAAACCAAACTGATAATTCGAAGAGACTTGCAAAGATAACCAATCATTCATAAAAGAATTCAGGGAAGATTCAAATATTGTTCATAGATAATCTTCATCATAAACCCACAATTCATCGGTCTCAACAAACACACCGCAAAAAGAAGATTACATCGAGTAGATCTCCATGAGAGAGGGGGAGAACATTGTATTGAGATCCAAAAAGAGAGAAGAAGCCATCTAGCTACTAACTATGGACCCGAAGGTCTGAAGTAAACTACTCACACTTCATCGGAGAGGCTATGATGATGTAGAAGCCCTCCGTGGTGGATTCCCCTTCCGACGGAGCTCCTAACAGGCCCCAAGATGGGATCTCGTGGATCTGAGAAAGTTGCGGCGGTGGAATTAGGTTTTGGCTCAGATGTCGATCGTTTGGGGGTACGTAGGTATATATAGGAGGAAGAAGTACGTCGGTGGAGCTTCGTGGGCCCCACGAGGGTGGGGGTGCGCCTGGGGGTAGGGCACGCCCCCCTACCTCGTGGCTACCTCGAAGCTTCCTTGGCGTAGGGTCCAAGTCTACTGGGTCATATTCGGTGAGAAAATCACGTTCCCGAAGGTTTCATTTCGTTTGGACTCCGTTTGATATTCCGTTTCTTCGAAACTCTGAAATAGGCAAAAAACAGCAATTCTGGGCTGGGTCTCCGGTTAGTAGGTTAGTCCCAAAAATAATATAAAAGTGGAAAATAAAGCCCAATATTGTCCAAAACAGTAGATAATATAGCATGGAGCAATCAAAAATTATAGATACGTTGGAGACGTATCACTGAGCAGCTCTCCAAGGCCAACGACTCCATCAAAGACCTAAAGCTAAAGCTGGAGGGCCTCGAGGAGACGCTCTCGGAGGCCAAGGCCCAAGAGGAGACCCCGGCCAAGGATCTGGAGGCTGAGAAGCAGCTGCGGAGGAACGAAGCCGCAACCACAAGGATTTTGTGGAGGGCGAGAACCGCTGGATCGGCCGCCTTGAAGATGTCGCCGGTAGGATCACCATGCAGCTGGCTACCATGGGGCTGCCTAATGTGAGGTACACCCCAGAGCGCAACGTGAGTCCCAAGGCCAAGCTGACCCTATTCTTCGAGGGTGTCCTCGGGGCCCTGGGGCAGCTCCACTCCAATCGGGCGGCCTCGCTGGCCGATGAGGCCCAGAGGTTTTGCCGGGGTGCCATGACCAAGGTTCTCACCAAGGTGGCGCACTGGAATCCCAACCTCGACTTCGACGCCGCGCTGGAGAGCTTGTCGGAGGATGCGGACCTCGTGGTGCTCAAGGAGCATATCAAGCCCATCATCAGCCGTATCGACAGAATCCAGAGGGTGGAGGGCCAGCGCCGGGATTAGGCACCCCGTTCTTCATCGCCGCTGCGGGTTCATGACCAAGACAATTTACATCTTTAGTTAGAACCGCGGCACAATTGATGTAATATAACTCTACAGTACTTTCGAGACGATGCATGTTATCTTCCTGTTTGATCTTCCTTTGTATGTTCACCCTACGTTAATCGGGTAGGCTTGCCAGCGCGTAAACCTAGGATGCGGCGCCTTGAGGATGGATCCCCAATGGCCTGCCGGGTGTGCTTGCCGCTGGGCGAACCACCTTACCGCTCTTAACGCGGCCACTCGAACTGTTGAGCTTGACTCGAGTCAGAATCGAGAGTGTTGCCAATTGCGGCAGGCTACCCTGCCGTTCTTGACGCAGCCGCCCGAGCTGTTGAGCGAACTCGAAACAGAGCGAGGGCATTGCCAATAATGGAAGGGCCCCTTTGCGTGCTGGTTTTCCATACATAGGGCAGGATCTCCGAGGACAATAACCTTATATGTAAAAATAAATTACTTAAAGTTTCGCACTACTTAGCTTTTCTGTCGTTGCGCGAGCGTCCACCGTATCTGCGGATGGTACCGTCAAGCTTGGTCGTCCTCTTCCTTAGAATAATGGCCACGATGAAGCCGCTGCCCCAATCAGACCGGGTTTCCACAACTGCGCCCCCTACATGGCGCGCCAAAGATGTCGGGGGAAATCGACATCTATGGAATCACTATGATCCCTTCTATGGTTGGCGGGCGCGGGGTCGTGCAAAGAGCGGGTCTGACAGGAAGCACACAGATCGTTTACCCAGGTTCGGGCTGCGGAGATGCGTAATACCCTAGTCCTGCTTTGGTGGATGTATTTGAGTGTTCTTGTGTTCTTGAGCTAGCTATGGGGTGTAATTTGCCCAAAGATCCAAATCCTTCTCCTGGTCGCCTCGGGCCTCCTTTTATAGACAAAAAGGGGTTGCCACAGTGGCACACAGGAGGTGGAAAGGTGTACAGTGGATGAGTCTATCCTTTGGCACCGTCGAACAAACACATTTAATGCACTGCCCACATGCCACTCTTGCTTAACGGGGACGGCAAGGAAGCTCGTCCCAGCTGTCGCCGCCTCGCCTGGCTTCGACACACGTCCGAGCTGATGAGGCATCATGGCGCCGTGTTGGCTGGCTGCTGGGTTGGCGTGGTGGTGGGGCCTTCACAAAGATCTGCATGCCACCACGCATGTGCTTGCTGGGTCGGTGTAGAGGCCGCTCGTCGCCATGCAGGTGCCTGCCTAGCTGGTTGAGCTAGCAGCTGCATGGGGACGGCGGTGGTGTCTTGGCGGGAGTGGGCCTAGTTGTGGTCCTGCTGATGCCCTCGGCAAGGGCTTTGCCGGGGCCCCGGCAAGGGTCTTGCCGCGGCACCGTGGTCGTCCCCGGCAAGGGTCCTGCCGAGGGACTCGTGGATCTCCTTGGCAAGGATCTCATCGAGGGTCGTCGTCTTCTGGTCCTCATCTGATCTCGTGTGTGTTATGATCTTGACAAAGATCTGCATGCAATCACAGAGGTGCCTCCCGAGCCCTGGTCCCGATGTGGTTGTTGGAAACCCTTGGGCTCAAGGGTGGCACGCCCCACTGGCGTCGGGCAAGTTGCCCCGACAAGGCTCTTGCCGGGGCCGCGGAGGCCGCCCCGGCAAGGGTCTTGATGGGGGAGTCCGCCTCGCCCTTTTGCTCTTCGTGGTCTCTGGGTCTTGGCGTTGCTTCGATCGCCTTGTGCTCCGTCTCCCTTTCCCTGCCCTGCTTAGTGTGGTCGTGGGCGCGGCTCTGACTGCCCGTGCACAAGTAAAGGGGTCAATAGGAGAGCCCCTACTTTTGTACACCGACAACCTCCTCCCTAATGCCGGAGATGCTGTCCATTTGCCGTCGTGCACTGGGCCATGTGCCTCTTACTCCGTGCTACTGGAGCTGCCTCGACGACGGCCGCGTGAACCATAACGGAGCCGATTCACCCCCGCCATTGTTCACGGCACCGGAGCGGCTCCAACTTCGGATCCGTCCAGAGCCCCGGCGCTGCTTCCCCGTAGCCGTCGACCATCGCGACATCTCTGCTTCACTGTCACCGATAGCCACCGCAACCGCGCCGGCCTCACCGACTCGGCAGCTAGAGCTGCCTAGTTCACCGGGCCGCCAGATAGGTCGCACCATCATCTCAAATCACTTTATTTAGGTGTCAGTTGTCTCTATTTTTATTCTGGGCCAATCGATTCCCAATGGGAAGCAGCACCCCTCGAAGCGGCGGAGCTCCTAGGCCGCCGGTTGGCTGGTGTCTAACGTAAGGGTACGGGGGCGCAAGTTCGGCGCAGAAGTAGCGCTTAGATGGCTATCTTAGAGTTGCATGCGTTGAAGGTACTGCCACCGCCGGATCTGGATGACGGCGAGCCTTTGTGGATTGGCCCAGGGGCGGCGCAATCACGGCAGTGCGGTGGGGCGGGGAGTGGGGTTTTGGTCGGGGCCACGGACGACGGAGGCAGGCTGCTCTGCCGGTGGTCGCTGGCTCTTCGAGGAACATTCCAAACAGTGTCAGCCGGGAGGCACAAGACGGCCATCAAGCCATCCGGCGTAGATCAGACAGTACCAAAATAAAATAAAATCGTGTGATCCCAATTTAGTCTTCAGTCAACAGACGTGTGACCACTCTCGTACCTTGCTATTGATTTCTTAGGGTAATTCTTCAGATCACAGAGATGTGTCGTTCTTAACATTATGTGTTTTCTGCATCTTCAGCCACACCGTATTCCGACTAACCGCAGCTGCTCCAACAAGGGAAGCATACACCAGAAGGGGGCTATAGTCCCCACTCAACAGTTCCCTGCATCGAATGCCCGTGCCCGACATGGACAGCCACAACAACTGCAGGGCCATCGACAAGTCAACACATGATGCTCACTCTTATGGATGGCGGCCAGATAGGTTGTACCCTCATGTTACTTGTCTGCAACATTTATGGCTTTGTTATTCATCTAAGCATGGAAAATAGATTATCACATTTCGCTGTATATTCATGCTGATCTCTTACAGGTCTTGTTCAGGAGTTAATGTTGTTCCATAGTTCAGCTAAGAGACTTGTTCTTTAGGTAACGCAGTTCCATAGTTATCATCAATCAGCCAATGCTATCTCACAGGCTGGTGATTATAGTATTATACCACTTCTAGTATTACCTATGTTGTTCTTTAATACTTTTGTGTGCCATCTAGTTAATCCCGAGTACAAACGGTACATATTCTGTAGCTTTCATCTATGTTCTCCCTTTAGTTTTTTAGACCTGTTGCTGCTAGTTAACCCCAGTCCTACTATTTATGTCGTCTCCTACAGGCACTCATTACATAAATCTAACTACTAGTTGTCTTCCATGCATGTCAGATATAATTGCACACACTGAGTTATCCACAAGAACCTCACGGAGCAATGTAACGGCCATCAAACTTGACGTCAATGATACCAATATGACGGAACATGTAAAGGCAGTTCCTCACAAGGCTTGCAGAAATATGATGAATCCTATTCACCCCACAAGGTCCTTGCTCTAACTTGGCCATTGATATGGGTACAACATGCATATAATGTCCTGGAGTGCATCTACTCTGTTGCAATGCCTCGTGCTTAGCCTGCTGATCATGCATGTAGATATGGCATGCCTTCCTGTTTTTCAGTACATATTCCACGCATTCATGATAACATGTTTTCAAATTCAAGTACCGTCATTATACTCTATCGCAATGCCATCTGCTTAGTTTGGACATCATGCTTCTGAATATCTATGCATTGTTATTCATCAATATGTACTTCATCTGTCTACCATACCATGTCCTTTTTTTATATTGAAGTGTTGTTCTAGTGGTCTCTTGCAATGCCATCTTAGTTTCCCAATCATACACGCATATGTTGCCTTAGTGTTGTTTTGTATGTATTCCGCTAGCATACAGTTTTACATTCAAGTAGTGTTTTTTACACTGTTGTCCTGTCATATCCCTAGCTCTTACATCATACTCCCTCCGTCCAGATTACATGTCATAGAAATGGATAAAACCGGATGTATCTAGGACTAAAATACGCCTAGACCCATCCATTTATTTCCGGATGGAGGGAATACATGTCAATATGGCATGCCTTTCTATTCTTCAGTACCTATTCCATCTCTGTTGTAGCATGTTTTATCATTGAAGCACCATTCTTCTATATAAGGCATGCAAGGGGAAGACGGCTATGTCAGAATTTGAAGGGTTACAAACCAGGTCTTTGCAAAAGATCCAAACGCCAGGAGATAATAAACCAACTCCAGTTTTCATAGATACTGCTCCAGCACAGAGAAACCCAACTCCCACTGTCACAGCCCTAGAATTTGCTTGTTATTAGTTGCATTAAGGCATTCATGTCATCATGTTTAAATTTCTCGGAAAGTTGAAATGGGGATGACAAACTAGCACCAAAATTAAATCAAATAGGGTCAACCATAAGTCTTTTCAATAAACCCAAAATGCCTTCAAAGAATGTTCATCATTTTTAGAAAAGGTTAAAACCTCTGACAAAAATGATGCACATGTTTCAAGGTCACTCATGGATTTTTGAATTAAATCATATCATATTAGAATTTGGGCATTTCAACAATATAAATAATTTAAATGCTCAAATAATGCTGAATTTAAATGTGGGCCACTGGAATAATCCATAGAGTGTCCACAAATTATTGCAGCATTTTACAAAATGCTTTAGTATTTTTACTAAAGCCAAAACAGTTATAGAAAAATAGAAAACAGAAATAAAAGAGAGAGAAAGGAAACCTACCTGGCCTCACCTGTCGCAGCCCAGCTGGCCAGCCCACCTGGCCGGCCCAGCCCAGCGCCGCTGCCAGTCATCTCCCACCTCCCTTGATGGGGCCGAGGCGTGTGGCCGCCGTGCGCGCCCACGCGCCCCGGCCACCTCCTGCTTGCCGCTTCTCCCTGGACATCCCCGGAGACGCCACGCGCCCCCCTCGACCCTCCCGCTCTTCCCCGTGCTCATTCCCTCCCCTGGACCTCTCTCTCTCACCCACCCGATCGGGTTCATCGCCGCCGCTCGCCACCACCGTGGCCACCGCCTCCCACTCGTCTCTCCGACATGCCCAGGAGCTCCGCCACCATCGCCCACGCCTCTCTATCGACTCACGCGACGCCAAACGCCCCGAAGCGCCGCCCCCGACCTCTTCTTCATCGTTTGGCCGCCGAGATCGCCGGCGACCTCCCGTCTTCATCAGCTCCTCCCCGACCTCGCCGACCCGCTCGTCGTGACCGTGGTGAGCTGTTGGCCATTTCCCCCCTCTCCGTTCTCTTCCTCGCATGCCGTAGCGACCACACCGCACTCACCCGCAAGCGCCGCCGCCCGCACTCATCGCCGGTGATTCTCCGGTGACCACGCCCAACGCGCTCCCCGCATCGCGTAGAGCCTCCGTAGCACTTCGCCGCGCTCGTTTGTGC
This sequence comes from Aegilops longissima, assembly GCA_021605205.1. Classification (NCBI taxonomy): domain Eukaryota; kingdom Viridiplantae; phylum Streptophyta; class Magnoliopsida; order Poales; family Poaceae; genus Aegilops; species Aegilops longissima. The sequence continues at coordinate 328,273,152 of CM038676.1, forward strand.
ACCGCAGCCCCATCCCCACTTGCACCCGAGCTTCGGCCGCCGCCGAGCTCGTCGCCGGCACCACTCCGGCCACTCCCCGGCCGCGCCACCACTACGGTTGGATGCGGACGAGCGTCCGCATCCCGTAGCTGTGCTCCGCGCGCCAAACGGCGCCCTATAGGCGGATCCCGCAGCGCTCCGCCGCGTCTGGACTCGCCGGCGGCTAAACGCCGGCAAGTTGACCCATTGACCGTTGACTGGGTGGGCCCAGTTTGACCCCCCTGGGTCACTGACGTGTGGGCCACCCTTGTTAATTATTAGTTAGGTTAGTTTAGCGCTAATTAACCTAGATGAGTGCTTAACCTAACACTAACTAACTCTGTTTAGTTAGTTAACTAACCACTGACACGTGGGTCCCATAGGTCAGGTTTGACCTGGCCGCCCCAGTTGACCGCTGACGTCACAGTGACGCAGTTAGTTATTTTCTGGATTTATTCTTATTCAGGAAATTCCAGAAAATTGCCTAAACTTCTAAAAATCATAGTAATTCAACCGTAGCTCCAAATGAAATAATTTATATATGAAAAATGATCAGAAAAATCCAATCTTTCCATCTGTACCATATTCATGCAAGTTTAAACAACTTATACCTGCTGATCAGGTCAAATAAATTAAATGGCATTTGAATTTCACATATGAAGTTTGAATTTGAACCTAGGGTTCAAACCAACTTCATTTAACATGTTGCTAGTTGCATTAGCTCAAACCACGGCATATTGCCATGTCATGATCATGCATCATATTGTGCATTGCATTGATTGTGCTTCTTCTCTGTTTGTCGGTGCTTGTCCCCTCTCAGTAAGACGTGTACCGACGATGTGATCGATGACACCAATGAAGAAATATACTATCTTCAGAAGTGCTAGGAAAGCAAAACCCCCTTGTTCATTCCGATACAACCCCACTCTCTCGCTCCTGCTCTCTTTTACTGCATTAGGACAACAATGATTCATCTGTTACTTGCTGCGGTAGCTGAACCCCTTTATCCTTTGCATGACCTGTAATTCCACAGTAAATAGATGAAACCCACTAGCATGAGTAGGATTTGCTTGAGCCCTGTTGTGCCTACTCATTCATGCTTGTTTGTCATTCCTGCTATTGCTTAGAGTTGTGTCAGGTCTGATTCATCGGGGATGAATCAGAGGTGTGTAAACATGTCCTACTGTGTGTGAGCTAAGTGTGTGAACACGATTTGGTAAAGGTAGCGGTGAGAGGCCATGTAGGAGTACGTGGTGGGTTGTCTCATTGAAACCGTCCTCAGGAACTGAGTTCTGTGTTTGTGATCCATGAACAGTTACCACCACACATTGGGATCCTTAATTGACTCTCTCGGCTTCATAACCACCCTTCTTCTCTGTCCAGGAGTTGCAACTAGTTTCTGATGTTTGTAGGATATGTGTTGGAGGCCGTGCATAGCGCTGACCCTAGGAGTGGGCTATGTTGCGGTAGATACATCGTGGCCCGGTGTACCGAGCGCCCGTTTGGTGTCTCGGGAACCCTGCTCACATCGTTCGGGGCCGTATGTGGAAACCTCGGCCGGACTCCCTGCGGATGGAACCTGAATAGGCGATAAACCTGGACTAGAGACTTGAGTGTTTAGGTAGGCCGTGGCCGAAACCCTCGCCAGGCTTCCGCTTTAAGTTTGCTGAGATACATGACGTGTACATGGCGGTAAGTGGCGAGAGCGTGTGTGAAGAAGTACACCCCTGCAGGGTTAACATCATCTATTCGAATAGACGTGTCCGCGGTAAAGGACTTCTGGGTAGCCTATAGCAGTTCATAGACAAGTGAAAGTGGATACTCTAAAATGTGCAAGATAAGCATGAGTGCTATGGATGGCATTCTCGTAGGGAGACGGGAGCGGATCCATAGTGGTGTATTGATATGGTGAATATGTGGACTCGTGTGCGCCACCTCAAAAGAGTTACTTGCAGTCGTAGTTCAGGATAGCCACCGAGTCAAAGCTGGCTTGCTGCAGTCAAACTCCACCACCCCCTTTGTTGATAATGATGCATATGTAGCTAGTTCTGATGTAAGTCTTCCTGGTACATTTGTACTCACGTTTGCCCATTTTATGTTTTTGAAGAGAGACGTCAGTCTCGCTAGTAGTTCCGCATGGACTTCGACGTTTAGCTTGTTACCTCAGCTACGATCTTGTGCCCTCGGCAGGATCTGGTAGATAGTCAGGCTTCTCAGCCTTTTTCATTTGTAGATGTCTGTACTCAACATATTAAGCTTCCTCATGTGTTTTGACTTGTATGCTCTGAATGTTGGGTCATGAGACCCATGTTTGTAATATCTCGCTCCTCAGAGCCTAATGAATAAATACTTGAGTCGTAGAGTTATGTTGTGATGCCATGTTGTATTTACACATATCGAGCATATTGTGTGTATGATTGAAATGCTTGGTATGTGTGGGATCCGACAATCTAGTTGTTTATCCTTGGCAGCTTGTCTTATGGGGAAATGTAGTCTAGTGCTTCCTTGAGCCACAGTAGTCCGCTACAGCCCGGTTCACCGGAGTCCTGCTAGCCCAACACTACTGCTCAGGACGCTTGACTGGTCGGCATGTGTTCCACTTCGTTCCTATGTCTGTCCCTTCGGGGAAATGTCACGCGGTGACATCCAGAGTCCTACCTAGCCTAGTGCTACAGCCCGGATTCACACGCTGCTGACCGACATGCTCGAAGTTGATTCATGTATGCCTGTCCCCATGGGTTAGTGCCGCCTTGGGTTCACGACTAGCCATGTCGGCCCGGGTTCTCTATCATATGGATGCAAGCGACACTATCATATACGTGAGCCAAAAGGCGCAAATGGTCCCGGGCCATGGTAAGGCGACACCCGTGGGAATACCGTGCGTGAGGCCGAAAAGTGATATGAGGTGTTACCGGCTAGATCGATGTGATTTGGAATCGGGGTCCTGACAGCTTTGGTATCAGAGCCTGACTGCCTGTAGGATTACCAAGCCAAATCGGTCGAAGTTGTGTTTAGAAATGCTTTACTTATGTAAGGGAATTGATTGTGGAAGGGAACGTAAGGCTCTTTTTACTCCTTATACCTCATGGCCTTCTGATCTGAGTCATCCTCTTCTCTTCTACGGGGATTAAGAACTAGGCCTTCTCATCTATCTATCGGGATGACGTGTTACTAATCCATAGACTTATAGAATTGATAGTTTCAAATCTCGGTTCAGTTTTACTACTTCCGTATGTTCATAGCTGGTCTCGTAACCTTGATATTGTGATGTTGAGTGGTCATACCATTATTTTGCAGGATGTCTCAAATCATTTTGAGCATTTACAGCCGTTATCTTGTCAAGTCATCCCAGATTTCTAAATAGTCTGATGCATTTGCAAATCCCTTCTCTCCATTTCTAATGTTCATTTGGGCTAGATTAATCACACAAATTAGTGTGTTGAGGTACTCTGCTGCCTCGGCATATATGTTGGAGCTATTATTATGAACCTAGGTGTTTTAGGGAGTCACCTAGTAAACTAGCCATGTTTTGTGTTCCCCGTGTGATGATTCTGGCCATTATTCTCAAAATCATCCTGTGATGCCATTTAGTAGTAGGTATTCTATTCCTGGGTTCTTGAACCCGAGATTCACCCTACTTACCACCTGTTGATAGTGTTTGCTAGTTCCTTTAGGATATTAGTAACTTTGCGATAGTCCTCGAGGTCCGTGGTATTTCCTTCTTCCAAATACTACGAACCGCTTAAGACAGAAGTTATTTGAACCAAAAGATCACAATCAGAGTACTCTTGAGGAGTTCTCCATTCATAGTTGTGACTCTGCCAGTCCTACCTCTCTGCATGGGTTATCCGGAAGAAACATGTTGAACTTGGTTCGACATATTAATCTATGCATTCACAACTCAGAAAGTTATATGTTCCTCGAGTTGTTCCTCCTTAGTTGTACTCTGACCCCCGTCTATCAATTGATAGTCAAGGGTATGCGTGCATTCGTTTATCGATGCCTATTACTCTTGTGGTCCGTCGAGCCATTCTATTCTGGAATGACTAGGAAAACAAACTCCAGTACCTTATCCATTTCTAGGATTGGGTCAAAGCAGTTGTATTCCGCAGATCAAAGTGCCCACCCAGCTTTTGATTCGGTTCCACCTGGAGTGTTACCATCTTTATGTCAAGAATGTCATGAGAATTGCACCACCTCTTATGAATTCTTGACGCAGTGATACTTCCCACCATCATTATTCATTCCTCGGTTCCGTGTTGTTGTAACCGGAATGCCGACAAGTGAATTGTGGTGTGTGAAATCGATACGCCTAGCACCCCCCTTGCTTGGTAGTTAATGGATAATATTCTCATTCTTAGCGTGTTGGTTATTAAATCATCACCCTAAGATTGATCGTGCTACCTAGTGCTTATTTCTGGTGCACACTTCGATCAATGAGTTAGGATTGTGCCAATCCCTCGCTTATTTGATCATATCGTCTTGCCCTGAAAAGCAAGATTGTTCTCGAGCTTAGTAACATATCGGTGGTTCGTGATTTTATGAATATCCTCTCGGAAGTATCACTAGGTTGTCCCCTGATCATTATGTTGAGCTCGTGATCAAGATGGTTTCTTGCAAACCACCCCTTCTCCAAGAATCTGTGTTGGATACCCCTGAGCTAGTTCGTTAAGCTAAACAACAACTTGGAGAGTTGGAAGATAAAAAGCTTTGCCGAATTTGGTTCTTTCTGAAGGGATATCTTTGTGTTTGTGTGTGTGTTGAAGAAAGATGATATCTTCACCAATTGGTCCTCGTGATCAGTTGTTGGATCTATTGCCTTGTCAAAACTTTGACTTGAGTATGGGCTATCGTCAAGTCAAATCAGAACCAACGATGTTCGTAATGTTGTCTTACTCGTGGTTGATCCCTCGAGCATACACCATTACATCTTTTGGTCTGACCAATGCTATCACCGTGTTCACGTGATGGTGGAAGTCCGGTGATATGGAAATTCCGATGAGTTGCTGTTGAGCCCAACAGCAGCATTTTGTCTCCCCCATGATTCATGTTGAACATCAACCTAGTGTTGGAAACTTTGTAAGCAATGCCTTCGTCTTCCGTTCATGAAGCTTATGCTTGGATGGAAGAAGTGACTTCCTCGAATTCATGTGCTTTAGGTGTAAGTTGCCGCCATGAATTTGAGAAAAGATTGTTTTTATTTCCTCTGGTACCATCCCAAGTCAATTATGCATGTGTAAATGTATTCTATGGTTTGGTAGATTAATTACCTCCACTCCATATGTATTCCCTAGCACACCAAGCCACTAATTGGTTTGTTCAAGGAAAAGGAGTTGTTGTGCGAATACTAGTTCATGCACAAGATTCCAATATCCTCGAAGATGGTTCCCCACCTGAGCTCGATAGTGTTTTATTATAAGACTTCTACATGGTCATGCTTGTCTTGGACATTGTGTTCACATGTATGTAGCAGAACCAGCTCATGTTTTGGAGCTTTCTATCGTAGCTCATTTCCCGAGAATCTCGCAATGTCATCTCGTCGGTTTGTGTTGCAAACTTTCTTTTCAGACATGTTGTCTGAAATATCCTGTTTCAACCAGATCTGAATCTCGGCAGATATGATGGTTGGAACATTTCAACATTGCATGTTGTTCCCAGCTTGCACCCCATCGTGCCAATTTTCCATGGGCTGTCCTTCTCAGCAGATTGCTGTCCAGGATCATCTCCAAAAGTGGTCCTGTCATGGGTCCCATCCATTTCCGATGATAAGCAAAATCATGCATTGCGTTGTCTTCAACAAGGTAGTCCACATCATCCATTCGGATCCGGATATGCCATTCCTTTGAACTCCGCCAAACGATCAATTGTGATTGCCTTAGGCTGGTACAAAGAGTTTCAATGATCTCTGAAACAAAAGTAATTCTTTTGCCACTTAAGGGAATATTTCTGCGAGTCACCTTCCTTAAGATGTCTCGTTATGGGGTCATGGCAAATCAACTCCTTGCTGCGTTGACAACCGTTCACCACCCTCTTAAGTGTGGAATTGTTGTCTACCTAGTGAACCTTCATCATCTGCTACATTCCATCCCTCGGGATGTATGTTTCATGTCTTAGCTCGAGAAATGTTCAGTGTCTCATTCCATGAGTTGATCGTCAGTTGTCCGATCTTCGAGAAGATCGATCCTTCTAGAATCTCCTTCTCCTCTCATTGTCATGATAGCTGGAATTCTCAGAGCAAGATGTCGAGACAAAGATGGTGACCGAATCAACGTTCTTATGAAGTGCAACCTGGATCATGAAGATTGTGTTGATCTTGTGCCCCCTCTGTCTTCTTGCCTCACGTCTTGAATCACGGGGCGAGATTCTTGTTTAGTGGGGGTGAGTTGTCACAGCCCTAGAATTTGCTTGTTATTAGTTGCATTAAGGCATTCATGTCATCATGTTTAAATTTCTCGAAAAGTTGAAATGGGGATGACAAACCCTATCACCAAAATTAAATCAAATAGGGTCAACCATAAGTCTTTTCAATAAACCCAAAATGCCTTCAAAAAATGTTCATCATTTTTAGAAAAGGTTAAAACCTCTGGCAAAAATGATGCACATGTTTCAAGGTCATTCATGGATTTTTGAATTAAATCATATCATATTTGAATTTGGGCATTTAAACACTATAAATAATTTAAATGCTCAAATAATGTTGAATTTAAATGTGGGCCCTTTGGAATAATCCATAGAGTGTCCACAAATTATTGCAACATTTACAAAATGCTTTAGTATTTTACTAAAGCCAAAACAGTTCTGAAAAATAGAAAACAGAAATAAAAGAGAGAGAAAGAAACCTACAGCCTCACACTGTCGCAGCCCAGTGGCCAGCCCACACAGGCCGCCCAGCCCAGCCAGCCTGCCAGTCATCTCCCACCTCCTGCCATGGGGCCAGGCGTGTGGCGCGTGCGCCCACGCGCCCGGCCACCTCCTGCTTGCCGCTTCTCCTGGGCGTCCACAGGCGCCCACGCCCCCTCGACCCTCCCGCTCTTCCCCGTGCTCATTCCCTCCCCTGGACCTCTCTCTCTCACCCACCCGATTGGGTTCGTCGCCGCCGCTCGCCACCACAGCGGCCACCGCCTCCCCCTCGTCAATCCGACATGCCCAGGAGCTCCGCCACCGTCGCCCATGCCTCTCTGTCGACTCACGCGACGCCAAACACCCTGGAGCGCCGCCCCGACCTCGTCTTCGTCGTTTGGCCGCCGAGATCGTCGGCGACCTCCCGTCTTCATCAGCTCCTCCCCGACCTCGCCGACCCGCTCGTCGTGACCGTGGTGAGCTGCTGGTCGTTTCCCCCCTCTCCGTTCTCTTCCTCGCATGCCGTAGCGACTACACCGCGCTCACCCGCAAGCGCCGCCGCCCGCACTCGTCGCCGGTGATTCTCTGGTGACCATTTGGTCCCGGACATGCGCCCAACGCGCTCCCCGCATCGCGTAGAGCCTCCGTAGCACTTCGCCGCGCTCGTTTGCGCACCGCAGCCCCATCCCCACTTGCACCCGAGCTTCGGCCGCCGCCGAGCTCGTCGCCGGCACCACTCCGGCCACTCCCCGGCCGCGCCACCACCATGGTTGGATGCGGACGAGCGTCCGCATCCCGTAGCTGTGCTCCCCGCGCCAAACGGCGCCCTGTAGGCGGATCCCGCAGCGCTCCGCCGCGTCTGGACTCGTCGGCGGCTAAACGCCGACAAGTTGACCCGCTAACCATTGACTGGGTGGGCCCAGTTTGACCCCCCCTGGGTCACTGACGTGTGGGCCACCCTTGTTAATTATTAGTTAGGTTAGTTTAGCGCTAATTCACCTAGATTAGTGCTTAACCTAACACTAACTAACTCTGTTTAGTTAGTTAACTAACCACTAACACGTGGGTCCCACAGGTCAGGTTTGACCTGGCCGACCCAGTTGACCGCTGACGTCACAGTGAGGCAGTGCTGACGCAGTGAATTATTTTCTGGATTTATTCTTATTCAGGAAATTCCAGAAAATTGCCTAAACTTCTAAAAATCATAGTAATTCAACCGTAGCTCCAAATGAAATAATTTTTATATGAAAAATGATCAGAAAAATCCAATCTTTCCATCTGTACAATTTTCATGCATGTTTAAACAACTGATACCTGCTATCAGGTCAAATCAATTAAATGGCATTTGAATTTCACACATGAAGTTTGAATTTGAACCTAGGGTTCAAACCAACTCCATTTAACATGTTGCTAGTTGCATTAGCTCAAACCACAGCATATTGCCATGTCATGATCATGCATCATATTGTGCATTGCATTGATTGTGCTTCTTCTCTGTTTGTCGGTGCTTGTCCCCTCTCAGTAAGACGTGTACCGATGATGTGATCGATCACACCAATGAAGAAATATACTATCTTCAGAAGTGCTAGGAAAGCAAAAACCCCTTGTTCATTCCGATCAACCCCACTCTCTCGCTCCTGCTCTCTTTTACTGCATTAGGACAACAACGATTCATCTGTTACTTGCTGCGGTAGATGAACCCCTTTATCCTCTGCATGACCTGTCATTCCACAGTAAATAGATGAAACCCACTAGCATGAGTAGGAGTTGTTTGAGCCCTGTTGTGCCTACTCATTCATGCTTGTTTGTCGTGCCTGCTATTGCTTAGAGTTGTGTCAGGTCTGATTCATCGGGGATGAATCGGAGGTGTGTAAACATGTCCTACTGTGTGTGAGCTAAGTGTATGGACACGATTTGGTAAAGGTAGCGGTGAGAGGACATGTAGGAGTACGTGGTGGGTTGTCTCATTGAAACCGTCCTCAGGAACTGAGTTCTGTGTTTGTGATCCATGAACAGTTACTACCACACATTGGGATCCTTAATTGACTCTCTCGGCTTCTTAACCACCCTTGTTCTCTGTCCGGGAGTTGCAACTAGTTTACGGTATGCATGGGATATGTGTTGGAGGCCGTTCATAGCGCTGACCCTAGGGGTGGGCTATGATGCGGTAGATACACCGTGGCCCGGTGTACCGAGCGCCCGTTTGGTGTCTCGAAAACCCTGCTCACATCGTTCGGGGCCGTATGTGGAAACCTCGGCCGGACTCCCTGCGGATGGAAACTGAATAGGAGATAAACCTGGACTAGAGACTTGAGTGTTTAGGTAGGCCGTGGCCAACACCCTCGCCAGGCTTCTGCTTTGAGGTTGCCGAGATACATGACGTGTACATGGCAGTAAGTGGCGAGAGCGTGTGTGAAGAAGTACACCCCTGCAGGGTTAACATCATCTATTCGAATAGCCGTGTCCGCGGTAAAGGACTTCTGGGTTGCCTATAGCAGGTCATAGACAAGTGAAAGTGGATACTCTAAAATGCGCAAGATAAGCGTGAGTGCTATGGATGGCGTTCTCGTAGGGAGACGGAGGCGGATCCATAGTGGTGTATTGATATGGTGAATATGTGGACTCATGTGCGCCACCTCAAAAGAGTTACTTGCAGTCGTAGTTCAGGATAGCCACCGAGTCAAAGCTGGCTTGCTGTAGTCAAACTCCACCACCCCCTTTGTTGATAATGATGCATATGTAGCTAGTTCTGATGTAAGTCTTGCTGGGTACATTTGTACTCACGTTTGTCTATTTTATGTTTTTGTAGAGAGACGTCAGTCTCGCTAGTGGTTCTGCATGGACTTCGACGTTTAGCTTGTTACCTCAGCTACGATCTTGTGCCCTCGGCAGGATCTGGTAGATAGTCAGGCTTCCCAGCCTTTTTCATTTGTAGATGTCTGTACTCAGACATATTAAGCTTCCGCATGTGTTTTGACTTGTATGCTCTGAATGTTGGGTCATGAGACCCATGTTTGTAATATCTCGCTCCACGGAGCCTAATGAATAAATACTTGAGTTGTAGAGTTATGTTGTGATGCCATGTTGTATTTACACATATCGAGCATATTGTGTGTATGATTGAAATGCTTGGTATGTGTGTGATCTGACAATCTAGTTGTTTATCCTTGGCAGCCTCTCTTATGGGGAAATGTAGTCTAGTGCTTCCTTGATCCATAGTAGTCCGCTACAGCCCAGTTCACCGGAGTCCTGCTAGCCCAGCACTCTTTGCTCGGGGCTTTGGTGGCCGGCATGTGTTTCACTTCGTTCTGTATACATCCCTTTGGGGAAATGTCACGCGGTGACATCCGGAGTCCTGCCTAGCTTGCTACAGCCCGGGTTCCCGGAGTCCTGTTAGCCCTGTTGGGGAACGTTGCAGAAAATTAAAATTTTTCCTATGCTTTCACCAAGGTCCATCTATGAGTTCATCTAAGCAACGAGTCATGGGAGAGAGATTTCATCTACATACCACTTGTAGATCACGTGCGGAAGCGTTCAAGGGAACGGGGATGATGGAGTCGTACTCGCCGTGATTCAAATCACCGATGACCAAGTGCGAGCGGACAACACCTCATGTTCAACACACGTCACGGAAGGACGGCGTCTCCTCCTTCTTGATCCAGCAAGGGGAAGGAGAGGTTGAGGAAGAAGGCTCCAGCAGCAGCACGATGGCGTGATGATGGTGGAGAGGCGAAGATCTCCTGAGGCTGCGCCAAGCACTCAGCGGAGGAGGAGAGGTGTTGGGAGGGAGGGCTGCGCCTTGGATGTCTGTTGCAGCCCTCCCTCACCCCTCTATTTATAGGGAAGGGCAGGGGTGCGGCCCCTCTAGATGAGATCTAGAGGGGGCGGCGGAGGGGGGGGGGCTTGCCCCAAGCAAAGGGGCGCCCCACTGGGGTTCCCCCAACCCTAGGCGCATGGGCCCAAGGGGCGCCCAGCCCTCCAGGCTGGTTCCCTGCCTTGCGGCCCATGAGGCCCTCAGAGAGGGTGGCTCCTCCGGTGGACCCGGAACCTCTCCGGTGGCCCCGATACAATACCGATATGCCCCCGAAACTTTTCGGTGTCCGCACGACGACTTCCCATATATAAGTCTTCACCTCCGGACCATTTCAGAACTCCTTGTGACATCCGGGATCTCATCCGGGACTCCGAACAACATTCAGTAATCACATACAAGTCTTCCTAATAACCCTAGCGTCACCGAACCTTAAGTGTGTAGACCCTACGGGTTCGAGAGACAAGCAGACATGACCGAGATGACTCTCCGGTCAATAACCAACAGTGGGATCTGGATACCCTTGTTGGCTCCCACATGCTCCTCGATGATGTCATCGGATGAACCACGATGTCGAAGATTCAAGCAACCCCGTATACTATTCCCTTTGTCAGATGGTATGTTACTTGCCCGAGATTCGATCGTCGGTATCCCAATACCTCGTTCAATCTCGTTACCGGCAAGTCACTTTACTCATCACCGTAATGCATGATCCGTGACCGGACACTTGGTCACTTTGAGCTCATTATGATGATGCACTACCGAGTGGGCCCGGTGATACCTCTCCGTAACACGGAGTGACAAATCCAGTCTCGATCCGTGTCAATCCAATGACACTTTCGGAGATACACGTAGTGCACCTTTATAGTCACCCGATTACGTTGTGACGTTTGGTACACCAAAGCACTCCTACGGTATCCGGAGTTACGATCTCATGGTCTAAGGAAAAGATACTTGACATTGGAAAAGCTCTAGCAAAACGAACTACACGATCTTGTGCTATGCTTAGGATTGGTTCTTGTCCATCACATCATTCTCCTAATGATGTGATCCCGTTATCAACGACATCCAATGTTCATAGTCAGGAAACCATGACTATCTATTGATCAACGAGCTAGTCAACTAGAGGCTCACTAGGGACATGTTGTGGTCTAAGTATTCACACGTGTATTACGATTTCCGGATTACAATTATAGCATGAATAAAAGACAATTATCACGAACAAGGAAATATAATAATAATCCTTTTATTATTGCCTCTAGGGCATATTTCCAACAAGCCCAGTGCTACAGCCCGGATTCACACGCTGCTGACCGACATGCTCGAAGTTGATTCATGTATGCCTGTCCCCATGGGTTAGTGTCGCCTTGGGTTCACGACTAGCCATGTCGGCCCGGGTTCTCTGTCATATGGATGCTAGCGACACTATCATATACGTGAGCCAAAAGGCGCAAACGGTCCCGGGCCATGGTAAGGCAACACTGGGAATACCGTGCGTGAGGCCGCAAAGTGATATGAGGTGTTACCGGCTAGATCGATGTGATTTGGAATCGGGGTCCTGACACCCACTAATAATAAGTAGATTCCAGTGACCAGAGAACTAGTCCGCTCCAGTCTAGCAAAAATATGTCAACTCCATTCTAAGAACCATGTGCTTATCATCGCATCATGAAATTTTATAGCATTTTGTTCATATTTTCTACATGTTTCTTACCCATCTCTCTTTTAGAAAATAAGGTTAAACAATGTTGGGGATATCGCTTATCGGGAACTTATCGGTCGACCCAAGATAAGTGGTAAATCGACAAGTTTATCGGCATATCGGCTGTTTTGTTGGCTAATTTATCTTATCGGTCAAACAATGATAAGCGATAAATCGGCCAATTTATCGGAATATTGGAAGATATCTTGAACAGTGAGGTTAAATGATAGAAGATTTCCTCCACTGGGATCGTATTCGAGGAAAGTATCTTGTGGGAATTCTCTATGCTCCAATGCTGATATAAGTACATGTTGTATATCACTATATTTTTACATCAACATGTATTTTGTTAATCGTGTGAATCCAACCTTTATCCGATCTAAATTTAGTTGTAGCAAAATGTTAAAGGCGACAATGTTGATTTTTTAAGGAAAACTGCCTGGTAGTTTTGCATACTGAGTTGCATGAGTGTACTATCTCATATCATGCACATTACTGAATTGTAGTGCTGCTCTGGTTGCCCATTCATTCATTGTGTCAATGTTGCTTTCGTATTACCTTACCTGGCTGATGATAGATGTGCCATATTGTGTTAATTTGGTGCAGGCTGGTGTGGTCTGGTTGCCCAAACGCTCGTTGTGTCAATGTTGCTTTCCTATTATCTGACCAGGCCAATGATAGCAATGCTAGTGTGTTAATTTGGTGCGAGGCTCTTTGAAGATAAGAAGACAAACCACGAAAACAGCAAGGCAACCCCATTGTTTCTTTCAATAAATCTAGGCCAGGTAATATGGCAATAACTCTTGATTAATCTGTTCGGTTCTCCTCCTAATTTATGTCATGATGCAGTGGTCGATACACTCTCCACTATCAATAATACAAGCACGCCAAAATCGCCATCTGAATCATTCGGTTTCCTCATCTCGAATACAGCAGAAAAAATGTATGTTTGTGAACCAATTAATGGCTGAAGCAATGATGGAAATGGTAGAGGAATCAGAGGTGCACATTCGTGCACAACAACAACTGATCAATGTTTTCAGAGACAGTGTAGCAAAGCAACAAGAACTTACCCACATGCTTATGGGCATCATCCACGGTGAAGTTGCAGATTGTGACGTTGTAGATCGTTGGGTTCTGTTCATTTATTTGCACTGGCATCAATCTTTGATTGCCCAATGGATGTAATTTCCTGTAATATAAGCTGGATGTGCAACGTTTTTCCCTGAATGTCGTACCTTTGCTTGATCAGTTTTGGTCCTGTGCATAATTGCTCGTCGTAATGGGCTCAAATGATCTAATTGGGCCTAAAGACATGTACGAACTTCAGTGGGCCCATTAAGTTAATGGGCCGTTACCAGGCCAAAAGTTAATGGTCGGTCCTCTTACCTCCCGGGTCGTCAACAGGCCGACATCGAAGCGGCCAACAGGTGGACCCATTTGATTTCACGGGCCGTTAACAGGCCGATACTAAGTTCGGTGTACATAAGGACCAACTATACTGTGGGCCTTTAGCAGGCCGAAAGAGACAGTGGGCTCGTACTGGACCATGAAGAGCATGGGCCGCTAAGAGGCCGAAAGTTAGGTCGTACTGTAAATGGCCAAACTGTGTTGTGGGCCTTTAGCAGGCCGAAAGAGAAACCGGGCTGGTATTGGACCATGAAGAGCATGGCCCGCTAAAAAGGCCAAAAAACTCAGGTCCTACGGTAAATGGCCCAACTCACTTATGGGCCGTCAACAGGCTGAAAGACACACAGGGCCGGAAATTGGCCCAACAATTAAATGGGTCGCTAAAAGGCCGAAAGATGTACATCCTGAAAATTGGCCCATCCCTTGAATGGGCCGTTAACACGCCGAAACCACATCGGGCCGATATTGAGCCCAAATATATAGCGGGCTGTTAACGGGCTCGAACTGACGATGGGCTGCAATGGTGTCAGATCATTAACGGGCCGTTGATGGGCCGAATTGGCACATCTCGTATGGGCCGTGGGCTTAAATGGACCTGACACAAGTAGGCCTTATATGGGCCAGCTTGCTAATTCTTACCGGGCCGACCTTTTTCACCGGAATGGGCCACTGTTGGGCCGTGCCACGTGTCGATCTATCATAGGCGCCTCATGTCCAATGAGTGGATGCCATCTGCCCCAATGGTGAGTAATCCCCATTGGTCCGGGCTGTTAACGGGTTAACGGATCGAAACTGGAACCCGGTAGCTTAACGGCAACCCGTTACGATGGATGCCACATGTCGGTCACCCTTGACGAACGCACTTCTATGACGCGCGATTTATCGTCATGCAAGTGGACACTTCCGTGATGATAATATTGGTAATGTCATGGAACACATCTACGATCGCACAGGTATGACTATCTTGATTCTGTCATAAAATCTTCATGGATGTACATGCATGACAGAAAACGTGACCTACTGTGACAAAAACGTATCATCACGAAAGTGTATTTTTTTGTTAGTGAACTCTGATGACCCACCCACAAGTATAGGGGATCTATCATAGTCCTTTCGATAATTAAGAGTGTCGAACCCAACGAGGAGAAGAAGGAAATGACAAGCAGTTTTCAGTAAGGTATTCTCTGCAAGCACTAAAATTATCGGTAACAGATAGTTTTGTGATAAGGTAATTCGTAACGGGTAACAAGTAACAAAAGTAAACAAGGTGCAGCAAGGTGGCCCAATCCTTTATGTAGCAAAGGACAAGCCTGGACAAACTCTTATATAAAGGAAAGCGCTCCCGAGGACACATGGGAATTATCATCAAGCTAGTTTTCATCATGCTTATATGATTCGCGTTCGTTACTTTGATAATTTGATATGTGGGTGGACCGGTGCTTGGGTACTTCCATTCCTTGGACAAGCATCCCACTTATGATTAACCCCCCACGCAAGCATCCGCAACTACGAAAGAAGAATTAAGGTAAACCTAACCATAGCATGAAACATATGGATCCAAATCAGCCCCTTACGAAGCAACACATAAACTAGGGTTTAAGCTTATGTCACTCTAGCAACCCATCATCTACTTATTACTTCCCAATGCCTTCCCCTAGGACCAAACAATGGTGAAGTGTCATGTAGTTGACGTTCACATAGCACCACTAGAGGAAAGACAGCATACATCTCATCAAATATCGAATGAATACCAAATTCACATGACTACTTATAACAAGACTTCTCCCATGTCCTCAGGAACAAATGTAACTACTCACAAATCATATTCATGTTCAGAATCAGAGGGGTATTAATGTGCATAAAGGATCTGAACATATGATCTTTCACCGAATAAACCATCTAGCAATTACAAGGAGTAATCAACACTACTAGCAACCCACACGTACCAATCTGAGGTTTTGAGACAAATTTCGGATAAAAGAGATGAACTTGGGTTTGAGAGGAGATGGTGCTGGTGAAGATGTTGATGGAGATTGACCCCCTCCCAATGAGAGAATTGATGGTGATGACGATGGTGACGATTTCCCACTCCCGGAGGGATGTTTTCCTGGCAGAACAGCTCCGCCGGAGCCCTAGATTGGTTCCGCCAAGGTTCCGCCTCGAGACGGCGACGCTTTGTCCTGAAAGCTTCCTTATTATTTTTTCCAGGTCAAAAGACACCTTATGCCAGAATATGGGCATTGGGGGGCTTCCAGGTGGCCCACGAGGCAGGGGGCGCGCCCAGGGGGTAGGGCACGCCCTTCACCCTCGTGGACGGTGGGTGGACCCCCTCTGGTGGTTTCTTCGCCCAATATTTTTAATATATTCCAAAACTGACTTTCGTGGAGTTTCAGGACTTTTGGAGTTGTGCAGAATAGGTCTCTAATATTTGCTCCTTTTCCAACCCAGAATTCCAGCTGCCGGCATTCTCCCTCTTCATGTAAACCTTGTAAAAAAATAGAGAAAAGGCATAAGTATTGTGACATAATGTGTAATAGTAGCCCATAATGCAATAAGTATCGATATAAAAGCATGATGCAAAATGGACGTATCAACTCCCCCAAGAAAAGACATTCATCACAAGACAAGACAGACTTACGGGCATCTTTGAAAAGTGTAGGCCAATAAAAACCGGATTGCAATACCTTATGTGCAGTTCTATCTCCAGCATGGTGTCCTCCATAAGCCTCGGAGTGACACTTGCGTAGGATATGTTCCTGTTCATGCTCGGGTACACAACGTCTAATAACACCATCTACTCCTTCTTTATAAAGGTGTGGGTCATCACAAAGGCAATGTCTTAAATCATACAAAAACTTTTTATTTTTCTGGTATGTGAAACTAGGTAATTAGCATAATCAACATACCATGGAGCAGTACGAGAAGCATTTATGACAGCTAATTGTTCATCAGGAAAGCTATCATCAATAGGTAGTGGGTCATCAAGAACATTATCTAGCCTAGACAAGTTATGCGCAGCGGGTTCTCAGCTCCCTTTCTATCAATAATATGCAAATCAAATTCTTGTAGCAAAAGAACCCATCTAATAAGTCTAGGTTTAGCATCTTTCTTTTCCATAAGATATTTAATAGCAGCATGATCAGTGTGAAAAGTTACTTTAGAATCAACAATATAAGGTCTGAACTTATCACAAGCAAATACAACTGCTAAAAATTCTTTTTCAGTAGTAGCATAATTTCTCTGGGCACTATCTAGAGTTTTACTAGCATATTGGATAACATTTAATTTCTGATAAACTCTTTGTCCTAGAACATCACCTAAAACATAATCACTAGCATCACACATAATTTCAAAGGGTAAATTCAAATCAGGTGGCTGAACAATAGGTGCAGAAATCAAGGCTTTCTTAAGTATTTCAAATGCTTCTACACAATCATCATCAAAGAGAAAAGGAACATCTTTTTGTAAGAGATTAGTCAGAGGCCTAGAAATTTTTGAGAAGTCTTTAATGAACCTCCTATAAAAACCGGCATGACCAAGGAAACTTTCTTATACCTTTAATGTCCTTAGGACACGACATCTTTTCAATAGCATCAACTTTAGCTTTATCAATTTCAATACCTCTTTCACAAATTTTATGCCCCAAGACAATACCTTCATTAACCATAAAGTGGCACTTCTCCCGATTCAAGACAAGATTAGTTTCTTCACATCTCTGCAAAACTCATTCAAGGTTGCTTGGGCAATCATCAAAAGAAGTTCCATACACGGAGAAATCATCCATGAAAACCTCGACAATCTTTTCACAAAAGTCAGAGAATATAGCAGTCATACATCTTTGGAAGGTAGCAGGTGCATTACATAAACCAAAAGGCATACGTCTATAAGCAAAGGTACCGAAAAGGCATGTAAAAGTGGTCTTTTCCTGATCCTCTTTCGACACAGGTATTTGAGAGAAACCAGAATAACCGTCTAGAAAGCAAAAATGTGTATGTTTGCATAATCTTTCTAGCATTTGATCAATAAAAGGTAAACGGTAATGATCTTTTCTAGTAGCTTTATTTAATTTGTGGAAATCAATTACCATTCTATAACCTGTAACAATTCTTTGTGGGATTAATTCGTCTTTATCATTAGGAACAACAGTAATACCTCCCTTCTTAGGGACACAATGGGCAGGACTTACCCACTGACTATCAGCAACAGGATAAATTATACCTGCCTCCAGAAGCTTTAGTATTTCATTTCTTACCACTTCTTTCATCTTAGGATTTAACCGTCGTTGGTGATCAACAACTGGTTTAGGGGCTTTCTCTAATTTTATTTTGTGTTGGCATAGAGTGGGACTAATGCCCTTAAGATCATCAAGAGTATATCCAATAGCAACACAGTGCTTCTTTAGAGTTTTCAATAATTTCTCTTCTTCCTGGTCTGAAAGGTTAGCACTAATAATAACCTGATACATCTTCTTTTCATCAAGATAAGAATATTTAAGAGTATCAGGTAATGGTTTAAGCTCAAACACGGGATCACCCTTGGGTGGAGGAGGATCCCCTAGGATTTCAACAGACAAGTTATGTTTCAATAAAGGTCCCTGTTTAAAGAATACTTCATCTATTTCCCTTCTTTCATTCAGGAGCATATCATTTTCATGGTCAAGAAAGTATTGTTCTAAAGGATCATTAGGAGGCATGGCAATAGAAGCAAGACCAATGATTTCATCTTTACTAGGCAATTCTTTATCATGGGGTTGTCTACGAAATTTAGCAAAATTAAAATCATGAGACATATCCCCTAAACCAACAGTAACAATATCCTTTTCGCAGTCTATCCTAGCATTAACAGTATTCAAGAAGGGTCTACCAAATATAATGGGACAAAAGTCATCTTGTGGGGAACCAAAAACAAGAAAATCAGTAGGATATTTAACTTTCCCACACAAGACTTCAACATCTCTAACAATCCCAATTGGTGAAATAGTGTCTCTATTGGCAAGCTTAATAGTAACGTCAATACCTTCTATTTCAGTAGGTGCAATATCATTCATAATTCCTTTGTATAAGGAATGAGGTATTGCACTCGCACTAGCACCCATATCACATAAGCCATGATAACAATGATCTTCTTTTTTAACAGAAACAATAGGCATGCCAACAATAGGTCTATGTTTATTTTTAGTATCGGGTCTAGCAATTCTAGCAGCTTCATCACAGAAGTAGATATCATGCCCATCAATATTATCGACCAAGAGATCCTTAACCATAGCAATACTAGGTTCAACTTTAATTTGCTCAGAGGGTGTAGGTGTTGTAGCATTACTCTTACTAACCACAGTTGAAGCTTTAGCATGATCCTTTATTCTAACAGGGAAAGGTGGTTTCTCAATATAAGCGGTAGGAACAATAGGATCAACATTATAAGTGATAGTCTTTTCTTCAACTTTAATAGGTTCAACTACTTTTACTTCAATGGGAGGATGATATTTAAACCACTTCTCCTTAGGGAGATCAACATGAGTAGCAAATGATTCATAGAAAGAAGCTACTATCTCAGAGTCATGTCCATATTTAGTGCTAAATTCACGAAAATCATCGGTATCCATAAAAGATTTAACACAATCAAACTTAGGTGTTATACCTGACTCCTTACCTTCGTCGAGTTCCAAATCTTCAGAATTGTGTTTAATTATTTCCAATAAATCCCATCTGAATTCAATAGTCTTCATCATAAAAGAACTAGTACAAGAAGTATCGAGCATGGAGCGATTATTGAGAGAAAGCCGAGCATAAATATTTTGAATAATAATTTCTCTTGAGAGCCCATGATTGGGGCATGAATATAACATTGACTTAAGCCTCCCCAAAGCTTGATCGTTACTTCCTCCTTCACGAGGCCAAAAATTATATATATAATTACGATCATGATGAACCAGATGCATAGGATAAAACTTCTGATGAAATTCCAATTTCAATCGGTTGTAGTTCCATGATCCAATATCATCACATAGACTAAAACATGTCAATGCCTTTCCCTACAAAGATAAAGGGAATACCTTCTTCTTGATAACATCCTCGGGCATACCTGCAAGCTTAAATAATCCACAAACTTCATCCACATAGATTAGGTGCATATCGGGATGTAATGTTTCATCTCCTGTAAAAGGATTAGCTAGCAGTTTCTCTATCATACCCGAAGGAATTTCAAAGTAAACATTTTCAGTAAGTTCATTAGGTTGAGGAGCAACTCTTTGCTCTACTGGTCGGGGTGAAGATACCCCGAACAAGCCCCTCAAAGGATTATTTCCCATAGTAACAAGTGATAGTAAATTTCAGCACACTATATAAGTTTTTCGTTACCAAATTCCACCTACCAAAGGCGCTTCACTCCCCGGCAACGACGCCAGAAAAGAGACTTGATGACCCACAAGTATAGGGGATCTATCATAGTCCTTTCGATAAGTAAGAGTGTCAAAACCAACGAGGAGTAGAAGGAAATGACAAGCAGTTTTCAGTAAGGTATTCTCCCCAAGCACTGAAATTATCGGTAACAGATAGTTTTGTGATAAGGTAATTCGTAACGGGTAACAAGTAACAATGTAAACATGGTGCAGCAAGGTGGCCCAATCCTTTTTGTAGCAAAGGACAAGCCTGGTATATAAAGGAAAGCGCTCCCGAGGACACATGTGAATTATCGTCAAGCTAGTTTTCATCATGCTCATATGATTCGCGTTTGTTACTTTGATAATTTGATATGTGGGTGGACCGGTGCTTGGGTAATGCCCTTCCTTGTACAAGAATCCCACTTATGATTAACCCCCTCGCAAGCATCCGCAACTATGAAAGAAGAATTAAGGTAAACCTAACCATAGCATGAAACATATGGACACAAATCAGCCCCTTACGAAGCAACACATAAACTAGGGTTTAAGCTTCTGGCCCTCTAGAAACCCATCATCTACTTATTACTTCCCAATACCTTCCCCTAGGCCCAAAAAATGGTAAAGTGTCATGTAGTCGACGTTCACATAACACCACTAGAGGAAAGACAACATACATCTCATCAAAATATCGAACGAATACCAAATTCACATGACTACTTATAACAAGACTTCTCCCATGTCCTCAGGAACAAACGTAACTACTCACAAATCATAATCATGTTCATAATCAGAGGGGTATTAATGTGCATAAAGGATCTGAACATATGATCTTTCACTGAATAAACCAACTAGCATGAACTACAAGGAGTGATCATCACTACTAGCAACCCACATGTACCAATCTGAGGTTTTGAGACAAAGATCGGATACAAGAGATGAACCAGGGGTTGAGAGGAGATGGTGCTGGTGAAGATGTTGATGGAGATTGACCCCCTCTTGATGAGAGGATTGATGGTGATGACGATGGTGACGATTTCCCCCTCCCGGAGGGATGTTTCCCTGGCAGAACAGCTTCACCGGAGCCCTAGATTGGTTCCGCCAAGGTTCTGCCTCGAGACGGGGCGCTTCATCCCGAAAGCTTCCTTATTATTTTTTCCAGGGCAAAAGACACCTTATACCAGAAGATGGGCATCGGGGGGCTTCCAAGTGGCCCACGAGGCAGGCGGGTGCGCCCAGGGGGTAGGCACGCCCTCCACCCTCGTGGACGATGCGTGGCCCCCCTCTGGTGCTTTCTTCTCCTAATATTTTTAATATATTCCAAAACTGACTTTCTGGAGTTTCAGGACATTTGGAGTTGTAAAGAATAGGTCTATAATATTTGATCCTTTTCCAGCCCAGAATTCCAGCTGCCGGCATTCTCCCTCTTCATGTAAACCCTTGTAAAATAAGAGGGAAAAGGCATAAGTATTATGACATAATGTGTAATAACAGCCCATAATGCAATAAATATCGATATAAAAGCATGATGGAAAATGGACATGTCAAACTCTACACACACTTTAACGTTTGCTTTACCTAAAACAAGTATGAAACTATTTTCCAAGAATAAAACTATCAGTGCTTTGCGAGAATAAAACTACGAATAAATTGCAAGGTAATAAAAGAAGATAGCTTTTATCAACGAGAAAGTCATTTGTCCCTAGTCAATCGATAACAAGTACCGTTAATCATTCTTGCGATTTTATATGAGGGAGAGACATGAGCTAACATACTTTCTCTACTTGGATCATATGCACTTATGATTGGAACCCTAGAAAGCATCCGCAACTACTGAAGATCATTAAGGTCGTGACACCCAACCATAGCATTAAGTATCAAGTCCTCTTTATCCCATACACAACAACCCACCTACAAAGGGTTTAAGCTTCTGTCACTCTCGCAACCCACCATAAGCGAGTCATGAACGTATTGCAACACCCTACAGCGGGATCCCTCACGTTTGCGTGAGACGGAGGGCACCGTAGGACAGCACCATAAATAAAATAAACAATCATACCAACCAAGATCACGATTAACCCATAGGACAAAACGGATCTATTCAAACATCATAGGATAGACAAATATCATTCGGAAATAATATACGGAGTTGAGCACCATTGAGGGAGTCCCGGATTAGGGGTTGTCCGGATAGCCGGACTATGACCTTTGGCCGGACTCCTGGATTATGAAGATACAAGATTGAAGACTTCGTCCCGTGTCCGGATGGGACTTTCCTTGGCGTGGAAGGCAAGCTTGGAGATACGGATATGTAGATCTCCTACCATTGTAACCGACTCTGTGTAACCCTAACCCTATTCGGTGCCTATATAAACCGGAGGGTTTTAGTCCGTAGGATGAACAACAATCATACCATAGGCTAGCTTCTAGGGTTTAGCCTCTCTGATCTAGTGGTAGATCTATTCTTGTACTACCCATATCATCAATATTAATCAAGAAGGAGTAGGGTTTTACCTCCATCAAGAGGGCCGGAACACAGGTAAAAACATCGTGTCCCTTGTCTCTGTTACCATCCGCCTAGACGCACGATTCGGGACCCCTATCCAAGATCCGCGGTTTGACACCGACATTGGTGCTTTCATTGAGAGTTCCTCGTGTAAATGCGCCGTCGGAAGGATGCCTCATCCGTCTTTAAAGGCGGACTGTTGCTAAAGAAGCTTTGGCTGTCGGCCAAACTCTCCGGCTAGGCGGTTTTCTTATGATCGCCTGTTCGGTCACCGCGCCGACGATGACTTCTCGGGTCATCGAAAGCAATCTTCACGTTAACTCGGAGCTCGCCGAGCAATTAGATCCGATGGAGCTATCTTCCTTAAACGAGCTCTTGGATCGCATAGCCGCCCTGGGAGTCGCCACAGACTATGATCAGATTGGGCCTAAACCTGATCTGAGAGAGATTAACTCTCCCCAGGTTACCCACCATGTTGTTGTGGTGGAGGAACAATACGGCGACCCTTCTTCTATCTTAAGGATTAGCTACGTCCGGATTCCCAATCCCTCCATGTCGGATCCCCGCGGAGGAGAGGATGTCACTCAAGCCCTGAACCTAAAGTCAGGCAGCGGGCTAGATTCATTGGACAACATCCAAGAATCCAAGCTTCCAATTTCGGAAGCTCCTTGGCCCTTAAGTCCGAGATTGGGTGCGGTTCCGGATTTAATTCCACCCGCCCACCCAAACATAAGCGACCTATCTCAAATTCGGCAAGAGCCCATGAAGCAGACACCATTCTTGGGCGATTCCTCCTGGTTATGGACAGGATAAAGGACTGCCGCGAAGAGGACGCAATCTCATTATTCTGCAACAATTGCACGGACAACGGGATCCTAAACGCTATAAGTCGCCGTGACATCACATGCTTTGCCGACTTGGCATCCATAGTACAAAAGTACTGTGCGATGGAAAGCGCTTGGAAAACCGAATCAAGATTTTGGGACAATCCGGCCTTGAATACAACCCCAGTCCGAAATAAAAGGGTGCATCATCACCAGGCACCTGGGTTAAATACCAAAAAGCAAAAACCCTATATAGGGCATGGAACCGTACTAGAGGGATGGCTCAATGGACCCTGTAAAAT
This sequence comes from Aegilops longissima, assembly GCA_021605205.1. NCBI lineage: Eukaryota > Viridiplantae > Streptophyta > Magnoliopsida > Poales > Poaceae > Aegilops > Aegilops longissima. Next base: position 328,296,941 of record CM038676.1, read on the forward strand.
TCATAATCTGAGGCGTCACTCCAACTCATAGCCTTAGAGCATGTTGGATACTACAGCAGGTGGCCAAAAGTGGCGAAGAGCTTCTAGCTCTAGAGCACCAACCAAAGGGTACCGATGCAGGTATTAACAGTCTTGAGACTTTCGCATCAAATAATATCGGAAGCGAACACTCCGTAGCCTTGCGAAGTCTACCAAGTAGCAACAATAAACCCATGGGTGACACGGCTATTACCTTTAATGCCGTTGGCGAACCTAAATTCGAACAGCCCGAGCACCGGCCGCATTGGTCCTCAGTCCGATAGTGGACGGCTTTCGCCTTACCATGGTACTCATGGACGGTGGCAGCAGATTGAACCTCATTTACAAGGAAACCCTCCTAAAAATGGAGATAGACTGGAGCCGCATTCAGCGAAGTAGCACAACCTTTAGGGGAATAATCCCCAGTCGGAAAGCACGCTGTACAGGAAAAATCACACTGTATGTGGTGTTCGGCACGCTGGATAATTACAGGTCCGAGGAAGTCACGTTCCAAGTGGCCCCGTTCAGCAGCGGATACCACGCTCTATTAGGGCGAGAGGCATTCACAATAAGCTATACCCCATTATGGGTACATGAAGCTAAAAATGCCCGGGCCCAACGGAATCATTACTCTTGCTAGTGAGCCGGACATAGCACTCCGCGCCAAAAATAAGACAGCCGCATTGGCCCTTGAGGACCCATCCGAAGCCCTAGCGGCCGAGGAACTCACTGCGCTGCGCTCCACGGTGAATAGGGACGATGTGATACTCGATAAGAGATCCAAATCCACTTCCTTCAAACCAGCGGACAAAATAGTCAAATTCCAAGTCCATCCAACGGACCCTACAAAAACGGCCTCCATCGGGGCACAATTAAATCCTGATGTAGACGCTGCACTAAGAGACGCGAAAATTGGGACATTTTTGCCTGGCACCCTTCGGACATGCCAGGAATCCCACGCCGGCTGGCCGAGCACAGCCTAAACATCATAAAAGGATTCAAGCCAGTCAAACAAACTCTTCGGCGTTTCTCCGAAACCAAGAGACAGGCCATGGGAGAGGAGCTAGCCAAACTATTGGAGGGCAGATTCATCAGAGATATAAAACATCCGGACTGGCTAGCAAACCCGGTGATGGTACCGAAGAAGGACAAATCCTGGCGCCTATGCATCGATTTCAAGGACCTCAACAAGGCTTGCCCAAAGGATCCCTTCCCCCTCCCCCGCATCGATCAAATCATCGATGCTACCGCAGGACACGATTCATTGTGTTTCCTCGACGCATACTCCGGCTACCACCAAATTAAGATGGCAGAGCCTGACCAAGCCGCAACGGCATTCATCACTCCATACGGCCCATTCTGCCTCAACACAATGCCCTTTGGGCTCAAAAATGCCGGCACAACATATCAGCGCATGATTCAGACATGTCTGGCAAACCAGATCGGCAAAACAGTGGAGGCATACGTAGACGATGTGGTCGTCAAAAGCAAGCACGTCGAAACTCTAGTAGACGACTTGAGGCTCACATTCGATAATATCCGAACATACGACATTAAGCTCAACCCGGAAAAATGCGTTTTTGGCGTACCGGCCGGAATGCTCTTGGGCGTCATTGTATCCGGTAGAGGAATTGAAGCAAACCCAGCCAAGATCCGAGCTCTGTCACAATTGGATATCCCAAAAGACCTCAAACAAATACAAAAATTGACTGGATGCGTGGCGGCTCTAAGCCGCTTTATCTCCCGTTTGGGAGAAAAGGCATTACCCTTTATCGCCTCCTCCGACGCCTTGAACACTTATTGGGCGGATGCCGCCACGGCCGGACTTGAAGAAATAAAGGCCATATTGGCAACAAACCCGGTCCTGGCCGCGCCCAACACAGGCGAACCAATGCTATTATACATCGCGGCAACTCATCAAGTTGTAAGCGCGGTGGTCGTTGTCGAACGAGAAACGGACGAACACAAGTTCCCTCTTCAACCAGTTTACTACGTGTCCACTGTCCTAACTCCATGCAAGTCACGGTACCCACATTATCAAAAGATAGCGTACGCGGTATTTATGGCATCCCGGAAGCTGCGACACTACTTTCAAGAGTGTTCAATAACAGTAGCCTCCGAAGTACCCCTTAACGACATTATAAACAACCGCGACGCGATGGGCCGGATTGCCAATGGGCCATTGAGCTCCTCCTGCTCGACATAACCTATAAGCCACAGAGAGCTATTAAGTCCCAAGTTTTGGCCGACTTCGTCTCCGAATGGACCGAAGCCGAACTCCCTAAAGAGTACGGCGCATATTCCAACTGGACAATGCACTTCGACGGCTCCAAAATGTTGGCTGGCACAGGGCTGGCGTCGTTCGACGTCCCCAACCGGAGATCTGATTCAATCGTACTCGGATAATGTATCGGACTCCAACAACGCGGCGAATCGAGTCCCTTCTACATGGTCTCCGGATGGCGGTCTCCATGGGCATTCAACGCCTAGAGGTGCGCTGGGATTCGAACCTCGCGATATCACAAATAAATGGAGACTTTGATGCCAAGGATCCGAAAATGGCAGCCTATTGCAATGCCGTCCTAAAAATGTCAGCTCGGTTTGAGGGCTCGAATTTCACCATATAGCCGGGACAACAACCAGGGCAGCGAGGCGTGTTGGCACGCATCGGCGCAAAGCGCGATCTGTCCCCGCCCCCAACATCTTCCTAGAGAGGCTGTTCAAGCCATCCGTATTATGGGAGGGAGAGTCCGGAAATAAGAATCCGGACCCAACCGCACTGCCCCACACCGAACATTTGGACATAGTTGGTGGTTCTACCAACGAAATAACATCCTCAGCCCAAGTAATAATGGCAGTCATTGCCCCGTGGACAGAACCATTCCTAGCCTACCTAACCAGGCAGGAACTCCCCTAGGACCAAAACAAGGCCCGCTGCATAGTGAGGCGATCTAAAGCCTACAAAGTCCATGAGGGAGATCTTTATAAGAAAAGCACAACCGGAGTCCCTCAAAGGTGTATCTCCGAAGAAGAAGGGCGGAATCTTCTGGCTAAAATACATGCAGGACTCGGCGGGCACCACACCGCAGCCCGGGCCCTTGTAGGCAAGGCCTTCTGTACAGGATTTTATTGGCCGACGACCCGGGCAGATGCTCAGGACTTAGTCCAACGATCGTCGGATGCCAGCTCTTTGCTAAGCAAAGCCACATACCACCCACCGCCCTCAAAACTATACCCATCACACGGCCCTTGGCAGTGCAGGGGCTTGACATGGTTGGACCCCTTAAAGGGGAACCCACAAGCAAAAATACCTACTGGTCATGGTGGATAAATTCACCAAATGGATAGAGGCCAAGCCTGTCAAGACGGCCGAATCTAGACCGGTGATAGACTTCATATCAGGGGTCGTACACCTTTAAGGCGTCCCCTACAGCATCATCACTGATAACGGCACGAACTTTACGGCCGACGAGGTCAACCTCTGGTGCAAAAACATGGGCATTAAGCTCGACTACGCCTCAGTCTATCACCCTCAAACTAACGGTCAAGTTGAGCGAGCAAATGGTCTAATTATGAGCGGCATCAAACCCAAATTAGTGCGGTCCCTCAAGGAATCTAACACGCACTGGGTAGAGGAGCTCGACTCCGTACTCTGGGGGTTGCGGACCACTCCAAATCGCACGACCGGATTCACACCATTCTTTATGGTATACGGCGCAGAGGCAGTTCTTCCCTGCGACATAATTCATGACTCACCTCGCGTGTGCATGTACGAAGAAAGAGAAGTCGAGCTCGATCGGCAGGACAGTTTGGACGCCTTGGAGGAGGAGCGCGACGTAGAAAAAGCCCGTTCCGCATTCTATCAATAGCAGGCTCGAAGATATCAAAGCAGAGAAGTACGGGCCAAAACTTACAATGTTGGCGAGCTTGTTCTACGCCTCCCGGACAAGAAAAAGGACAAACTAAAGCCCAAATGGGAAGGTCCCTTTATCATCGACCATGTCCTGGCCGGTGGAGTGTACCGTCTGCGAGATGCATCGGATTACCGACTCGAGCCGAACCCATGGAACACAGCACGTCTCCGAAGATTCTATGCCTAGCGCTGGATTCTCAGTTCGTCTCCTTCCTTTGTCCATATTTTACATTTTAGCTGTCTTCTATTTTTCTCCTTCTCCCTCCTTTTTTCTTTCAAGCCTTGGAAGGCTCGTTAGCGCATTGTTCGCACACCCTTGACGCGCTATCCATGCTCATTGTACCTGGGGGCTTCTTTCACAGAAGCTTAATTATAAGGGCTTCATGCCCAATACATGTGTCACACTTCCGCATGTACCTTTTATTCACCATTATATGCATCGATATGACTTAAGTTTTGGCCAAGCTGGGTTGCTGGCTCTGTGCTTACCCCCACGTTCCCGATTGTTCGGCTAGGTGGTAAAGGAGCACCTCTCGATTATTCTTGCCGGGTCAGGCGGATGTGTACCTCGGACTGAGTGAAGCGAAAGCTAGCGTTCTTAAGAGAATATTCGGTCGGTGAATTAAAGAAGATTTCTTACCTATTTATTTATCTGCCCTAGATGTTTTTACGCTTTTTTCTTGATCCGGACATGCACTTTAGCGCATTCCTCGAGGAAAGGAACCCCTAACAGAACTATTCTCCTGGAAGGCGTTTCTTACTAACCATGTAATATAACATAACTAGTCGGCACTTATGCGATAAAGCACTAAAGACCCATACGCTGGTCTCCACGCATGCCACGGTTTTTATATAACCGCGAGGGTGTCGGACACACTCCGGACTATCGGGTCTGAGGTTGAAGCGAAAAGGTCCGCTAAGACAAGCGATCTACAATCCGGCTAGAAGGCATTTTACATGTCACTTTAAATTACATAGTCAATTTGGTGATTGTATTCCTCTTCAATGCCATCTAACGAGCTGTCTAGTTTACGATCCTGCTTTGGGAATACTTTGACCAATTCTACCTGCCCGTACACCAAGATCAAAGGATCTCCTTCCCATCGGGCCCCACAGTCCGACCTCGGCCATGTGGTTTGAGTCAGCCTTCGTGTACAGCGTCTTCACCATGGCCCGAGCCTCCTGGCGCCTTGACGATGGCCGATATCTTCCATAATCGGAGCGCCGCGCTCTCCTGGAGCCTCTTTGCAATCTCCCAAGGCCTTGGGCAGGGAGATAGATAGCCACAAGGCACAGGCGATGCCTTTCATCACTGCCGAACTTCGTTAAATGCGGTTGTGAAGCTGGGAAGAAGGTCACCCGTAGAACCGGGCATTTCCTCTGCAGGACGGCCTGTGAGCATACCTACAGACATAACTCTATTAGTCGACTTCCTCGCCGAACTCCTTTTTCAAAGTTCGTTTAAGCACTTACTAAAAATGCCGCGTCGAAGCCGCAGATTCTCCTTAACGGAGTCAAACAGCTGGGCACAAACATCTTTTAGCTCCTCACCCAGCTAGGTGTTGGCATCTTGGAGATTATTTTTCTCCTGCCTCACCCTCGTAAGCACGTTCTCGCCGGCCTTTAACTGGCAAAAGAGTTGTTGCTTGTCCGGATCTATCCCGGTGCCATATGCAATGTCATTATCAGATCTATACACACGCCGCACTTCATAACATACTTATCTTTTAAAAGCGTATGTTACCAGAAGGGGTCTCCTTGGTTTCCCACATGCATGGCATGCGGCCTCAAGTTGGGCTTTGCACTCTTCAAGCTCTGGGACAATCGGGTATTCTTTTACGTAAGATCCTGCACAATAAATGATCCTTAAATTAGTTATTCTAACTATTTTAAGTCTCGAGGGCTCTTGGTATATATAACCATCAAATTTTCTCACCGTATGTCTTTCACATCTTTGCTCCGTGGCTCTGCTAGGCCATTTTGGCGGCGCGAGTGCGCATCTCTCGAATTGAAGGCATCCAGTGCCTCTTGGGAGAAACATGTGTCACGAAGAATTGTCCGGCGGCGCCTGTGATTCATGGCACTCACCACCTCGGAGTTGGTGGCGGACAATCTGTCGGAATCCTCTGTGGGAGGAGCGTCCGATGCACACCTAGTGTTCGCCTCCGCTTCTAGGCCTGGCTTTGAAGCCTGGCTGGCGGAGGCTCGATTGGCAACCTCTCCGGATATAGTCCGTGGCGCTCTCTTTCTGAAAAGAGCGCGGCGTTAATGTGCTTCCGGAATAAAACCTGGGAATAAGGAGACCGCCATACCGTTCGCGGTGCTTGATCTGGACCGCACTTCTTTTTAGCTTTGTTGGGCGTCTTTGCTCCTTGTTGGCTGGCCACACGCAGGTTCGGCCTTCGCCTCAAGGGCTCCCCTGCAAAACACCATTGATATACGATGGTCAAAGATAAGCAGGGGGATCATTTCTAAAATATCGGGACTTGGTCTCAATTACGTGAGGCTGGAAATATTCCGGGTAATCGGCCGTAATGGCAACCAAGGCATTATCGGTGCTCGGTTGGTAAAATACCCCATCGATCAGCTCCACAGATATGTCGGATCCTCTTGGGAGGCGGATCGAGGACCGTTCGGATCCTCAGGTTGTGGAGGTGGGTTGTTTATATCCTTTACGGCCCAGCGCAATTCCTGCGTCAAAATCACAAGATAATGTACTTAACTATGGGAATATAGAACGGATGGGCATAAGAAATGCCCGCTTACCCAGCTTGGAGGATTGTTCATAGAAAACCCGTCCTGAGGATTGACACGAAGAAATTCCTCCTCTTCTCCCTTGTACAATGCGGACAAGATCTTCATCAGATCGGCGATCGATCCCGGCCCCTTAATGCCATGACGGGTGGCATCATCCTCCCCGTTGAAATCCCACATGGGGTGGCCCCTATACTGGAGCGGCTGCACTCCCCGCATAATGCATGTGGCCATGACCCCGATCATGGTCAATCCGGAATGAGCCAACAACCTTATTCATCTCATCAGGTAAAGGACGTCCCTGTCATTCTCCCTCTGGGGGCTCCGTGGACGCCAGCTTAGGCGTTTCTTCAAAGGAGCATTAATGAACTCCGGAGGCCGATCCGAGCAGGTCCGACAAGGAGCGTCTTCTATATAAAACCATTCGGATGGCCAGTCTTGGACGCCTTCTTGAGGTTCGGATAGATATCCGGTTCAGCGATCGCCATAGTTCGCTCCGCCCACTTGATATCTCGACCCCTCCACGAGAATGGGGTGCGAGGCGAACAACCTCTTCCACAGCGAAATGAGCCTCGATGCCCAAAACAGCTCGCAAAGGGCCACGAAGCCCATAATATGCGAGAATGGAGGCAGGCGTAAGGTTGTGCAACTGGAGGCCATAGAACTCCAGGAGCCCCCGGAGAAACGGATGAATTGGAAATCCGAGCCCTCTTATCAAATAAGGGACAAGGCATACCCGCTCTCCTCGGGATGGAGTGGGGATGCTCTCCGCTTGTTTTCCGCCCTTATAGGTGGCGAGTCCGGCTCGAACTGGAACCATGAAGGCTGGGGGAAGAAACCCCTTGGTTTGGAGCGTCACTAACTTCATTTGTCGGGACGGAGACATCTCTCCCAATCTCGGTGAGGACTAGGAGGCGAGAGGAGGAGCCAGCGTCGTATCCATGATGGAATGGGTTTGTGTCAGATGCGCTCCGATGAAAGCTCGCGAAGGGAAGGTGGTGTGATTTGGATCTAGATCCTCGTCTCTTATATAGGCAGCTCATTTGCACAGCTAGGGGGATAAATGTAAAAATACCCCGGCTTCTCGCATTCATTCAACACGTGGAAGATGGCCATTATTGGGCGTGGAAGCCAAGGAGCGCGATGTTTACAAGAAGCCGTACACTATTCAAACAGGGACACAGGATTTGGAGAAGAACCCGCCTTGCAATGCCGAAGACAATCTACGCGCCGGACTCATTGCCATTGAAGCCTGGTTCGGGGGCTACTGAGGGAGTCCCGGATTAGGGGGTGTCCTGGTAGCCGGACTATGACCTTTGGCCGGACTCCTGGACTATGAAGATACAAGATTGAAGACTTCGTCCCTTGTCCGGATGGGACTATCCCTGGCATGGAAGGCAAGCTTGGCGATACGGATATGTAGATCTCCTACCATTGTAACCGACTCTGTGTAACCCTAACCCTATTCGGTGCCTATATAAACCGGAGGTTTTTAGTCCGTAGGACGAACAACAATAATACCATGGGCTAGCTTCTAGGGTTTAGCCTCTCTGATCTCGTGGTAGATCTACTCTTGTACTACCCATATCATCAATATTAATCAAGCAGGAGTAGGGTTTTACCTCCATCGAGCGGGCCCGAACCTGGGTAAAAACATCGTGTCCCTTGTCTCCTGTTACCATCCGCCTAGACGCATAGTTCGGGACCCCCTACCCGAGATTCGCCGGTTTTGACACCGACAACCATGTTTGAGTAGAGATTACAGCGGGGAGAAGGGGTGTTACACCGCTGCATAGAGGGGGAGAAAATTGATGTTGACGGTAGCAAGGTTGTTGATGTAGATCGCCGTCACGATCCTTGCCCCGGCGGCACTCCGGCGCCACCGGGAGAGAGGAGGAGAGAGCCCCCTCATTCTTCTTCTTCCTTGGCCTCCCCCCTAGATGGGAGGAGAGTTCCCCCTTTGGTCCATGGCCTCCATGGCAGCGGAGGGGCGGGATCCCCTCCGAGATTGGATCTGTCTCTCTGTTCCCTTCTGTTTTGCGTTCCCCAGATCTGGGCCTTCATGGTTTCTTACATTACCGGAGATCCGTAACTCCGATTGCGCTAAAAATTTTACACGATTTTTTCCATAAATTATCTTTCTTTTGCCAAAAGAAGGGCCCCAACTAACCTTCGAGGAGGGCACAAGATACCTGGGTGCACCAGGGGGTGCCCAGCGCACCCTGGTGGGTTGTGGTCATCGTGGGCCCTCGTTTGCGTTGATTCCACCTCCACAAAATCATAAATATTCCGAAATAATTCTCTGTAAATTTTTATCGTGTTTGGACTTTGTTTGATATGGATTTTCTGCGAAACAAAAAACATGCAACAAACAAGAACTAGCACTGGGCACTGGATCAATAGGTTAATCCAATAAATAGTATAAAAAGTTGCCAAAAATATGTGAACGTTGTATTATATTGGCATGAAACAATCAAAAATTATAGATACAGCAGAGACGTATCAGCATCCCCAAGCTCATATCCTGCTCGTCCTCGAGTAGGTAAATGATAAAAAAGATAATTTTTGATGTGGAATGCTACCTAGCATAAACTTGATCATATATCTAATCATGGCATGAATATTAAGACATAAGTGATTCAAAGCAATAGTCTATAATTTGACATAAAGACATCAATACTCAGGCATCCCAACAAGCAATCGTGTCTTTCAAAATATCAATGCTAAAGAAAGCTATCCCTACAAAATCATATAGTCTTGTCATGCTCTGTCTTGTTAACACAAAGTATTTATCATGCACAACCCCGATGACAAGCCGAGCAATTGGTTCATAATTTTTAACGCGCTTCAGCTTTTTCAACCCTCACGCAATACATGGGCGTGAGCCATGGATATAGCACTACGGGTGGAATAGAGTATGATGATAGGTGTAAATATAGAGAAGAAAAAAAGTAAGAAAGTCTCACATCGACGCGGCTAACCAACAGGCTATGGAGATGCCCATCAATTGATATCAATGTGAGGAGTAGGGATTGCCATGCAACGGATGCACTAATAGCTATAAGTGTATGAAAGCTCAATATGAAAACTAAGTGGGTGTGCATTGATACGTCTCTGTCGTATCTATAATTCTTGATTGTTCCATGCCAATATTCTACAACTTTTACATACTTTTGGCAACTTTTTATACTATTTTTGGTACTAACATATTGATCTAGTGCCCGATGCGGTTCTGTTTGTTGCATGTTTTTGTTTCATGAAAATTCATATCAAACGGAGTCCAAACGGATAAAAACTTACGGAGATTTTTTTGGAATATATGTGAATTTTGGGAAGTGGAATCAACACGAGACTATGCCCGAGGGGCCCAGAAGGGTGAGGGGCGCGCCCCAGGGAGTAGGGCGCACCCTGGGCCCTCGTGGCCACTCTATATGGCAGTTGGTGCCTTTCTTTCTCTGCAAGAAAGCTAATATCCGGATAGAAATCGTGTTAAAATTTCAGCCCAATCGGAATTACGGATCTTCGGGAATTTAAGAAACGGTGAAAGGGCAGAATATGGAAACGCAGAAACAGAGAGAGACAGAGAGACATATCCAATCTCTGAGGGGCTCTCACCCCTCCCATGCCGTGGAAGCCAAGGACCAGAGGGGAAACCCTTCTCCCATCTAGGGAGAAGGTCAAGGAAGAAGAAGAAGAAGAAGAAGGGGGGCTCTCTCCCCCTCTCTCCCGGTGGAGCCGGAACACCGCCCGGGCCATCATCGTGCGACGACGATCTATACCAACACCTCCATCATCTTCACCAACATCTTCATCACCTTCCCCCATCTATCTACAGCGGTCCACTCTCCCGCAACGCGTTGTACCCTCTACTTGAACATGGTGCTTTATGCTTCATATTATTATCCAATGATGTGTTGCCATCCTATGATGTCTGAGTAGATTTTCTTTGTCCTATCGGTAATTGGTGAATTGCTATGATTGGTTTAATTTGCTTGTGGTTATGTTTTTTTCCTTTGGTGCCCATCATATGAGCGTGCGCGTGGATTACACCCTAGGGTTAGTTGTATGTTGATAGGACTATGTATTGGAGGGCAAGAGTGACAGAAGCTTCAACCTAGCATAGAAATTGATGCTAATAGTACCAATCATAAGTGCACAGAATTCCAAGTCAGGAATGACATGCTAGCAGTGGCCTCTCCCACATAAAACTTGCTATCGGTCTAGTAACATAGTCAATTGCTTAGGGACAATTATACAACTCCTACCACCACTTTTCCACACTCGCTATACTATTGTTTCTTTCCCTAAACAGCCCCTAGTTTTTATTTAAGTGCTCTTTATATTCTTGCAAACCTATCCCGTTACACCTACAAAGTACTTCTAGTTTTATACCTGTTCTAGGTAAAGCGAACGTCAAGCGTGTGTAGAGTTGTATCAGTGGTAGATAGAACTTGAGGGAATATTTGTTCTACCTTTAGCTCCTCGTCGGGTTCGACACTCTTACTTATCGAAAGAGGCTACAATTGATCCCCTATACTTGTGGGTTATCATGCATCCAACTTGCTTGCTATGAAGACCTCGGGCATTTGAGGAAGCCCATCATCAGAATATACAAGCCAAGTTCTATAATGAAAAATTCCCACTAGTATATGAAAGTGACTACATAGGAGACTCTCTATATGAAAAACATGGTGCTACTTTGAAGCACAAGTGTGGTAAAAGATAGTAACAATGCCCCTTCTCTCTCTTTTTTTTCTTTTTTTTTCTTTCTTTTCCTTTTTTTCTTTTTTTTCCTTTTTTCTCTTTCTCATTGTCTGGAGTCTCATCCCGACTTGTGGGGGAATCATAGTCTCCATCGTCCTTTCCTCACTGGGACATGCTCTAATAATGAATAATGATGATCATCACACTTCTATTTACTTATAACTCAAAAGAAATAAAAATTACAACTCGATACCTAGAACGAAATATAACTCTATGTGAATGCCTCTAGCAGTATACCAGGATGTGCAATGATCTAGCGTAACATGTATAAGAAATAATGCACGATGGCTGAGCCACAAATACTATGTCAGCTATATGATCATGCAATGCAATATGATAATGAATGCCTAAGTCATCAAAACGGAAGCGGTGGAAGTTGCATGGCAATATATCTCGGAATGGCTATGGAAAGGCCATAATAGGTAGGTATGGTGGCTGTTTTGAGGAAGATATAATAAGGTTTATGTTTGATAGAGCTTATCATATCACGGGGTTTGGATGCACCGGCGAAGTTTGCACCACGTCTCGAGGTGAGAAAGGGAAATGCATGGTACCGTAGAGGCTAGCAAATTGCGGAAAGATAATCCATGGACTCACATTAGTCATAAAGAACTCATAAACTTATTGCAAAAGTTTATTAGCCCTCGAAGCAAAGTACTACTACGCACGCCCCTAGGGGGATAGATTGGTAGGAAAAGACCATCGCTCGTCCCCAAACGCCACTCATAAGGAAGAAATCAATAATAAATCATGCTCCAACATCATAGCATAGCGAGAGACTATACGTGCATGCTTCGGGAATTACAAACCTTAACACCAATATGCTTACTAACCACAATCATTTACTAGTACCTTTCACATATTCCATCTCTATATCCCAAAACTACTGCAAGTAATCAAACATATCATATTCAGTGATCCATAAGTTTTATGTAGGATTTTATGACTAACCATGCAATTGACCAATTCATGTTGACTCTCTAAATAGATATAAGTGAAGTATGAGAGTTTAAGTCTTTCTACAAATGATCATGCTCTAACAAATATAAGTTAAGCAAAAGAGCATTCTACAAACAACGGTTTTCTATGTGAAGAGAAACAAGCAATCCAAACTTCAAATGATATAAGTGAAGCATATGAAGCATTCTATAAAGCAATTGTCGGTGTCAAAACCGGCGGATCTCGGGTAGGGGGTCCCGAACTGTGCGTCTAGGCGGATGGTAACAGGAGACAAGGGACACGATGTTTTTACCCAGGTTCGGGCCCTCTCGATGGAGGTAAAACCCTACTCCTGCTTGATTAATATTGATGATATGGGTAGTACAAGAGTAGATCTACCACGAGATCAGAGAGGCTAAACCCTAAAAGCTAGCCTATGGTATGATTGTTTTTCGTCCTACGAACTAAAACCCTCCGGTTTATATAGACTCCGGAGAGGGCTAGGGTTACACAGAGTCGGTTACAATGGGAGGAGATCTACATATACGTATCGCCAAGCTTGCCTTCCACGCCAAGGAAAGTCCCATCCGGACATGGAACGAAGTCTTCAGTCTTGTATCTTCATAGTCCAGGAGTCTGGCCAAAGGCTATAGTCCGGCCATCCGGACACCCCCTAATCGAGGACTCCCTCAGTAGCCCCTGAACCAGGCTTCAATGACGACGAGTCCGTAGCATAAGTGTCTTCGGCATTGCAAGGCGGGTTCCTCCTCCGAATACTTCATAGAAGATTTTGAACACAAGGATAGTGTCCGTCTCTGCAAAATAAGTTCCACATACCACCGTAGAGAGAATAATATTTACATAAATCCAATCTCTGGCGTATTTACAGGCGTGACATCACACCACGCCAAGCCTTTATTGAATCGTTTTCTTGTCCCACCTCAGTGCACTTAGCGAGGCGGTTTCCTGAGCATGTCTTGTCGAAGCAGAGATCATGTCCCCTTATTCCAGGATTCTCATCAATACGGGTGTGGGTAACCCAACCGCGCCATTAATTTACGGCGCTTGGGAGATAAGCGAGTTTTACCAGGCTGGTGGGGGCACATAGCCATCCGCCCATATAAGGGATAAGGATCCACCTTTTCGTCTCGCCTTCTTCCTCCTTTGCTTATCCATTTTCGCGACTCGAGCTCCAGCGCCCAAGTCCGCACATCCCACCTCAACCTCCTCCAGCAATGTCCGGGCGGGAGGCAAGCGGATGGTCTCCTCCGTCACGGAGGGACACATCAAGAAGCTGAGAAAGCGGATACTTGTCCAATGACATCAGCGCACCGGCTCCCGGACAAGGGCAGCTCATCCCACCCCTGGCCCCATGAGAGGTGGTGTTCCTCACCCATTTCATCCATGGACTAGGCTTCCCACTTCACCCATTTGTCAGGGGCTCATGTTCTACTACGGCCTGGATTTCCACGATCTGGCCCGAACCGTCCTCAACATCTCGGCGTTTATCGTGGTGTGTGAGGCCTTCCTCGCATCAAGCCCCTCTTGACTTATGGTGAAGACCTTAAATGTCAAGCCGAAGGTAGTGGGCGGCCAGCAAGCGGAGTCGGGGCGCCATGGTGGGCAAGATGCCCAACGTTACATGGCTCGAGGCTCCTTCGTGGAGACCATAAAGGGGTGGCAATCGGGTGGTTCTATATCACCGAGCAGCGTGACCACTGAATGGGCAGCGGCCCCAATTCGATCTGCATCCCCACGGCTCACCTCCGGAAAGAAAGGGCCTGTCGTGGGGTAATTGGAAGAGCGGACGGACTCAAACCTGCGTCCAAAACCTGGTGGACAAAAGGTTAAACTTCGTCAACATAGTCAGGTCATGCTCATCCGCGGATCCTCCGTGTCAGCAGCGGGCTTTTAAATTGAGGAGGTCAACCCGGCCCAGCACCAAACTCTGACCAGGCTCTTTGACACAACGCATGAGGATGCCTGGAAGGTGCTATTCAAGGGCGCCGAGGTTCCCCCTCCCATCATCAAGGATCGCGGATTCCGTGCGAAGCGCCAAGCCAGCGTAGTAAGCTTATTTTACCCTTTACGAGATACTTGTTTTTCATAGTTTGACTCTATGCGGGATCTAAGCTCCCGTTCCTTTGACAGGAATGGCAGAAGAAGACCAGACAGATCAACTGTCCGGCTCCTTTGCCCGAAGACCCAGCGGACGCCCGCTTGACGGGGCTGCTGGTTCCGGCACCCAAGAAAAAGGCCATGGGAACTCGAAAGAGTTCCCGGCGCTCGGCGGTGTCGGTTTCATCGTCCGATGACTCCGAGGCGCACTCCTCCCACGAAGACGAGGAGGAGGAAGAAGAGGCCTCTACCCCTCCAGCGGGGGGAGGACGGAAAAGGAAGGCCGCCCCAACTGGGGGGGCCGGAGGGTCCAAGAAGGGAAGGACCCTTCCTCCGAACTACTCCACCAACACCGACGACGGCGAAGAGGAGTGGCCATCCAAGGCCAAGCCCCTGGCAAAATCGTAAGTATCCGGATACCAGAATAACTCATGGAGTTCCTTTATTGCACAAGATCTCTTCGGCGCGAATATAATCATGCAGTCAGCCCATGCCCAGCTCGGCGCTTCGTCGGCGGATCCCTGATTCGTTGGATGTGAATAGCCTTTCACTTCCGGCGCTACCTCCCTCGTCCTACAGACGATGCGAGTGGAGTCCCAAAGGGTCCAAGCCAGGAGGAGGTGGTCTGGAGGCGCCGCAAGGCGACCTCCCGGACTCGAGCGCAAAGGGATAAAACCCGAAGGGCTCTAAGTCCAGCCCGTGCGGACACCGCACCCGAACCTTGATGGTTCCGAATCCGGCGAGCGACCCCTAGTAAGAAGGGCAAGCCTCGGCGCGGTGACCTCCGTCCAACAGGGGCACGGATAATTCTTTGGAGGTGCTTAACGGCGCCTCCATCGACGAGGAGCACCACACTATTATGAGTATGGTGATCCGAAGGTTCGATCCGCCAAGAGCGGGCTGGCTGAAGCCTATGCCACCTTCTAACGAGGCTTTGAGGTATGTATTTAAGATATGTAAAAATATTACCGCAGAAGTAGCCCGATGCTCAGTTTGGTGTTCGGAAAGAAAAGCCAAACTGAGGATCTAAAAGATATACGCAGGAGTCTACCATTAGTATGTCAATATGGGAATGCAGGCAGCGCTGCTGACATCTGCCACACTGACTGCAGAGGTCGATGCATTGAAGCAGAGCCGCAAGCGCTCCGAGAACGAGCTCGGCCTTGACAAGAAGCAGCTCGAGGACAAGGAAGGTAAGTAATACCTTATTTAAGTATATATAAAAAATATGTGGTTGCAAAAAATGACAGGACCAACGTGAGTATTACAGGGGCGACAACCGAGGTGGCGACCCTGAAGGAAGCGCTATCCAAGGCCGAAGATAATGCGGCTGTGGAGGGGGCGGGTGGCGGAGGTGCAGCAAGAGCTCCAGGCTCTCGTGGAAAAACACAAGAGTTTGGAGCTTGACTCAAAGACACGAGAGTCCGAGCTCGCCTCGGCAGGCGCCAAATCTGCCAAGGCGAAGCCCAAAAAGCCCTCCGAGAAATTGAGGCGATGAAGAAGATAGCGGCGGGTAAGGCATTCTTTATGCAAAGCAAGCATGTGAAAGTGAATTACTTGTTACTTATCCGAGTCCGGAGCTTTCCAGGAGCATTCACAGATCTGCCCCGCAGTGTGTCCGACGCTGCCGCCTACTACCGGGCCGAGGATGGGAGCTCGACGGTGAAGGTGTTCGGTCTCGATATCTTTGAGGCGGACACTGGTGCCCATGGGCGACCAGTGAAGCAACTGGTCGAGCTCCATAAGGTTGCGAACAGGCCATGAAGGGTCTCATAGTCCGGCTGTGGCATGGGAGGCCATGCACAGGAGCTACTTGGGCTGGTAAAGGCGGCTGGTGGATGCTGTCCATGGCTTGAAGTCATCAAGCGCTCCATTATGCATCGAAGGTGCCGTGGGGCCTTGCCCGTGCTAAAGTGCCTTTGGGGCAAGATGGATGCCGAGAAGCTTGTGACGGTTGGACCACCGCCGGGCAAGGAGCATCGCAAGCCGAGATGTATTATGAGGCGTCCTAAAGGGTGCCCGCCTTATAGCGGATGAATGCTCCCAAGATGTAATTTTGAGTAAACTTCGCATTTGTGATCTGTCGCTGAAAACTTGTTCATATCGCTAAGCAACGCTTTTGAATTTAAAATATTACCTTACAATGCGGCCGTTTATTAAATTTGAGAGATGGCGAGTCGTTGGCTTCTGCCCCCATGCCACGAGTGCTGGGGTGTTCGGGATAAACTTGAGCGCTCTTTTTCCCATTCTTGGGTCCTTCGAGGGAGGCGCTCAACACAGCGAACAAGGAAATCAGACTATAATGCTTGAACACTCTCAATTAGCCATAGAATTCTATAATTTTAAATTTTGGCGAAGCCCGTAGTATTCGGAAGACCGAGTTCGGGGCACCATCCACTCCTAGGCCGGACAAAGCCGACTCCTCGCTCTAAGCGGCATAAGTCTTTAGGGACTCGAAAACCTCTCGAACAGCGATCAGCTCTCGCCCTATCATGATGGTCAGTTTTAGCTTTCTCCACTGAGGTGCTTAGCCCAGCTCAACCGGGGCACAATCGCAGTGGTTCTCCCAGCGCTACCTTAGCCAATATAATGGAACGTAAGGTACCAAAACATGGGAGCCGAGCAAACCCAACTATTGACCCAAGACATGATTGAACCGGCGCATATAATGCTATAAGTTGAGGTGCCGCTTTTCGTGAGAGTGTTGAACTTCTCGCACCATATTCTGGAATACGTAAGCCCCTGGTGTATTGGCCGTACCAAAGTGTACAGTTGCATAATGTCATAACTGAACATATTTACGTAAAAAAGGAATGCAATAATAGACAAAAAGCTATGTATTGTTTATTCGAAAAGGCTGCGGTAAAAGCAGAACGATACAAATAGTGCGATAAGCAAGAGATGGGACTATTTGACATGTCCCCCTCCAGGGGCGAGCTGCGGGATGATATGTGAAACAAGTATACTGCTCGTTATAGAGACCACTGGACACTCGGCGTAGCTTTACGCCTCCTGGCTGTTGCATCGTGTGTTGGCGATTATCTTGCGGATAGGCCTTCCGGAGAGTGGAGTCCTGAAAGTAAGAAAAAGAATGACAAAATCGGGAGCCCCTAGTGCGGTTGAGCCGCATTTTGGGCATGCCATGGTCGTGCCCTCCCCTATGCCCATGGTATTTCCAGGCGTAATTAAATGCAGCGTAGTACTGGTTTCGCAATTTACAGAGGCTGGGGCTGGGGCCGCATTACTCTGGCGATGCTCGGAGCGTGCAGACGGTCTTGTTGTAGGTTACTCGGCGCGCTTGGCGGTGTCGGGCGTTTAATAGCGGATGGAGAATTGCCTTGAGAGGCTACTTTGTACTTCCGCCGCGAGGGCCGCCGTATGCTCCTCCGTTCGGAGAGAACGTTCGGTGTTTCCATTGACCGTAATGACTCCTCGAGGGCCTAGCATCTTGAGCTTGAGGTATGCATAGTGCGGCACCACATTGAACTTTGCAAGTGCGGTTCGTCCGAGCGGTGCGTGATAGCCACTGCGAAACGAGACTATGTCGAAGATTAACTCCTCGCTTCGAAAATTATCCGGGGATCCGAAGACCACCTCAAGTGTAATTGAGCCTATACAGTTGGCCTCTACACCTGGTATGACGCCTTTAAAGGTCTTCTTTGTGGGTTTAATCCTTGAGGATCTATGCCCATTTTAGCTTGTATCCGATAAAGCAGGTTCAAGCTCTGCCGCCGTCCATAAGGACTCTAGTGAGGTGAAATCCGTCAATGATTGGGTCTAGAACCAATGCGGCGAATCCGCCATGACGGATGCTAGTGGGTTGGTCCCTTCGATCAAAAGTGATCGGGCAGGAGGACCATGGGTTGAACTTTGGGGCGACTGGCTCCAACACATATACGTCCCTGAGTGCACGCTTCCGCTCCCTTGTGGGTTGCGTATATCATGTTCACCGTCCGCACTTGTGGGGGGAAGCCCTTCTGTCCCCTATTGTTCGTGGCGGGGCTCCTCCTCGTCATCACTATGCAGCCCCTTGTCCTTGTTTTGGCATTTAACTTGCTGCTGCTTGAACACCCAACAATCCTGTTGGTGTGATTGGCTGGTTTTTCGAAGTGCCGTGTATCGGCATGAGCGATCGAGTATTCGTTCCAAACTGGACGGGCCCGGAGTATTTCTTTTAATTGGATTTTTCCGCTGACCGGGTTTAGAGCCTCTGAATCCGGCATTAACTGCTGTATCCTCAACATTATCGCCGTTAATGTGGCGCTTGTGCTTGTTGCGACGCGACCTACCATTGTTGTCCTTGGTATCCGAATTACCAGGACTCTTGGTTATGTTATTACTACGAGTGTCGGGTCATGAGTGTTGTGAGGGCTGCCATGGATTTCGGCTTTTCCTGTCCTAGGTGTCGGGCAAGCCATTCGTCACGGATGTTATGTTTGAAGGCTGCGAGGGCCTCTGCGTCCGGACAGTCGACTATTTGATTTTTCTTGGTTAGGAGCGGTGTCGAATTGTCGGCGATTCCTCGGCTGCTGGATTATGTGGCTTAGGTCATCGGCTTCTGGTGGTCGCACATAGGTGCCCTGGAAACTGTCGAGGAATGCGGCTTCCAGGTCCTCCCAACAACCAATTGACTCTGCTGGCAAGTTGTTAAGCCAATGCCGAGCTGGTCCTTTAAGCTTGAGTGGGAGGTATTTGATGGCGTGTAGATCATCACCGCGGGCCATGTGGATATGAAGGAGATAATCCACGATCCATACCGTAGGATCTGTTGTGCCATCGTATGATTCGATGTTTACGGGTTTGAAACCCTCGGGGATTTGATGATCCATTACTTCATCCGTGAAGCATAGTGGGTGTGCGGCACCTCATCTTGGGCTATATCACGGCGTAGCTCAAATGAGCTTTGTCTCTCGTGTTGACCCGCGGAATTGCCATATCCGCATGACGGTTATAAATCACGTGTTGTGGGGCGCCCACGCGATCTCTAGATCGATCTTGTTTGCCTTGCCTTGTCCTCCAATATATCTCGCAGGTCTGGCGCATTTCCCCGTGCCTTGGTATTTTTGGAGCGGCGTAAAGTGCGGCTTGAGTGGAGGGCCGAGAGGCCTCTCTGTCATGACCACAAGGTGGCGGTCGGCCGCGTCATCGCTGGTGATGTAGGTTTAGGTGCTTCCTCCTCTAATCGGGTAGCAGCCTGCGCTTTAGCTAGCTCTTGGAGGCGTTCGAGTTCGTACTCTTGACGCAAGGACTTGATCCATCTGTCGGCTAGCAAGTCTTGGTCAGCTCTAAGCTGTTGCTGTTTTTTCTTGAGGCTGCTCACCGTGGCCATAAGCCTGCGTTTGAAATGCTCTTGTTCGACGGGATCCTCGGGCACGACAAATTAAATAAATCGTCGAGGCTTGCCTCGTCTTGGAGGGAGGCATGTAATTATCGTCCTCTACCTCTCATGCTGCGCTCTCTCATGAGAGCTGGCTTCTTCGCCCTCTGTGCTGAATCCTCTTTGGAGGGTTGTCTTGACCTTGTCCGGGTGTTATTATCTCCCGTGCCGGAATCGCCGTTTTTGCTTGGGCGGGATTTAGAGCGGCGCCACTGACGCCGGTGCTTAGGCTGCTTCTTGGAGGGGTCATCCTCCGTTGTTCCATCGCCATTCCCTTCTTTTGGGGTGTCCACCATGGATATGTCGTATGACAAGGTGGCCTTCCAGTGCCCCGTAGGCGCTGGTTCTTGGTCGTCTCCTTCATCAGCATCCATACCGTCGATGTCTTCGGAGTCGAAGTCGAGCATGTCGATTAAATCATCGACAGTGGCTACGAAGTGGGTGGTGGGTGGGCTTTGAATTTCTTTGTCGTCCGCATCCCAACCTTGCTGACCATAGTCCGGACAGGGCTCTCCTGATAAAGAGAGAGACTTTAGCGAATTCAGGATGTCGTCGAAGGGCGAGTGCTGAAAGATGTCTGCGGCGGCAAACTCCATGATCGGCGCCCAATCGGATTCGATTGGCGGTATGAAGTTTGGTCCGGAGAGAGTCCGACACCTTGAGTCACGAAGCCGCAAGGACAAGGCTGGTGTTGGATCGATCGCTGTAGAGATTGCAGCCCCCGAGGCGGTGTCCAGCCACCCGTCCTCAATTGGCGCAGTCGGCTCCGAGCTAAGGGTCGGAGCGGACACTGGTGCGGCCTCCAGGGCACTGCTCGGCGGCAGAGCTAGATCATGCCCATCGTGACAGTGTGGCGCGCTTGGCTGTGCCTCGAACCCGTCGAAGATCAAGTCTCCGCGGACGTCAGCCGTGTAGTTCAAACTTCCAAATCTGACCTAATGGCAAGGGTCGTAGCTTTCGATCTGCTCCAGATGGCCAAGCGAATTGGCCCGCAGTGCAAAGCCGCCGAATACGAAGATCTGTCCGGGGAGAAAAGTCTCACCCTGGACCGCATTGTTGTTGATGATCGGAGGAGCCATCGGGCCTAAAGATGACGACACAGAGGAACTCTCAATGAAAGCACCAATGCCGGTGTCAAAACCGGCGGATCTCGGGTAGGGGGTCCCGAAATGTGCGTCTAGGCAGATGGTAACAGGAGACAAGGGACACGATGTTTTTACCCAGGTTCGGGCCCTCTCGATGGAGGTAAAACCCTACTCCTGCTTGATTAATATTGATGATATGGGTAGTACAAGAGTAGATCTACCACGAGATTGGAGCGGCTAAACCCTAAAAGCTAGCCTATGGTATGATTGTTGTTCGTCCTATGGACTAAAACCCTTCGGTTTATATAGACACCGGAGAGGGCTAGGGTTACACAGAGTCGGTTACAATGGGAGGAGATCTACATATCTGTATCGCCAAGCTTGCCTTCCACGCCAAGGAAAGTCCCATCCGGACACGAGACGAAGTCTTCAATCTTGTATCTTCATAGTCCAGGAGTCCGGCCAAAGGCTATAGTCCGGCCATCCGGACACACCCTAATCCAGGACTCCCTCAGCCATACTCAAAAGATGTAAGTGAAGTGCAATGGGCATTCTATAAATCAACCATGGACAATCTCATACCAGCATGGTGCATAAAATAAAAATGAAAAATAAACACAAAATACGCTCCAAGATTCACACATATCACGTGAACAAAACAAAGACGAAAACATACCGATACTTGTTGAAGAAAGATGGGATGCCTTATAGGGAATCCCCAAGCTTAGATGCTTGAGTCTCCTTGAATATTTACTTGGGGTCCTTTGGGCATCCCCAAGCTTGAGCTCTTGCTTCTCCTCCTTCTCCTCATATCGAGACCTCCTCGATCTTTGATCACTTCATCCACACAAAACTCAACTGAAAGCTCGGTAAGATCTGTTAGTATAATAAAGAAAATCACTACTCTAAGTACTGTTGCAAACCAATTCATATTTTTTTTTCATTGTAGCTATTGTAATATAACTCTTCCATGGCTTATACCATCGATAGAATCGATAGTTTCATCAAAACAAGCAAAAGAATGCATCAAAAACAGAATCTGTCTTAAATAGGACAGTCTGTAGCAATCTGAACATCTACCATACTTCTGGTACTCCAAAAATTCTGAAAAATTAGGAAGAATAAAAAATTTGTATAGAAATAGTGCGCAAAACATTTCAGAACCTTTTGACGTTCCGGTAAAAAATGAATTCATGCGCTACAGCCTAAGTTTCTGTTTTTGCACCACACATACCAACAAGCAATTTAATCATCTAAAGGCAAACCTTGGCATAATGATTTTACGATATAAAGGATTTGTACAAGGGGGTAATTATTTTGGTTGAAAAGTTTCTGTAATTGAGATTCACAAAGTTTCCATGGGCATGAAAAAAGTTCAAGGAGCTCCCCCACTTCAACAATGCTTGTCTCTCTCACTTTCACTTTCCTTTTTGTGAAGTTTTAAGTTCCCCTCTATATTTTTTTGTTTTTAAACTTTCCAAAAGCACTCAACAGAATAAAAAGACTCTCTAAAACTTCCGACTTGTCTCCCCGGTAGCGCTTTCTTTAAAGCCATTAAGCTAGGCATAAAGTGCTCAAGTAATGGATCCACCCGGATCCCAAGGTATATCAAAGCCAATTATAATTAATAATGATTTGGCATTTAGTAGTGAGGACTCGGACAAAGCAACATATATCAACCAATGACGAAGTCTAACTCTCTTCCTATGCATCGGCATGTCATACAAGAACAATTCATGCACATCAAGTAAAGGCCAATACATAGCATAAGCAGTTTCTTGCAATTTTATCGTGTTGGAAACATAGAGAGGTGGAGATGTAGTTCCTCTCTCATAATAATTGCAAGTAGGAGCAGCAAGCACATGCATATTACATTCATAAAAATTATCATGTGCAATGGTAAAAGGCAACCCATCAATATAATCCTTAATAAGAACAAACTTATCCGATATAGTGTAGCACTACTGCAGGATGCTGCTAATGTGACACTACGATCAGAGACCCTTCGACGAAACTGTGTGCGATGCAATTCGCAAACGGTGGTGTAAAAAACCATCAAAAAAGGTGTGAAATGTTTGCGATGACGGATGCATCAAACATGGTTCAGATTTTAGTAGCATGTGCGATGCAGGGCATACGGTTCAGTTCCATTAACTTTTTGCGATGAGGAGGAACAAAACAAACGGGCAGCCAGATAAAGGTGTGTGCGATATACAACATACGGTTCACTCGAATGAACTGTTTGTGATTAGGCAACACAAAAGAAACAGTCAGCCAGATCAAGGTGTGTGCGATATATGGCATGCGGTTCACTCGGATGAACTGTTTGCGTTGAGACAAGAGAACAGAAATGGTTCAATATAACAAGATGTCTGTGATACGCGGCAAACAGGTCTGTAATCAGAAATGTGTGCGAAGACCGATAATAACACAGGTGATTGCTGCTAGTAAGACGTGTGTGTTATGCGATGGGATTGCATACAGAACAACATATATATATATATATATATATATATATATATATATATATATATATATATATATATATATATATATATATATATATATATATATATATATATATATACACACACACACACACACACACACTTATAAGGACATGGTTGCATAACCAAATTAAACATCCACTTACATAGGTGGCTACTACAACCATGGCATTTGCACACACCAAAGTAATTTATTACATGCATAATTACATAGGTGGCTACTACACAGATGCCATTTCCACACACCAAAGCAAAATATATATTACATGTATGATTAACTAGGATAAACGATCATTTTATCATCATCTACTTCTTGTGACGCTTGCTCTGGTTGTGGATCGATCCGGCCTCCTCGATCTCCGTAACAAGGCACTTCCTCATGTCAATGATCTGCCCGTGCATCTCGTAGCATGTGTACACGCTCTTGGCATGAACACGAGGTGAGGTTCATCCGATTACGCATCCGGGCCCGTGCGATATCACGGGACATGTTATGTTGGCATCCCTCTTCATCTCTTTGTAGTATGGGTCGATGATGGCCGAGGCGAGTTCAACCAGGGAGTCCTTCTTCGTGCTGCCCCAGACCCTGTAGTGCTCACGGATTTTGACAAGGTTCTTGCAGGCCAAGCCCGTAACCCTGAGCGCCCTTACATCGTCGGTGGTTTCCACCGTGGAGAACTTGTAGTCGGTGCTGTTGACAAACCTGGTGAAATGGTCGCAAGGCTCTATGACCATGCAGTAGTGGTAGATGAGGACATGATGGCGCGCGGACAATTGGGCGACAGCAACCTTCTGATCTATCTTGGGACGGCCGGCGGTATACTGGAGGTGGATGCCAACCACCTTTTACTTGTCTCGAGCAAGCAACTGCTGAACGGTGTTGATGCAGTCGTCCACCACGGTCGGGTCGATGGTGTACACCGCCAAGAGATCCGTCTCCCTCGCGTGGGTCTCCACTTTATGCTCGTCGAACTCCATTGGAGCGCCGCTAGACATCCCCTCTCTATGTGTCGTCATGCGTGTGCTTGTTGTGTTGTGGGGTGCAATCGAAATGTTGAAGAGATTAAGGTTATAATGGTCGCGGGAATTAAAGGGGAAGCCGGACGGCCTGGAATATCGGCAGGCCCTATTGGCAGTTCTAATTTGCAGCGCGTAACTCCATTGTGTCGGACGTAACTGCATCGCAAGGCAACGCGCGCGGCACAACCGCATGCATATGGGGCACCCGACGTGATCGTGCGCACGCCCAACCGCTGGCACAGCGCGCGCGGAGGGACGCGAGAAGAGCGCTCCGCGGCCGCCTCAACGGCAGGCAACCATATATATGCATATAGCAGTTGAACACGCAAGGAAAAGCTGTCCACAAGCCGAGCGCACCGACAGACGCGAGCAGAGCGCGCTGACGGACACGAGCAGAGTGCGCTGCGGCGCCTAACGGTGAGCACAGCGCGCCGCAGCGCCTAACGGCGAGCAGAGCTTGCCGAGGGAAGCGAGCAGAGGCCAGCATAGTGATACGTGGCAAATAAGATGAACCGTGTGAGCGATGTTGGAGACATCAAGCACGAATTAGATTAGAGTTGCGTGTGCGATATGTGGCATACAGTTGATCCATCCGAGCTGTTTGTGATGGAATAAGCCGTGTGTGTTGCGAGCAAACGCTTGCTGGTATATAACCTTAAATTTAACCAATAAAGTGTTAATGCATGTTACACAAATTGTATAACTGGAAACTATGTTCAAATACGAATCCAACGATAAAATCTTTGGCGACATGCATTCGTATTTTATTAGTTAAATCCTACTTATAAACCAGGACAGGGGTATAGTAGGTAATTAAATCACAAACATTTTTTTGTATTAACCATATGTGTACGTGTCCTTTCGTCCTCCACTAGCACGTCTTGTCACCCGCTGCATGAGAGCGGTTTAGGCGCAAGCTTACGCAGTCTTGTGAAGCGTTCATTTGGCCAAACGGTGGCTCGAAGTGGCGCCAATGAATCGTCGGTGAGCCCGTTCCAGCGCAACCTCGCAGGTTCCCGCGCAAGCTTCCCGCCCGACTCGGTGAAATCCCCAAAAATCCCAATGCTTACTGGCCTGCTATATAAACCCTCACGGTCGGTGAGTCCTGCATTGCATTTTCACCTCCCTCCCTGTAGCTTAATTATCTCGTCTGCTTCTCCCACAATCTCCAATGGCACTGGTCCGTCGTCGTCGCTCAGCCACTCCGCCGTCATCAGAGGACATCTCTAGCTGGGAGGCTACACCACGGCGGCGGCGCAGTCCCCGGCATAGTGTAGTGCACGTGGCGTCCCTGTTGGGTGTGCGTGGAACACCCACCACACGCTCGCCGCCGGTGCCTATCGGCAGCTGCTGCCGGCCGCCGTTGCCGCCACGACATCGTCGAAAGCCAGGGCCATCGCCCGCTCTGCCATCGCCGCCCGAAGGCGGGAGGTGGCCGTCGTAGCCACCACCCCACTGCCAGCTATCACCCGCTCCGCCACAGCGGCCCGAAGGCGGGAGGTGGCCGTCGTGGCCGCCACCCCACTGCCGGCCACCATCACCCGCTCCGCCACCATGGCCCGAAGACGGGAGGTGGCCGTCGTGGCTGCCACCCCATCATCGGCCGCCGTGGCCGCCAGCCCATCGTCGACCACCGGGATCATCATCCGCTCCGCCACCGCCGCCCGAAGGAGGAAGGCGGAGGTGGAGGCCCGCACGTGCATCAACGACCTTGCGCGCTACATCGAGTTCCTGCCGGAGTAGGAGGAGCGCCTCGTCGAGCACGCAAAGAGCTTTACTGTAGTCGTGGCCGCTGCAGATGCCGACGCAGAGGCGAGGAATCAGGAGATCTACGAGCAGTCCGGCCGCTTCGAGAGGAGTCGTCTGGAGCGGCAGTGGGCGTTCGAGCTGGCGAGCATCGCTGAACGTGCAGCAGCGGCAGGCACCACATTGCAATTGTCCAGCTCGTCGGTAGGCTCCTCTTCCTCCTCTGCCTCTTAATGAGTGCGCTCGATAGAGGAGAGGCTGCCGGAAGTAGCACAAAGCCCCTCCTTAGTAGTAGTATTTAGGGGCTATTTTGTTCAGTTCATCTAACTATAGATGTGGTGGAACTGTACAACGTACTTAAAATTAGCTAGTATATATAGTTGAACTAGCTATTTCAGTACGTGGTTGGCAATAATTGGGGAAAAGTTTGGTCGCTTCAGCTCTCGAGTTGAATTGTTTGTATAAATTAAGAACGACTGCTTAATCTATGAATGAAATCTATGCTTAATTACTGAATTTTAGTTGCAAAAATTAGATAGTGCTAATGATTTTTAGCTGCATATTTTGACAAATCTCATTGTTACAAGGATTGACAAATGGCAATGTTACTAGATCAACAAATGTCAATCTTTCCAGTTTGACAAATGGCAACATACCCAATATGACAGATGCAAATCTTACCAAATTGTTTGTACGTGGTTGCACACGGGTCATCCAAAACAACCGTTTGCGTTGAAGGGATGCACAAATCCCGCGCTGCGAATTTTCCCTTGACTTAAGGGGGAAGACCATAGCTCTCACTTTAAATACGGGTGTTCTATCTAAAACGTTTGCGATCAAGAGCTACAGTAACCCTGCTCGGCACATTTACTCTTGGCTTCCCGGGGAAGCTGTCGGTTTGCATACGGGTGTTCTAACTAAAACGTTTGCAATCAAGAGCTGCACAAATCCTACTCGACACATTTACCCTTGTCTTCCTGGGGAAGTTGTCGGTTTGCATACAGGTGTTCTAACTAAAATGTTTGCGATGAGTGTTTTATATTTAGAAACAGTATTAAACTACGGCTTGGGCGTCATTAATGGAGAGGATGCGAGCAAGGCGGGCGCCACAGAAGTCAAAGGGCTCACTTCACGGTGAGCCTGCGCGGCGTATAGCTCGCACGCTTCCCGGTGAGCCTCTGCATTGGAGTATAGCTCGCATGCCTCCCGTTTAGTCAAGCACTTAAGCACCTGTCCGCATGGCACCTGCTAGCCATTAAAAGAGTGAGGCGTGGCGTCACGTGAATGGTTAACAGAACGCACACAATTTAAATTTTACAAAACATTTGAGATGATACAGTGGCAGCTATTTGTTTCAAAATGCCTTTGTCGGCTGTTATTTGAGTCCACCTTCTCTCAATATGGACATGAAAAATACTACAACATGTCGGGTGCCATTCCATGATAGCATGCCAAGTTTCATGAATTTCAGACGAGTTTTGGATTTACTAGAATTTAAAAACAAAGTATCTCAACATTTTGCCGGCAATCAACAGTGCCCTGGTATTTGAAATTCATTCCCATTTCTTGCATGGGACCTAAGCATGCACCTAAGGACACAGATTTGATTTTTCAACAAATTTATATGCACGGGAGCATGTGCATGTAGTTCAAATTTGAATTATGCACATAAAATGCCTAGAAAACCCAGTTAATGTATAAAAATGTCCAAACGAACCCCGAAAAATTCCAAAATTTAACACAATACTCCTCTTGTTCTATGTTGACACTAGAATTTTTTTGAAAGCAATAAGAGGCAACGGATGTCGTTTCGTCCCCAAAGGTGGCATGTTCCCTACCGGAACCATCACTCTTGTTGTGAGAAGCTTGTACCCAAATCTGCCCCAACTGGGACAAATTTTTACCACGGCATGTTGATGCCGCTCCATGATAGCATGCCAAGTTTCATGAATTTCAGACAAGTTTTGGATTTACTAGAATTTAAAAACAAGGTATCTCAATGTTTGCGGCCCAGTGACGGTGGTAGGGTGTTTGACATTCATTCCCATTTCTTGTATGGGACCTAAGCATGCAACTAAGGACATAGATTTGATTTTTCAACCAATTTATATGCACCGGAGCATGTGCATGTAGTTCAAATTTGAATTATGCACATAAATGCATAGAAAACCAGTTAATGTATAAAAATGTCCGAATGAACCCCGAAAAATTCCAAAGTTTAACACAACACTCCAGTTGTTCTATGTTGACACTAGAAAAATTTTGAAAGCAATAAGAAGCAACGGATATCGTTTCGTCCCCAAAGGTGGCACGTTCCCTACCGAAACCATCACGCTTGTTGTGAGAAGCTCTGGTTTATGAGAAGCTTATACCCAAACCTGCCCCAAATGGGACAATTTTTTTACCATGGCATGTTGATGCCGCTCCATGATAGCATGCCAAGTATCATGAATTTCAGACGAGTTTTGGATTTACTAGAATTTAAAAACCAGGTATCTCAATGTTTGCGGCCTAGTGACGGTGGCAGGTGCTACCTCTTGAGCACTGCGTTGGATTTCCCCGAAGAGGAGAGGATGATGCATCAAAGTAGCGTAAGTATTTCCCTCAGTTTTTGAGAACAAAGGTATCAATCCAGTAGGAGGCCACGCACAAGTCCCTCGTACCTGCACAAAACAATAGCTACTCGCAACCAATGCGAATAGGGGTTGTCAATCCCTTCACGGTCACTTACGAGAGTGAGATCTGATAGAGATGATAGATAATATTTTTGGTATTTTTGGTATAAAGATGCAAAGTAAAATAAAAAGCAAAGTAAAAAAGCAAAGCAATAATAAAAGTGATGGAAGATTAATATGATGAAGATAGACCCGGGGGCCATAGATTTCACTAGTGGCTTCTCTCAAGAGCATAAGTATTTTACGAAGGGTGAGCAATTCTTGTTGAGCAATTGATGATTTGAGCATAGTTATGAGAATATCTAGGTATGATCATGTATATAGGCATCACGTCTGAGACAAGTAGACCGACT
This sequence comes from Aegilops longissima, assembly GCA_021605205.1. Classification (NCBI taxonomy): domain Eukaryota; kingdom Viridiplantae; phylum Streptophyta; class Magnoliopsida; order Poales; family Poaceae; genus Aegilops; species Aegilops longissima. The sequence goes on from CM038676.1 coordinate 328,326,210, forward strand.
CCTGCTGCATCTACTACTATTACTCCACTCATCGACCGCTATCCAAAGATGCACCTAGAGTATTACGTTCAAGAAATCGAGTAGCGCCTTAAGCAAGATGACATGATGTAGAGGATAAATTCATGCAATATGATAAAAACCCCATCTTGTTATCCTCGATGGCAACAATACAATACGTGCCTTGCTGCCCCCATCTTTATAACAGGAAAGGACACATAAGATTGAACCCAAAGCCAAGCACTTCTCTCATTGCAAGAAAAACGAATCTAGTAGGCCAAACCAAACTGATAATTCAAAGAGACTTGCAAAGATAAACAATCATACATAAAATAATTCAGGGAAGATTCAAATATTGTTCACAGATAATCTTGATCATAAACCGACAATTCATCGATCTCAACAAACACACCGCAAAAAGAAGATTACATAGAATAGATCTCCACGAGAGAGGGGGAGAACATTGTATTGAGATCCAAAAAGAGAGAATAAGCCATCTAGCTACTAACTATGGACCCGAAGGTCTGAAGTAAACTACTCACACTTCATCGGAGGGCTATGATGATGTAGAAGCCCTCCGTGGTGGATTCCCCTTCCGTGAGCTCGAACAGGCCCCAAGATGGGATCTCGTGGATCTGAGGAAGTTGCAGCGGTGGAATTAGGTTTTGGCTCCTCTTACGATCGTTTGAAGTGCGTGGGTATATGTAGGAGGAAGGATGCGTCGGTGGGCGGCGGGGGCCCACGAGGCGGGCGCGCCTAGAGGCGCCCCACCCTCGTGACCGCCTCTTCGTTCCTTGTAGTAGGGTCCAAGTCCCCTGGATCACGTTCGGTGAGAAAATCACGTTTCCGAAGGTTTCATTCCGTTTGGACTCCGTTTGATATTCTGTTTCTTCGAAACACTGAAATAGGCAAAAAAAAAACAGCAATTCTGGGCTGGGCTCCGGTTAATAGGTTAGTCCCAAAAATAATATAAAAGTGGAAAATAAAGCCCAATATAGTCCAAAACAGTAGATAAAGTAGCATGGAGCAATCAAAAGTTATAGATACGTTGGAGACGTATCAGCAGGGTGTTTGACATTCATTCCCATTTCTTACATGGGACCTAAGCATGCAACCAAGGACACACATTTCATTTTTCATCCAATTTATATGCACTGGAGCATGTGCATGTAGTTCAAATTTGAATTATGCACATAAAATGCCTAGAAAACCCAGTTAATGTATAAAAATGTCCAAATGAACCCTGAAAAATTCCAAAATTTAACACAACACTCCTGTTGTTCTATGTTGACACTAGAATTTTTTTGAAAGCAATAAGAGGCAACTGATATTGTTTCGTGGCCAAAGGTGGCACGTTCCCTACGGAAACCATCACGCTTGTTGTGAGAAGCTTGAACCCAAACGTGCCCCAACTGGGACAAATTTTTTACCACGGCATGTTGATGCCGCTCCATGATAGTATGCCAAGTTTCTTGAATTTCTGACGAGTTTTGGATTTACTAGAATTTAAAAACCAGGTATCTCAATGTTTGCGGCCGAGTGACGATGGCAGGGTGTTTGACATTCATTCCCATTTCTTGCATGGGACCTAAGCATGAAACCAAGGACACATATTTGATTTTCAACCAATTTATATGCATGGGAGCATGTGCATGTAGTTCAAATTTGAATTATGCACATAAAATGCCAAGAAAACCCAGTTAATGTATAAAAGTGTCCAAATGAACCCCGAAAATTTCCAAAATTTGACACAACACTCCTGTTGTTCTATTTTGACACTAGAAAAAAATTTAAAGCAATAAGAGGCAACGAATATCATTTCGTCCCCAAAGGTGGCACGTTCCCTACCAAAACCATCACACTTGTTCTGAGAAGCTCTAGTTTGTGAGAAGCTTATACCCAAACCTGCCCCAAATGGGACAATTTTTTTACCACGGCATATTGATGTCGCTCCATGATAGCATGCCAAGTTTCATGAATTTTAGACGAGTTTTGGATTTACTAGAATTTAAAAACCAGGTATCTCAATGTTTGCGGCCCATTGACTGTGGCAGGGTGTTTGACATTCATTGTCATTTCTTTCATGGTACCTAAGCATGCAAGCAAGGACACAAATTTGATTTTTCAACCAATTTATATGCACTGGAGCATGTGCATGTAGTTCAAATTTGAATTATGCATATAAAATGCCTAGAAACCCCAGTTAATGTATAAAAATGTCCAAACGAACCCTGAAAAATTCCAAAATTTAACACAACATTCATGTTGTTCTATGTTGACACTAGAAAAATTTGAAAACAATAAGAGGCAACAGATATCGTTTCGTCCCCAAAGGTGACACGTTCCCTACCGAAACCATCACGCATGTTGTGAGAAGCTCTGGTTTGTGAGAAGCTCTGGTTTGTGAGAAGCTTATACCCAAACCTGCCCCAAATGGGACAAAAAGTTTACCACGACATGTTGATGCTGCTCCATGATAGCATGCCAAGTTTCATGAATTTCAGACGAGTTTTGGATGTACTAGAATTTAAAAACCAGGTATCTCAATGTGTGCGGCCGAGTGACGGTGGCAGGGTGTTTGACATTCAATCCCATTTCTTGCATGGGACCTAAGCATGCAACCAAGGACACATATTTGATTTTCAACCCGTTTATATGCACCGGAGCATGTGCGTGTAGTTGAAATTGGAATTATGCACCTGAAACGCCTACAAAACCAAGTTAATGTATAAAAACATCAAAACGAACCCTGAATAATTCCAATATTTTTGATGACACACCTATAGTTACATGTTCACTGCAAATAAAAGTTCTAGCAATTCAAACACCATCCTTTGCAGTTGTGACCCCATTATGTAATTCAAATCAAGACGAAAAATCAAGTAGATCGCGCATAGTTTATTATCACCAACCGTGTGAGATGCGACACAAAATATGTTGGAGCACCGTCGGCGTATAGTACGCATACAGCTTACGCAAGAAGGTGCGACGGCTACAGTCCACAGCCGGCGTGTCAAGCACACTAGCTCGCTCCCCAAATATCATTTCACTGTTCAATCATCATCTGTGAAAGATGGGGACGTGGACCCGTGTCGTGAGGGAAACTTCGGCGGCCCACTCCGTTGAGAACGCGGCCGCGGCCGCCAGGCGCGTGCTAACAAGCTTCGTGAGGGCGACCGCAATCTGCGTTCGGGCGGCCAAGGCAGCCCAAACGGCCGTTGTTGCTTCTCAGGCGGCGGCAGCAACATCTGCCTCAGGGATAGCAACTGGCGAGAGTGGCACAGCAGCTCTCCGTTCCGCAGCGGCGGCCTTCGCTCTAATGGAGGCCGCCCACGCCCAGCTCGTGGTGGTCACCGCACAAATTGAACGAAGCTTCTCCGACAACGGTCGGCAACCCACGGCCGAAGAGTTGGCAGTTGCCGAGAGCGTTTGAGTAGCCATCCGTTCCTACGCGGCATACCTTGCCACAACAGAGCCCACCAAAGCCCAGATCACGGGCGCCCACGCCTAGCTCATGGCGGCCTATTCCAAAGAGATGGCGGATGCGGATGGCGAGATGTTTGCCAAGTATGGTGCGATGGATGCCATGGAGCCTCTTCCCCATGAGACCGTCGGGCGTGAGCTGGACATGGAGGCGGCGGCGGAGATCGACGAGCACCAGCCGTAGTAGTACTCTTTGTTTTGTTTAATTAAGAGCGCCGGTCTTTAATTTGTTAGAGTAATGTTTAGGTTAGCTAGCTCTGTTTAATTGCTAAACTTGCTCGATTAAGGAGTGTGGGTGTGTTGTAGTCTCCTTTGTGTACCCAAATTATGCAATGACGTGGATGACCACTGTAACCAGGGAAATTCGAACCAAAGTTTTTGACGTTCAAACTCACCACACACAGGTTAAGCTATCCAAATCATTTGTGATGTTCACATATCGTACATAGTTCTGAATAAGGGACTGTGTCTGATGGCACTTTGCGCGCCAGTTTTTTCGCTAAAGCGATTCCAAATTTTCAGCTTCCATGGAAATATCTACCTTCCCGCCCCTCCCCCTTACCAAAAGCCACATTTCCCCTGTTTCCGCCTTCCTTTCCAAGTTGAAACCTTCACTCCTTGCTTGCAGCGCCGCCTCCTCGCCGGCGACCCTCCTTCACGCTGCTCGGCCTCGTCTATCCAGGCAGGTAATCCACACCCGACCACCATCCTCCTCCTCCTTCCACATACCGCATGCCCTGACCGCCGGCACGACACCTTCAACCTAAATCACCGACCCCTCCACTAAATAAGCGCCGCCCTAAACCATGGTGCACGTCATATAGCCAGGATCTCAAGGAGCATTTGGCAGCGGACAAGCAAATCACGGCCGCACGCGCGGATGAGGTCGCAAATGGCTGCCACTCGTGCCGACCTCCAGATCTTGGAGGAGCACCTCGCCGTCGAGGCCACCGTCAATGCCTCGCGTGCCGATGACGCGATGTGGTTGGCTCCTTTAAACGATAGTTCGTGGCGTTTTCTCGAGCCAACCCTTTTAACTGTTTGGTTAATTAGTTGTCATGTTTAGTTAACTGTTTGGTTCAATTCTGCAAATGTGATGTTCAATTCTTCAGGGTGCAATTTTGTATTGTCTTCCATGTGAGAAATAAATTGAATTTTTGTTTACAAAATACATGAGAAACAAATACAATTGCTATATTTCCAAGTTGTCAAGCATGCTTGGTTTATCTTCTAGTATGTTATACATTGTGCAATGTGGTGATCACTTAACGTTTGGTTCATTTGTCATGGTGTTTAGTTAACTGTTTGGTTCAATTCTGCAATGCGATGTTCAATTGTTGTGGATGCATTATGTTATTGTATACCATGTGAGAGATAAATCAAATTTGGTTGTACAAATACATGAGAAACAAATACAATTGCTATATTTCCAAGTTGTTAAGCATGCTTGGTTTGGTTAACTGTCTGATCTTTTATTAGGAGTATGTTATATTGTGCAATGTGGTGCTCAGTTAACGTTTGGTTCATTTGTTGTGGTGTTTAGTTAACTGTTTGGTTCAATTCTGCGATGCGATGTTCAATTGTTGTGGGTGCATTCTATTATTGTATACCATGTGAGGAATAAATTGAATTTGGCTGTACTAAATACATGAGAAACAAATACTATTGCTATATTTCCAAGTTGTCAAGCATGCTTGGTTTGGTTAACTGTCTGATCTTCTATTAGGAGTATGTTACGTTATGCAATGTGGTGCTCAGTTAATGTTTGGTTCATTTTGTTGTGGTGTTTAGTTAACTGCTTGGTTCAATTCTGCAATGCGATGTACAATTGTCGTGGGTAGAATTTTGTATTGTTGTGCATGTGAGGAATAAATCAAATTTGGTTGCACTTAATACATGAGAAACATATACAAGTGCTATATTTCCTAGTTCTTAATCATGCTTGGTTTGGATAAATGGGTTTTCCATGTGGCTTGAATTAATTTGATGAATCTGCAATGTGTTATTTTTCATCAACATATTTTACTGATAGCATGCGAAACCTAACCCGATGACTAACTTCCTTATATGTGTTGCAGGGAAACAATGGGAAGCACTGAGGTTTACAATTGAGGTTTGCACATGCACGGTCCTTTGTCTAATAGCACATAATTGTGCAATTGCAGGGACCATTCTAATATTTAGGTTTTTAAGAATTTGGTATTGCACATGTAGGTCCTGGTCAGAGGTTTTGACCCACTGTTCGACCCTTTTGCATGTGGGGAAATGAGTTGTCCATGAATACAAGTCAAGTCAAGAAACTCAGAAATATTGTTAGGGTAAAGAAATTAGCGACAAAAAACAACAAGATCTTTGTCTGCACAATGAAGAAGACATCAGTTCACTACAGGATGGTACTAACTATTATACCTTGCCTTTTTTATTTCTTTGCCCCATTTCCAATATAGAGAAGATATTTATGCACATCCATGTTTTCAGGCCTTTCCAAAGTAGTTCACTAATGATTACCTCCCAAACCACATGTATGGTCAGGAGGCAAGGAAGGTATTCCTACAACACCCACGGTTCAATATTGAAGTGTTCCTTAAGATGACGAAGGATGGACGGTCAATCATCCACAGGCACTGGCTTAAAGTTACAAAGACCTTCAACATCAATGAAGGCTCAATATTCGGCCTTCTGCTTCAGCAATTTTCCAGATGAGATACATCTATCTATGTACCGTCTATGAAGCTAATTTTGAAAGGTTATAGATGTTGCATGTGAAACTTGGTGCTGGTGCAGTTGTGTAATGGGGTAGCTGAGTGCTGAAGCTATATGATGTTGTACTCTAATGTATTTCAATTATGAAAATGAAATATATTGTGTGCTTAATATGAAATGTCAATTAGATTAATAAATGGATTATCAATAATAGCATAATTAGCCTGCTAATTTGTTTTTTCTATTGCAAATGGTTATTGAGAAAACACTGAGGGTGATGACCCCAGGCAACGCACATAGTTTCTAGGAATAAACCGTGTTAGATTAATGAACAATCACGCACGACATCCTCTTGAAAACTGTTTGCGTTAGGCCACCTGGCGCAAATGTTTACCACATAAAGTTGTGTGTGATGGACAGCCTTTGCCACACAGTTTCTTCTACGCACCGTGTGTGATGCATTCAATAACGCAAACGATAAATTTTTTAATATCGTGTGCAACGGAAACGCTATCCCAAACGATTTAACGGGAAAAATTGTGTGTGATGTACCTGCGAACAGAAACGTTTTCCATGGAGCGACTGTGTGGGATGTATATACGAACGGAAATGTTTAGCGGGGACTGACTATGTGGGATGTACTTACGACCAGAAATGATTTCGCCTGTATAATTGTATTTTTAGCACTAGTGTATGTATAGCCGTATTTGGTCGCTCGCCGGTCGCACACGACCTCATTTTGCCGAGCGTGTGTGCCAGGAGGGCATATCCCCGACGGTTTCTAGGATGTGTTGGAAGGACCCCCCCTATCGCCCACACTCACTAGGCGACGGTTCCAAATGCCGTCGCGGAAAGGGGTTAAAAACCGTTTGCATAGCACCTCCCTGTACTAGTGTAGTTTGGACAATTCAAAAAGATAATAGGACTATCATGTGTGGGTGCAATAGCAAAAATTTCATTCTCAATATAAGGAAGCATAGCAAGTTCATCTCCATAAGCATAATTCATATTGGCATCATGGCCACAAGCATAGCAAACATCAAGTTCATCAAAAAAGGATATTTCAAACGAATCAACGGGATCATAGCATTCATCCTTTGGTAAGAACAAAGGGAAATTAAACAATGTATGAGTTGAAGAGTTACTCTCATTACAAGGTGGGCACGGGTAGCTAATCCGCTCTTCCTCCTTTTGTTCTTCGCTCTCCTCCTCATCTTTTTCATCCAACGAGCTCACAGTTTCATCAATTTCTTCTTCCATAGACTCCTGCAAAATGTTAGTCTCTTATTGGACAACAGAGAAGTGCTCAATATATGGTTTAATATAAGCATTGGAAGCATAGTTATCATAGCAATATTTAAGTATGTCAAAAATTTCAAATTTGTAAAGAGTAGCATCATACTTTTCAATCAAAGAACCAATTTCATAAGCACCCTTAAAAGAAACAAATTCTTTTATTTGTTCAACATCATAATAATTATAAACACCTTTGGTATAAGAAGTTACGATTCCATTATCATTAAACTCACATTGGTAGGGAAGGTGTTTCTTAGGGTCGTCAGAACAACAAGTAAAATCATATATTTCACATAAATTCCAAGCATAGCATTGCAAATGATGAATTTGATCCAGTAAAAGTTTCCCTTTTTGAGATAAGCGGTGTCGCGCATAACAAGCATGCTCATATAAAGATTGGCCCTCAACTAAGCTAGTTGGGGTTTCAGCACGAGCACATAGGGATCAAAGATGATCCAAGTAAAAATCTTTAGCAGTATGATAGATTTTGGGTGGTTCTTCAACCATTGGTTTAGCAGGTACAACTAAATTTTTTTGGTATTTTGCGTTTCATACCCATAACTAGGGATAGAAATCAAGAAAACAAAATAAGAACTACTTCGTGATAAAGCAAAGAAGCACACACGAGAATATTCACCCCGCGCTATTGCTCCCCGGCAACGGCGGCAGAAAAAGGTCTTGATAATGATGCATTTGCAAAGATTGATCCAGCTACATATTCTAATATTTCAATGGTGGGTACAATTGCACTTAAAATACCATCACCAGAAGCAGAACCAGATGAAGTCAGGCCAACGTTCAGAACTCCGTGTGTTGCACAGGAAGTTCCGTACTGAATATTTTTTGTATCAGTTCCATCTAGCACTAGTACGTAGTTCAAGTTTCTTTTTTATGTGATCAGTTGGCTGAATAGTTAATTAGGTGAGATTAATTAGTTGAGATAAGAGGGAGTCATAGTAGTTCTTGGGTTTCCGATTTGACTAGGAAAAGAGATCGGGTTTGTTACGTGGAGTAGGGAAGGTTCAAGTCGGTTTAGGAACTAGAACCTGCGTGCTCATTAAATACTGGCCGATCTGGCCGTGTAGCGACCAGACCTCAAACAGTCTGATCTCTGTGCTCAAGTGTCATCCCTGGATCAGTAATGCTGACACCACACAGTACTCGAAGGATTTATAACAGAGTAGCAATCACACACTTATTACATCGAATGTCTCAAGAGAGAAATTAACAAAATAAATATGGCTTAAGGCCATCTAATAACGATAACAGCGGAAGGCTTGGAAGAATAAGCGAGTCCATCAACTCCAATGGCATCACTGAGTATAGAACCACGACCTAAGCACCTTACTCGTTGTCTGAAAAGTCTGCAACATGAAACGTTGCAGCCCGAAAACGGGTCAGCACATGGAATATGCTGGCAAAGCAACACATAGAGAATAATGAAAGAGTAAGCCTATACTACATGCATATATGGCTGGTGGAAAGCTCTATGGTTAGAGTTTTGCGTAAAGCCAATTTTTCCCTACTGCAAAGGAATAAATTTATTTAACTATCATGGTGGTTGTTGAACATTGAGAATGGTTGACAGCATCCTCAATCCCAATTAAAAGTACTCATTAACAACCCAACAATATTATTTAGAGTAACATGATGAGATTCACATGATATCCAGATACTAGATACTCAAGATGTCCATAACCGGGGACACGGCTAACCATGATTAGTTTATACACTCTGCAGAGGTTTGTGCACTTTGCCCACAAGACTTGATCTCCTCCGTTTGATTTCTCGCACTACATGGTGTTTGAGAAACGGACGACCGAGGCATAGTCTTTCAGAAGCGCTAGCACCTTACATTTGGGTAGACCGTACCATCCTACAACCCCTACATCAGCTAGTCTACCTGTAAGAGTTCGCACAACTTAGTCAACTATGCTAGAGCCCATAGTAGCATGTGGCTGCACACGGAAGTTTCTAGCATGAATAATCCCATGATCCCTTTGAGCCTGGGTGGCGGTCCGAAGAAAAACAGGCAAGTCCTGATGGAAACCAGGTGCCTCAATCCACCCAGATGTGTGTTTAAGTTGCCACCTTAAGTAAACCATTAATTTAACAATCTCACATCTGTCATGGATACACTCACCCAATCCACGTCTACTAGCATATCATGGCATATTAAGCAAACGTAGAAGTAACTCCCAAGGGTTTGAAAATAAACAAGTAATAGGTACTACCTCAATCTACTTCCAAAAACCCACAATTTAATTAGATCCTAATCATGCAATGTTTGAGGATAGATCTAATGCATAAAAACTGGGTATGAAAGTACATGATCAAAGTGTTACTTGCCTTGCTGATGATCCGCAAAACCTAGAGACTCGAAGTAACAGGCGACGCACTCCGGGTATTCTATCGCAGACAAACAAGCATACAATAAGTACTCATCTAATGCACAGGTAAAAACTCAAACAAAAGATCAAACCATAAGTTCAACTTAAGAACTCTGGTTTGCAAAAAGAATCAAATCAAACGAAGCAACGAAAGTCAAACGGCGTAAGAAAACAGCTATGTTTTACTAATCTGGATCTAAGTCAGATTTTACAGAAGCGAAAACTTGTTTCAGTTGATTATTCGGAAAGAGGGTTTCGAGACGAAACTCCAAGCGCTTGAATCACCTGATTCCGATAAACGAGCGAAAAGATATACTAAAACGAAAATCGGATCAGGAATCGCGGATTAAATCCGAGAAAAAGAAAAACGACGAACAGGTTAACGAACGGACGTTCGTTAACTAAAAGTAATCTGATGAACACGTTCGTTAAAATGAACGACCGAGCGAACGCTCGCTATTTAATGGAACCGGAAATAAAAAAACCGATCTAATAAAAAAACGGAAACTCAAAAAACCGACGAAACTAAAAAAACCGATCGGTTTTTATAAAAAAAACCGGCGCTGATTTCGAGGCGGCGGCGAACCTCGGGCGGCGGGTCATGGCGGCGGCGGCGGCGGCGACGGGCGGCGGCGTCGGCGGGCGGCGGCGGCGGGCGGGCGGCGCGGCGGCGGCGGCAGCTAGGGATAGGGTTTAGGTGGCGGCGGCGATGGGGCCGGCGGCGGGGTTGGCGGGCAGGGCGGGGTGGCTGGGGCTGGGGCGGCTCGGGCGGCGGTATTTAAAGGCTGCCCCGGGCGGAGTCCCGCTCGGGTACGGCCCGGTAAGGCGGTTCGTTTTTTTTAAATAATTTCACGCAGAAAATCAAACGAAAGAAATACTAAACGGACTCCAAAAATCCCGAAATAAAATTTCCCCGCCTTCTAAAATAAAGCCGGACTAGATGAACATTTATTTGGGGCCTAAATGCAATTTTGAAAAACGCACATTTTTCCTAAATTCAAATAAAATGGCGAAAAACTCCAAAATAAAATCTTATTTGATTTTATTATTAAATCCTCATTATTTCTTTATTTTGGGAAAGTCATTTTATTCCCTCTCTCATATTTTTGTAATAGAAATAATTGAAGATAAAATAATTAAAATCAAATGATCCTATCTTCAAAATTTGAGAAAACTCAAATATGAAAATAACGAAATCCCCAACTCTCTCCGTGGGTCCTTGAGTTGTGTAGAATTTCTAGGATCGAGCCAAAATGAAACAAAAATATGATATGCAGTGATGCTCTATGTATAACATTCCAAATTGAAAATTTGGGATGTTACAAACCTATCCCCTTGAGATGAATCTCGCCCTCGAGATTCGGGTTGACTAGAAAATAGGTGAGGGTGGTCCTTAAGCAGATCTTCCTCTCGCTCCCAGGTGGCTTCATCCTAGATATGGTGGCTCCACTGAACTTTGCAAAACTTAATGACCTTGCTGCGGGTGACTCGGCTGGCAAACTCGAGAATCCTGACTGGTTTCTCCTCGTAGGTCAAATCGGTATTCAACTGAATCGCCTCCAGTGGCACAGTATCTCTCAGTGGTATATCTGCCATCTCTACGTGACACTTCTTCAACTGAGAACATGAAACACCTCATGAACACCTGACAAACTTTTGGGTAGTTCCAACTTGTACGCAACTTCTCCCATGCGCTCCAAAACTTTGTATGGTCCCACAAAACGTGGCGCTAATTTTCCTTTAACACCAAAACGCTTAACTCCTCGAAGCGGAGATACTCGAAGATAAACTCTGTCTCCGGCTTCATATTCCGTCTCCTTGCGTTTTGAATCTGTATAGCTCTTCTGTCTTGACTGGGCTACCTTGAGCCTATCGCGAATCAACTTTACTTTCTGTTCAGACTCCTTAATCAAATCCGGTCCAAACAACTGGCGGTCTCCAACTTCATACCACAATAGCGGGGTTCTGCACCTCCTTCCGTACAAGGCTTCGAAAGGTGCCATCTTCAAACTAGTTTGGTAGCTTTTGTTATAGGAAAACTCCGCATACGGCAAGTTGTCATCCCAACTTGATCCATAATCCAAAGCACATGCTCTCGGCATATCCTCTAAAATCTGGTTGACTCTCTCGGTTTGTCCATCATGCATGGATGAAAAGCTGTACTAAACTCGGTCTGGTTCCCAAAGTTTCGTACAACCGCTTCCGAACTTTGAGCTGAATTGGGTTCCTCTATCGTCACGATACTCCTCGGAACTCCATGCAAGCATACAATCCTTGTCATGTATATCTTAGACAATTTAGCACTTCTGTAGGTAGTCTTTACCGAATGAAATGAGCTACCTTCGTCAAACGATCGACTACAACCCAAATCGAGTCATAGCCTGAGCGGGTCTGGGCAACCCGTGATAAAATCCATGCCTAGTATATCCCACTTCCATTCGGTATAGGCAATGGCTGTAACAATCCTGGCTGGCTTCGATGTTCTGCTTTCACTTTCTGACACACATCACAAACTGCTACATACTCTGCGATATCTTTCTTCATTCCGGTCCACCAGAAAGTATCCTTCAAATCCAAATACATCTTGGTATTTCCAGGGTGGATCGAATATGGCGAATCATGTGCCTCTTGCAAAATCAACTTCCGAATCTCCGGATCACTTGGTACGTAAACGCGGTCCTCAAACCATAAGGTATCGTGCTCATCCTCACGAAATCCCTTTGCTTTTCCCTTGCTCATCTTCTCCTTAATAGAAGCAACTTCCTTATCTGTCCTTTGAGCTTCTCTGATTTTGTCCATCAAAGTAGATTGAATCTCCAACGCTGCTACATAGCCTCGCGGAACTATTTCCAAACATAGCTCCCTAAATTCCTCGGCTAATTCTTTTGGTAAACCTCCGGTCATTAGGATGTTAACATGACTCTTACGGCTCAACGCGTCTGCTACCACGTTAGCCTTTCCGGGGTGGTAATGCAATCTCATATCATAATCCTTGATGAGCTCCAACCATCTTCTCTGCCTGAGATTTAACTCCTTCTGCGTGAAGATGTACTTCAAACTCTTGTGATCCGTATACACCTCACAATGATTTCCAATGAGGAAATGTCTCCATGTTTTCAATGCATGCACTACGGCTGCTAACTCCAAATCATGCGTGGCATAGTTTAATTCATGAGGTTTTAGCTGTCGTGAAGCATACGAAACAACTCTTCCCTCCTGCATAAGCACTGCTCCAAGTCCTCGACGTGAAGCGTCGCAATAAACTTCGTAATCCTTGCTTTGGTCTGGCAGGATTAATACTGGTGAGGTAACCAAACGCTTCTTCAACTCTTGGAAACTAGCCTCACACTCCTCAATCCAAATAAACTTGGTATCCTTCTTTAATAATTCTGTCATGGGCTTCGCAATCCTTGAGAAATTCTCAATGAATCTCCGGTAGTATCCAGCGAGTCCAAGGAAACTCCGGATCTCTCCAACTGTTGTTGGCGCTTCCCAGTTTGTCACCGTGGAAACTTTAGTGGGGTCTACTGTTATACCTTCTCCGGATATGACATGTCCGAGAAATCCAACTTCCTTTAACCAAAACTCACACTTGCTGAACTTGGCATACAACTGATGTTCTCTGAGCTTCTCGAGTACCAAACGCAAATGCTCCTTATGTTCTTCTTCCTTCTTTGAGTAGACCAAGATATCGTCAATGAATACCACGACGAACTTATCCAAAAACTCCATAAACACCTTGTTCATCATGTTCATAAAATAGGCTGGGGCATTAGTCAGACCAAATGACATAACGGTATACTCATACAGCCCGTACCTGGTGGTAAAAGCCGTCTTGGGTATATCCTGCTCCCGAATCTTCAACTGATGGTATCCTGATCGCAAATCGATCTTCGAAAATACTTTAGCTCCTTGCAATTGGTCAAACAAGTCGTTGATCATCGGCAACGGGTATTTGTTCTTAATGGTTACTTCATTCAATCCTCGATAATCAACAACCATTCTTAATGATCCATCCGTCTTCTCCACTAGAAGTACTGGTGATCCCCAAGGCAAAGAACTTGGGCGAATAAAACCTTTATCTAGTAACTCCTTAATCTGCTTCTTAATTTCCTCCAAATCTTGGGCTGGCATCCTATACGGTCTCTTAGATATCGGCCCAGTGCCTGGCAGTAGTTCAATCAGAAATTCAATGTCTCTGTCCGGCGGCATGCCTGGCAACTCTTCCGGAAACACGTCCGGGTAATCCCTTACCACTGGTACTTCCTCCTGCACAACTCCTGTTAAGGAATTTACATGTGCTCTCCTCGGCTCATGCCGTGATACATACTTGATTCTCCTTCCTTCTGGGGTGGTAAGCAAAATCGACTTACTGGCGCAATCTATATTCCCTCCGTACTTTGATAACCAATCCATTCCTAATATCACATCCAATCCTTGGGATTCCAAAACTATGAGATCCGAGGGAAATACATAGTTTCCAATCCTCAATGGCAGTCGATCGCACCATATACTTGCCATATATTCTGCTCCGGGTGAGGTTACTAGCATGTGTGACCTAAGGGCTTGGGTTGGTAATTTATACTTATCCACAAATCCCCTTGATATGTATGAATGCGATGCACCAGTATCAGAAAGAACAACTGCAGTAAATGTCTTAACCAAAAACTTACCTATTACTGCGTCTGGCTGAGCTTCAACCTCCTCCACGGTAACGTGGTTCACTTGTCCCCTTTTGAAAGGGTTCGGCTTGTTTCCTAAGCTTCCATTGCCGTTACCATTTTGGCCTTCTGGACAATCATTTGCATAATGCCCAGTCTTACGGCACTTAAAACAAGTGATATGGCTCAGGTCTACCTTGGATGGTTTTGACGGGTTGGTGCGGTTTTGTCCATTGCTTCCTCCGTTCCCGTTTCCATTCTTGGTGCCATTATGGTTGTGCGAGCTACCTCCTCCGTGTGTATGCTGAAATTGTCCTCCTGCCTTCGGGGTAAAGCGAAGTTTCTGCTGAGCTCCTGAGTTATACTTCCCTTGTCCATACTTTCTCTTGCGATTGTCAATCTGCTGCTGCTTCCCTTCAATCATAAGGGCTCGATCTACTAACTCCTAGTAGTTATTGAAGGTGGCTACCATCAACTGCATGCTCAGCTCATCATTCAGTCCTTCTAGAAACTTCTCCTGCTTAGCTGCGTCCGTAGCAACGTCATCTGGGGCATAACGTGCTAGCTTACTAAAGTCATCCACATACTGGCCAACTGTCCGTCCTCCTTGGCGCAAGTTGCGAAACTCACGCTTCTTCATGGCCATAGCTCCTGCTGAAACATGGGCGACGAAAGCTTCTTGGCCGATCCCATGTGACGGTGTCTCTGGGTAAGTGGCTGTAAAATTCTCCCACCATGCTGCTGCGGGTCCTTCAAGCTGATGTGCGGCAAATTTCACCTTTTCCCCATCTGTACATCCTGCAGTGGTCAACTCCCTCCCTTTTTTGCGGAGCCAATCATCTGCAACAATCGGCTCAGTGCTACTGGAAAACACCGGAGGATTCAGCCTTAAGAAACGGGTCAAATGGTCAACAGGTGGTGGTGGCGGTGGGTTGTTGTTGTTGTTGTTGTTGCCTTGGTTCTGTACCAATGTTTGAATCAAGGCATTCTGCTGCTGAATCAACTGAGTGATCTCCGGCGGGAAAACAAATCCGGGGTCGCGTCTCGGAGGCATCTGAGGGTTTATAGAAAAGACGAGAGTTAAGAATAGAATGAGGTCTAGGGGAAAAACACTACCCATATGCACATGAGACAAAAACACACAATATCACTCCAATCAAATCACTCAAGAGCATACAACGGTCTAACTATCATTACAAAGTGCTGAGACTAAATCTAATTTTTAATGGGGGAATCTACTACTGTTATGGTGGTCAACTAGAAAAACTGCTCCGATGAAGACTCCATAATATCTGCTCCAGCTTCATCTTCGAAGTCGTCATCACTAGGATCGGAATCGGTGTCGTCGATGATGATGTAGTTCTCTCGACAGGTGCAATCTTCATCTTCTCCTCCGGGTGCTGAATTTCCCATGAGTTCTTCAATCTTCTCCTTAAGATCGCCGTTTTGTCTCATTAGAGCTACAATCTCCTCCATGTAGTCCTTGCGAGTGGCCTTCAGTTCTCCTTCTAGTTCGATAATCTTGGCTTTTGCTTTCTTCAACTCCATCATGTCTGCGCACATCTGGTTCTCCTGGCGTCGAATGTGTTGATTTAACTCTTGGATGAAAGCTGCAATGGATCGATCCTTCTTAGTGCCAACTATCTCCCATTGTTCATCTCGGCGCCCGCAAATCTGGTAGATAGTATCCTTGAGGTCTTCTTTGTAAACTTCTCCAATGAGTCCCATGGTTATGTGAGCTGCCATGCTCTTTCCCAGACTCCAAGTTGGTGCATTAAAAACACACTCTATGGGCTCCGTGACTGGCGCAAACGTCCTTCCGGGAACTTGAGCTTGAATCTTCCAGCGCTCCTCTTCGGGTAAAGTGGAATTGTAGGTCCCGGTGAAGCTTGGTATTCCGATGTTCAGGTACTTAGTGACTTCCTTAAGGTGTCGTCCAAAGGGTGTATCTTCATCCGGCTGGGTGAACTTGATCCTCGCTTCCGTCATCCTAAAAGAGTAGAAAAGATGAGGAGTTAGAAATGAGAAGAGAGTAGTGATCTAGGGCTTTAGCTTAATGGTCGTGTCCTACAGTCAGCGTGTGCTTTGATACCATCTTTGTAGCGACCAGACCTCAAACAGTCTGATCTCTGTCCTCAAGTGTCATCCCTGGATCAGTAATGCTGACACCACACAATACTCAAAGGATTTATAACAGAGTAGCAATCACACACTTATTACATCGAATGTCTCAAGAGAGAACTTAACAAAATAAATATGGCTTAAGGCCATCTAAATAACGATAATAGCGGAAGGCTTGGAAGAATAAGCGAGTCCATCAACTCCAACGGCATCACTGAGTATAGAACCACGACCTAAGCACCTTACTGTCTTTGAAAAGTCGCAACATGAAACGTTGCAGCCCGAAACGGTCAGACATGGAATATCTTTGGCAAAGCAACAGATAGAGAATAATGAAAGAGTAAGCCTATACAACATGCATATATGGCTGGTGGAAAGCTCTATGGTTACAGTTTTGCGTAAAGCCAATTTTTCCCTACTACAAAGGAATAAATTTATTTAACTATCATGGTGCTTGGTGAACATTGAGAATGGTTGACAGCATCCTCAATCCCAATTAAAAGTACTCATTAACAACCCAACAATATTATTTAGAGTAACATGATGAGATTCACATGATATCCAGATACTAGATACTCAAGATGTCCATAACCGGGGACACGGCTAACCATGATTAGTTTATACACTCTGCAGAGGTTTGTGCACTTTGCCCACAAGACTCGATCTCCTCCGTTTGATTTCTCGCACTACATGGTGTTTGAGAAACGGATGACCGAGGCATAGTCTTTCAGAAGCGCTAGCACCTTACGTTTGGGTAGACCGTACCATCCTACAACCCCTACATCAGCTAGTCTACCCGTAAGAGTTCGCACAACTTAGTCAACTATGCTAGAGCCCATAGTAGCATGTGGCTGCACACGGAAGTTTCTAGCATGAATAATCTCATGATCCCTTTGAGCCTGGGTGGCGGTCCGAAGAAAAATAGGCAAGTCCTGATGGAAACCAGGTGCCTCAATCCACCCAGATGTGTGTTTAAGTTGCCACGTTAAGTAAACCATTAATTTAACAATCTCACATCTGTCATGGATACACTCACCCAATCCACGTCTACTAGCATAGCATGGCATATTAAGCAAACGTAGAAGTAACTCCCAAGGGTTTGAAAATAAACAAGTAATAGGTACTACCTCAATCTACTTCCCAAAACCCACAATTTAATTAGATCCTAATCATGCAATGTTTGAGGATAGATCTAATGCATAAAAACTGGGTATGAAAGTATATGATGAAAGTGTTACTTGCCTTGCTGATGATCCGCGAAACCTAGAGACTCAAAGTAACAGGCGGCGCACTTCGGGTATTCTATCGCAGACAAACAAGCATACAATAAGTACTCATCTAATGCACAGGTAAAAAGTCAAACAAAAGATCCAACCGGAAGTTCAACTTAAGAACTCCGGTTTGCAAAAAGAATCAAATCAAACGAAGCAACAAAAGTCAAACGCTGTAAGAAAACAGCTCCGTTTTACTAATCTGGATCTAAGTAAAATTTTATAGAATCAAAAACTTGTTTAAGTTGATTATTCGGAAAGAGGGTTTCGCGACGAAACTCCAGGCGCTTGAATCACCTGATTCCGATAAACGAGCGAAAAGATATACTAAAACGAAAATCGGATCAGGAATCGCGATCAGAAGAATCGCGGATTAAATCTGAGAAAAAGAAAAACGATGAACAGGTTAACGAACGGATGTTCGTTAACTAAAACTAATCTGACGAACACGTTCGTTAAAACAAACGAACGAGCGAACGCTCGCTATTTAACCAACCGGAAATAAAAAAACCGATCTAATAAAAAACGGAAACTAAAAAAAACCGACGAAACTAAAAAACCGATCGGTTTTTATAAAAAAAAACCGGCGTGGATTTCGAGGCGGCGGCGAACCTCGGGCGGCGGGTCATGGCGGCGGCGGACGGCTCCGGCGACGGGTGGCGGTTCCGGCGAGGCGGCGTCGTCGACGGCGGCGGCGGCGGCGTGGCGGCTAGGGTTAGGGTTTGGGTGGCGACGGATGACTGGGCCGGCGGCGGGGTTGGCGGGCCGGGGCGGGGTGGGCTGGGGGCTGGGGGCGGCTCGGGGCGGCGGTATTTAAAGGCTGCCCCGGGCGGAGTCCCGCTCGGGTACGGCTCGGTAAGGCGGTTCGTTTTTTTTAAATAATTTCACGCAGAAAATCAAACGAAAGAAATACTAAACAGACTCCGAAAATCCCGAAATAAATTTTCCCCGGCTTCTAAAATCAAGCCGGACTAGATGAACATTTATTTGGGGCCTAAGTGCAATTTTGAAAAACGCACATTTTCCTAAATTCGAATAAAATGGCGAAAAACTCCGAAATAAAATCTTGTTTGATTTTATTATTAAATCCTCATTATTTCTTTATTTTGGGAAGTCACTTTATTCCCTCTCTCATATTTTTGTAATAGAAATAATTGAAGATAAAATAATTAAAATCAAATGATCCTATCTTCAAAATTTGAGAAAACTCAAATATGAAAATAACGAAATCCCCAACTCTCTCCGTGGGTCCTTGAGTTGTGTAGAATTTCTAGGATCGAGCCAAAATGCCACAAAAATATGATATGCAATGATGCTCTATGTATAACATTCCAAATTGAAAATTTGGGATGTTACAGGCCGTGTAAAGGGTCATGTTTATTTCAAGTTTTGTTTTAGTCACAAGTTCAATAAAACTACAGAAAATGTCCCATGTCGGGGGACACCAAATATCTTTGTTGCTGATTCGAGGGGATTTTGTTGCTGCTGTGTGTGGAGTCGATCCAATCTGCTCGACGCAAGTTTTTGATCTTACGGTCTTGCATCTTTGCTCGACCGAAAGTTCTTATTGCCGCTGCTAGTACCGTGAAAGATCGGGTCGTCAAATGACTCGTCATCTAGTCGAGTCCTCATCAAGTGGTATTCAGAGCTAAGGTTGTTCATGGCACTGCGTTGATCAAGATGTCAACCTCGGTCAACAAGGATGATGAGGTTGCTGCTGATTCTGAGGAAGTTGTGTGTCCAGTGTATGCGGATGATATTCCTAAAAATATTCGGGATGGTTTTGAGCACACGTTCAACTACGTCAAACAATGTCATGATGCGCTCGAGGAGAAGCTTGGCAAGAGGATCGATACTCTGATCGCCCGGTTCGACGCTTTGGCGGACACCATCAATATGCTGACTAATTCTGCGCCACCATAGGCTACTCTGGTTGCTCTTCTGCATTATGCATCAGCGGCTCGCAACGGACATGCCATCGTGCATGTTCGCCGTTTGGCGGCACAACCACATGCTGGAGATGATGGCCTTGATGACGCCGTTGATCATGAGACGGGGTACGCGCCACAGCCGCGACACTTTGAGCCCCGTCCTGAAGCTGCCGCTCATGGCTGAGCGCATGACCGAGTGGGTCAAGTTGCGCGCGTGCCTTTGGATGATGGAATTGTGCGCATAAAAATTTCTATCCCTTCGTTTTCCGGCAAGTGCGAACCAGAAGTCTATTTGGAATGGGAGATCTGCATTGATCAAATTTTTGATGCCCATCATTGTAGCGAAGATAAGAAAGTTCAACTTGTTGGAATTGAGTTCACCGGTTACGCGCTAATTGGGTGAAACCAAATTTGCTGGTCGCGACATCGTCCAATGACTTGGCGAGGGATGAAAGAATTCATGAGGCGGTGTTTTTTTCCTGAGCATTATAGAAGAGATATGTACAACAAGTTGCAGAGGCTCTCTCAAGGTAATATGAGTGTTGATGAATATTATAAGGAGATGGAGTTGCTTATGATACGTACAGGGACAACGGAGGATCCGGAGGCGACCATGGCACATTTCTTTAATGGGCTAAATATTGAGGTGCAGTATCGTGTAGAGATGGTGGTTTATTATAACATACAAGATCTTGTGCACCAAGTTGTGCGTGCAGAGCAGCAAATTAAGCGACGCCAAACCAATGCTTATCACATCACCACTTCCAACTCATGGTGACGTCCTCAACAAAATTATATTGAAGGTGGCATTAGTTCCAAGATGGCGTGATCAACTCGATCTAATGGTTCAATGCAGAAGGATGTTCGAAAAATTGAAGCATCAGGAGTTGATACAAGTGCGCAGTCCACCACACGCACTAGTGAAATGGAGTGCTTCAAGTGTGGAGGCAGGGGACATATGAGGCGTGAATGTCCTAACGAGAAAAGAGTGTTGCTGACAAGAGATGGCTATGCATCCGCTAGCGATGAAGAGGCAGTTTCTGACATTTCTAGTGAAAAAGCTGAAGAAGTTGAAAAGGTGACCATGGGTTTTGAAGCTACGGAATCATACCCATCATTGATGGTGCAGCGAGTGCAAGAGGATTGGATTGAGGATAAGGAAAATCGTTGGAATATTTTTGAAACTCAATGCAAAATCAATAACACCAATTGCAAGCTGACCATAGATGGAGGAAGCTACACCAACGTGGTCAGCAAGGATTTGGTAGATGCTTTAGCATTGCCTACTTGGAAGCATCCACAACCACACTGTGTTGAATGGTTATATCAATCGGGAAAATTGAAAGTTACTCAGAAGGTCCGACTAAGTTTTTCGGTTGGTGAGTATGCCGATACAGTGATTTGTGATGCTTTGCAGATGAATGCATGCCGGCTATTGTTGGGAAGGCCATGGCAATATTACCGCCGTGCCACACATGAAGGCCGGTCCAACACATACTCCTTTTGGGATGCCGGAAGACGAAGTGTGCTACTGTCGATGTTTGCTGGAGAAATGAAGGTGGGTGCAAATGTTTTTCTGAAAAAGAAGGTTATCAAATCTACAGCAAAACCGAGGATGGTTTTGTTTCAAGGGGGAGGGGATGATGAGTCCACTACTGCATTTGCAAAGATTGATCCAGCTACAAATTCTAATATTTTAATGGTGGGTAGCAATTGCACTTAAAATACCATCACCAGAAGTAGAACCAGATGAAGTCAGGCCAGCGTTCAGAACTCCGCGTGTTGCACAGGAAGTTCCGTACTGAATATTTTTTGTATCAGTTCCATCTAGCACTAGTACGTTGTTCAAGTTTGTTTTTATGTGACCAGTTGGCCGAATAGTTAATTAGGTGAGATTAATTAGTTGAGATAAGAGAGAGTCATACTAGTACTTGGGTTTGTGGTTTGACTAGGAAAAGAGATCTGGTTTTTCACGTGGAGTAGCAAAGGTTCGAGTCGGTTTAGGAACTAGAGCCCGCGTGCTCGTTAAATACTGGCCGATCTGGCCATGTAAAGGGTCATGTTTATTTCAAGTTTTCTTTTAGTCGCGAGTTCAATAAAACTACAGAAAATGTCCCATGTCGGGGGACACCAAATATCTTTGTTGCTGATCTGAGGGGATTTTGTTGCTGCTGCGTGTGGAGTCGATCCAATCTGCTCGACGCAAGTTTTTGATCTTACGGTCTTGCATCTTTGCTCGACCGGAAGTTCTTGTTGCTGCTGCTAGTACCGTGAAAGATAGGACCGTCGAACGACTCGTCATCTAGTCGAGTCCTCATCAGATAACCCACAAGTATAGGGGGTCGTTTGTAGCCTTCTTTGATAAATAAGAGTGTCGAACCCAACGAGTTGCTAAAGGTAGAACAAATATTCCCTCAAGTTCTATCGACCACCGATACAACTCTACGCACACTTTAACATTTGTTTACCTAAAACAAGTATGAAACTATTTTGCAAGAATAAAACTATGAGTACTTTGCGAGAATAAAACTACGAATAAATTGCAAGGTAATAAAAGTAGATAGCTTTTGTCAACGAGAAATTCATTTGTCCCTAGGCAATCGATAACAAGTACCAGTAATCATTCTTGCAATTTTATATGAGGGAGGTGCATGAGCTAATATACTTTCTCTACTTGAATCATATGCACTTATGATTGGAACTCTAGCAAACATCCACAACTACTAAAGATCATCAAGGTCGTGAGACCCAACCATAGTATTAAGTACCAAGTCCTCTTTATCCCATACGCAACAACCCACATACTCGGGTTTAAGCTTCTGTCACTCTCGCAACCCACCATAAGATAATCATGAACGTATTGCAAAACCCTACGGCGGGGATCCCTCACGTTTGTGCGAGACGGAGGGCACCGTAGGACAGCACCATAAATAAAATATACAATCATACCAACCAAGATCACGAACCCATAGGACAAAACGGATCTACTGAAACATCATAGGATAGCCAAATATCATTCAGAAGTAGTATATGGAGTTGAGCACCATGTTTAAGTATAGATTACAGCGGGGAGAAGGGGTGTTACACCGCTGCATAGAGGGGGAGAAAGTTGGTGTTGACGGTAGCAAGGTTGTTGATGTAGATCGCCGTCACGATCCTTGCCCCAGTGGCATTCCAGCGCCACCGGGAGGGAGGGGGAGAGAGCCCCCTCGTTTTTCTTCTTCCTTGGCCTCCCCCCTAGATGGGAGGAGAGTTCCCCCTCTGGTCCATGGCCTCCACCGCGGCGGAGGGGCGGGAACACCTCTGAGATTGGATATGTCTCTCTGTTCCCTTCTGTTTCGCGTTCCCCAGATCTGTCCCTTTACGGTTTCTTAAATTCCCGGAGATCCGTAACTCCAATTGTGCTGAAATTTTTACACGTTTTTTTCCATAAATTATCTTTCTTGTGCCAGAAGAAGGGCCCCAACCGACCTTCGACGAGGGCATAAGATACCTGGGTGCGCCAGGGGGTGCCCGGCGCGTCCTGGTGGGTTGTGGTCACCGTGGGGCCCCGTTTGCGTTGATTCACCTCCCAAAAATCATAAATATTCTGAAATACTTCACCGTAAATTTTTATTCTTTTGGACTTCGTTTGATATGGATTTTCTGCGAAACACAAAACATGCAACAAACAGGAACCGGCACTGGGCATTGGATCAATAGGTTAGTCCAATAAATCATATAAAAAGTTGCCAAAAATATGTGAACGTTGTATAATATTGGCATGAAGCAATAAAAAATTATAGATATGACGGAGACGTATCAGTGGAGAAGCTATCTCTCACCACAAGACCACATCCACACCCTTACTACATCCAATGGTTCAACAACATCGGCAAGGTTAAGGTAACACGTACTGTTCATGTGCATTTTAGTATCGCTACATATGCTGATTATGTTGATTGTGATGTGGTACCCATGCAAGCATGTTCCTTATTACTTGGTAGACCATGGCAATTCGATAAAAATTCTTTCCACTATGGTAGAAACAATCAGTATACTCGTGTTCATAAGGATAAACATATTACTTTGCTTCCTATCACTCCTGATTCAATTTTGAAAGATGATATTAATCGAGCTAATAAAGCAAAATAGGTGCAAAATAAGAGTGAAAATCAGATTGTGGCAAAAAGAATTTGAGAAACAAATGAAGCCTAATAAAAAACCATCATCTCATGTTGCTTCTGAAATTAAATTGAAAAGTGGATGTTTACTTGCCACCAAATCTGATATTGATGATTTAGGTTTCAGCAAATCTATTTGATATGCCTTTGTTTGCAAAGAGGCATTATTTTCATTCAAGGACGTGCCTTCCTCTTTGCCTCCCTACCGTCACTAGCATTTTGCAGGAGTTCGCTAACGTCTTTCCACAAGACATGCCACTGGGATTGCCACCTATTAGAGGGATTGAGCATTAGATTGACTTAATTCCTGGTGCTTCGTTGCCAAACTGTGCGCCATACCGTACCAATCTAGAGGATGCGAAGGAGATTATGCGTCAAGTACAAGAGCTACTCGACAAAGGTTATATACGCGAATCTCTTAGTCCTTGTGTTGTTCCTATTATACTAGTGCCAAAAAAGGATGGTACATCGCGTATGTGTGTTGATTGTAGAGGCATTAATAATATTACCATTCATTATCGTCATCCTATTCCTAGGCTAGATGATATGCTTGATGAATTGAGTGGCTCTAGAATTTTCTCCAAAGTTGATTTGCGTAGTGGATACCATCAAATTCGTATGAAATTGGGAGATGAATGGAAAACAACATTTAAAACTAAGTTTGGATTATATGAGTGGTTAGTCATGCCTTTTGGGTTAACTAATGCACCTAGTACCTTCATGATATTAATGAATGAATTTTTACATGCTTTCATTGGACGATTTGTGGTAGTTTACTTTGATGATATATTGATATATAGCAGATCTTTGGAGGAACATTTGCAACATTTACGTGTTGTTTTTATTGCTCTACGTGATGCACGTTTTTTTGGTAACCTTGGGAAGTGCACCTTTTGCACTGACCGAGTATCTTTTCTTGGCTATGTTATTACTCCACAGGGAATTGAAGTTGATAAAGCCAAGATTGAAGCTATTGTGAGTTGGCCGCAGCCCAAAACGGTCACACAAGTGAGGAGTTTCCTTGGCCTCGCTGGTTTCTATAGGAGTTTATTTGTGAGAAATTTCAGCACCACTTGACTTGTTGTGAAGTTCCTCCTTATCCTTGAGTGACATCTCATGAGCAACAATTCTTCCAATGACTTCTGTTGGCTTGAGATCTTTGTAGTTTGGCATCATTTGAATCAATGTGCACACGGTATCATACTTTTCATCCAATGTTCTTAGGATCTTCTTGATGATGAATCTGTCGGTCATCTCTTCACTCCCTAAGCCGGCAATTTCATTTGTGATAAGTGCAAGCCTAGAGTACATTTCAGCGACACCTTGACCATCCTTCATTTTGAACTTGTCAAGCTGACTTTGGAGCACATCCAACATGGATTCCTTGACGGATTCGGAACCTTCATGCATATCAATCAAAGTATCCCAAATTTCCTTTGCATTCTCAAGACGGCTGATTTTGTTGAATTCTTTGGGGCACAATCCGTTGAAGATGATATCACAAGCTTGAGCGTTGTATTGCAACATATTCAATTCTTCCGCATTAGCTTCACGGTTCGGCTCTCTCCCATCAAAGAATTCACCTTGCAAGCCAATACAAATAATTGCCCAAACGACGGGGTTATGTCCGAGAATATGCATTTTCATCTTATGCTTCCAACTAGCAAAATTAGTACCATCAAAGTAAGGACCTCTACGGTGATAATTTCCCTCGCTAGACGCCATACTCTCCTAGGTTGTGAAACCAAGGCTATGACCACCAAAAGCTATGGAAATCAAAGCAAATGAAGACCAAATCTCTGATACCACTTGTAGGACCTTGAAGTATGTCTAGAGGGGGGGGGGTGATTAGACTACTTGACAAATTAAAAACTTAGCCTTTTCCCAGTTTTAGAGTTTGGCAGATTTTAGCTATCTTAGGACAAGTCAAGCAATCATCACACAATTCAAGCAAGCATGCAAAGAGTATATTGGTAGCGTAAATTAAAGCATGCAACTTGCAAGAAAGTAAAGGGAAGGGTTTGGAGGATTCAAACGCAATTGGAGACACGGATGTTTTTGGCGTGGTTCCGATAGGTGGTGCTATTGTACTTCCATGTTGGTGGAGACTTCAACCAACGAAGGGTAACGGTTGTGCGAGTCCACGGAGGGCTCCACCCACGAAGGGTCCACGAAGTAGCAACCTTGTCTATCCCACCATGGTCGTCACCCACGAAGGACTTGCCTCACTAGCGGTAGATCTTCACGAAGTAGGCGATCTCCTTGCCCTTACAAACTCCTTGGTTCAACTCCACAATCTTGTCGGAGGCTCCCAAGTGACACCTAGCCAATCTAGGAGACACCACTCTCCAAGAAGTAACAAATGGTGTGTTGATGATGAACTCCTTGCTCTTGTGCTTCAAATGATAGTCTCCCCAACACTCAACTCTCTCTCATAGGATTTGAATCTGGTGGAAAGAAGATTTGAGTGGAAAGCAACTTGGGGAAGGCTAGAGATCAAGATTCATATGGTAGGAATGGAATATCTTGGCCTCAACACATGAGTAGGTGGTTCTCTCTTAGAAATGGTAAGTTGGAAGTCTAGGTTTGTTCTGATGGCTCTCTCCACGAATGAAGAGGAGGTGGAGGGGTATATATAGCGTCCACACAAAATCTAACCGTTACACACAATTTACTAATCTCGGTGGGACCGAATCAACAAACTCGGTCAGACCGATTTCAGTAAACCTAGTGACCGTTAGGGTTTTCGGTGGGACTGACATGCATCTCGGTAGGGCCGATATGGTTAGGGTTAGGGCATAACGTAATCTCGGTGAGACCGATTACACAAACTCGGTGAGACCGATTTTGGTAATTAGCTAACAAGAGAGTTGGTCAGGTAAACTCGGTGGGACCGATTTGCTCTTTTAGGTGAGACCGAAATGTTACAAAAGGGAAACAGAGAGTTTACATTGCAATCTCGGTGGGACCGATCTGCTCTTTCGGTGAGACCGAAAAGTTACGAAAAGGAAACAAAGAGATTACAATCCCATCTCGGTGAGACAGAGATCCCTGTCGGTAGAACCGATTTTCCTAGGGTTTGTGGCAGTGGCTATGACATATGGAATCAGTGGCGCCGGATAGGAAGAATCGGTGAGACCGATTTTGGCTTTAGGTTTAGGTCATATGTGGATGTGAGAAAGTAGCTGAGGGTTTTGGAGCATATCACTAAGCACATGAAGCAAGAGGCTCATTAAGCAACACCTCATCCCTCCTTGATAGTATTGGCTTTTCCTATAGACTCAATGTGATCTTGAATCATTAAAGTATAAAATGAAGAGTCTTGAGCTTTTGAGCTTGAGCCAATCCTTTGTCATTAGCATTTTGAGGGATCCACTTTCATCATCCATGCCATGCCATTCATTGAGCTTTCCTGAAATGTTCATCTTGGAATAGCATTAGCTCAATGAGCTATATGTTGTTATGAATTACCAAAACCACCTAGGGATAGTTGCACTTCAATCTCCCCCTTTATGGTAATTGATGACAACATATAGATCAAAGCTTCGACAAATGATAATAAGATTGAAAAACATCGTCGCTTTGAGAAGTATGTGATAAGCAAGAGCTCCCCCTAAATTTGTGCATATTTTAATATTTGCTTTGGACTGCAAATGCACAAGGAATTAGGCTCATGGGTTACTCTTCCATGTCACATACATCTTGGTGGAGCGCTCAAAATGATGCGGAATGAATACATGCACTCATCACCAAGCACAGTGAATGATCACATAGGATAGATAAGATAATATCATCAAACATGCATAAGTGTAGCTTATGATCAAACACATGATCATCAATGTCTCACAAACATAGTATATCAAGAAAACAAGTTTAAAAACCACCAAATCAAGAGAGAACAAAAGCAACACTCTCTCTCTCGAAGCATATGATCTATACATTTTTCTCCCCCTTTGGCAACAAGTTACCAAAAAGTTCATAGAAAATGCATAGTGCTAGATCGACTCTCAGGTTGATCTTCAGGTGGTGGAGTCCGGATAACGCCGAGGACGAAAGCTTCAGTTGAAGTAGATGGAGCTGGAGCTGATGTAGGTGCTGGAGCTGGTGGCACTGAGGCTATAGCTGGTGCAGATGAAGTGGCTCTGGTGTCAGGAACTGGCACAGCAGATGACCTCTGGGCTCTAGGCACTCTGGCAAATGCATCAGTTGGTGTTTTGCCCTTCCTCTCCTGCATGTCATCTTGTAGTTGCTCCACAACAGACTGAATCTTGGTTACTTTCACATCTAAGTCATATAACTTTTGTTCTATGATTCTTTCTAAGATCTCCTGATTTTGAGTGAGGTTGTCCAATCCCTTCTCAATCCTCAGTGTTGATTCTATTAAGTATCTGACCTACTCCTGCTTGTTCTTCAAGAAATACTCAGATGCCTCCTCTTGAGTTGGCATCCTGGCAGCCTTCTCCTTCCTTGCCTTCTCCTTCTTCTCTTGTGCTTGAACTGATGATGGATCATTCTCATTCATGACAACCTCATTGTCCTCAAAGTCTAGATAAATTGGAAAATGCTCTTTATCCAATAGATATTTGCTCGTGCCCATCTTTGAGTTAATCAACTCCACGGATCGAGGGGCATATCCACAACTTCTTTTACGATCACTGCAGTCCTCTTAATGGTTTCAACCATAAGGCTCATGACTTTGAATTTCTGTGGCACATCAAACAAATGCAACATGTTGATTGCATGCCCTCTGATCATGTTGTGGTCACCAGACTTTGGCAGTAGGGTATGCCTTAAGATGGTATTGATAGTTGGCAGCCCTGAAAGAAGGAAGTGGACTGATCCAAACTTATATGTCTCAATGGTTGTGTCTGGGATCTCCTTGTACATGTGTGCCATGGAATTGTGGTCCATTTTCTTCTTGGCATATACATCAAGGTCATCTTCATTCTCCTTTGGGGCATTTATCAGCTTTGCCCACTCCTCAACAGTTGACTGGTACCTTATACCTTCAGACATCCAAAATATCCTGCCATCTGGATAAAAGTGTGCTGTGGAGTAGAACTGCATGATAAGTTCATCGTTCCAGTTGGTGAGCTTTTGCCCAACGAAGTCTGCAACTCCAACAGCAACAAAACTGTCTTGCACTCCAGGATAGTGCTCTACATTTTCTTTCATGTAGGTCCAGTCGACCCACCTCATGTCACACACTATGTGCTTCTTATCTAGCAGAACAGTCTCATAAAAGTCTTGATGTTCCTTCGTGTGGAACCTGTAGTCCACAACAGTTCTTCTTCTTGTGGCATATGGATCTGTCATCCTCCATAGCCTCAACCCATTGTCTCTTCTGATCTTCTGATCCTCAGCCACAGGATGGGCATCATTGTGTTCTGGTATCTTTGGCTTGAGCTTCCTCAAAACTTGTCCTTCTTCATCATCTTCTTCAGCAACCTCAGGCACTGGGGCCTTGTTCTTCTCGGTAGCTGGAATACTCTTGGTATTCCTCTTTGGTGCAGACCTGGCATTGAGGGCAGCTTTGGGTGCTTCCTTGGGCTTAGATGTGGCAGCCCCTGATCTTATATCATCACCCATAAGCTTGGGTGCCTTTGGTGCTGGTGCAGCTATCTCTTCTTCCTCTTCCATCATGGAAGGCTTCCCAATAACTCGATTTGTGGTCTTCTTGACCCTCTCTTTCCTTTTCTTCCTTCAGCAGACGGTGGCTCTTTGGGACCAGGCTTATCAGAATTTGAGTTGATGCTCGACTTTTGGCATAGGTGTCCTCTTGGCAGGAACCTTCTTATTGAGTCCGTGCTTTGTGCTATGTGTTAAGCCATACTCCTTTTTGAGCACACCCTCTTGGATGTTGCTTCATCCTCTTCGCCCTATAATCCTCATCTTCGAATCTGAGGTTTTCTTCTTCCTTTGCCTCGGTGGCAGCTTTAGGCAAATTGCTTGGGGTGCTCCTGCTGCCTTCATCTCAAGAGCTGGAGGGACTAGTGCCCTCACTCATGTTCACTGTTCCTCGACTGTTACATTGTCACTCTGTGCGACATGCTGCAAACACCGATTGCTGACCTTGTGAAGAGTTATAGATGAGGTAGAGTGGATGAGCATCACAAAATGCAGTGATTTTTGCAAAAGAATGACTCAAAATTCAGTTTTAGTTTTCCACGAAAGCATTTCGGATCAACCGATTTCAAACTCGGTGAAACCAAGCAGTTTTGGAACCTAAAGCGATGAACTTCGGTCGAGACCGAGTCACAGTTCGTGGCACCGAGACTGCTAGGGTTTCACAAAGTCCTAAAATCGGTCTCACCGATTAGTAATTCTCGGTCAGACCGAGTCTCACTAGTGCAATGGCATAAGACAAATCGGTGGGACCGAGTTTTTCAACTCGGTGGGTCCGAGATGGTTTCAGCGGAAACCTAACCCTAAATTTTCAAATCAAAACTATTCTAAGGATTGCATTGATTGGATAGGAGTGTTTCAATCGTGGCAAGAATCAATAAGAACACAATGTCTGAGAATCGGACGAGAAAGCACGGTGATCGAGTCCATACCCTAGTTCAAGGAGACTCGCTACGGCGCAACGGCGGGGTTGATTTCGTTGACGGTGGCGGAGACCAGCGACGGAGAGCGGCTGGCGATGAGGAGACGATCCGGAGACCACGGAGGCAGAGCGAGCTATTGCGCTGGCGAAGAGGTTCGGAGAAATTTCCAAATTTTGCCCCCGACTATATATAGCCCGACCACAGCGGTGTGACCGAAAGTGGAACAACTGGTGGCACCGAGATGCAAAACTGTACAGATTATTGCAACTCGGTGTGAGCGAAGAGTTCAAATCGGTTGCACCGAGATTGAAAACCTAGATCGACTAAGTGATCTTGGTAAGACCGAAATGGAGGAATCGGTCAGACCGAAAATCACAAAGAAGTTTTGGAAGTTTAAGTCTATGACGAATCGGGGACTCCGAGTGCTCCTCACACAGAGTGGTTCGAATCTGACTTGATCAAATTTTGTGATGTAGCATGAATAGAGTTTGAGACGAGAAAAGAATAGATAGATAAAGAAGGTTCTTAGGAATTCTTGTCCATCCACTTGGCCAAAGAAAAAGAAGCCAATCAATCAAAACAACAAGTGGATGTCCTCGAATGAGTAAAGTATGCAACCAACATGCTCACACAATAAGATGGCAAATGAAATATGTGACAAAGCATGCACAACCAATTGTAGCATCTATCAAGCAATTGGCGATGACTAGGTCATCTATATATGAGTATATTGACTTAGGAGTCAAATGATAGACATTTGATCATAGGTCATACTCATCGTTTAAGCTCAAGTGGGGTTACCACTTTTACATAAAGCATTTATGTGTTCACATCATTAGAGCTTCTTTCACTCAATTCTTAGAGTTAAGCTCCCCCTAGATGTGAGATTCCCCCTTAGAGGGATGAATTAACCTTGGGTTTTGTCGATGATGACTTCATGTAGGTGTTGAAGATGTGGATGCTCAATGTTGATGTAGATCTTTTTGGAGCAATCCTTTGGAGTGAGTTGCACTTTCAATACCTACATGGGTTAGTCCCACAAGGAACAAACAAGTATATCCATAGACATAGAGTGATGCACACACAAAATGATGTCCATGAAATCATTAGGTTACCTTGTCCCTTGCCTTACCAACATGAGGATTTGTGACTCCTTGAACTAGTGTAAGATATGGAAGATGATTGCACTTGTCCTTGCCATAATGATATGAGTGAAATATGTTGGCGGAGTCACCCTCAAGAACTCTCTAGTTCTTCTTCTTCTGGATCCACATCATCTTGATGGGAATCCTTGGAGTTGTAGTTGTACTTGATGAGGTAGAACTTGACGTAGTCTTGGGAATCCACTTGACCGAGACCTTAGGTGCCTCTTCAAATGCATCAATCTCTTCTTGAAGCTTGTCCTCGCCTTTGTTCTTGTGGTCTTGTGGTGGAAGATCATCTTGTGCTTGTGTTCCCTTGAAGGAAGTAGGATCATACTTCTCTTGTTGAGGAACAAATTTCATCTTGGGGTATTGATCTTCTTCCCACTCAACTCCATTGGCATTGAACTTTCGTTCAAAACCAACACCTTGATTCTTCCGGTGCCTTCCTTGCTTGCGTACAATTTCCTCGAATTGCTTACTCCCGGCAAGGCTCTTGTATACACCTTTCTCTATAATTCCCTTCAATAAGCTATTTTCTTGCTCAAGTATAACTTGGCTAAGAGAATCATTAGTGGAATCAAGAGAACTACTAGAAGCAACAATATTGGATTTAGCATTGTTATTGTTACTACTAGAAGAAGAATCTTTCTTGTTCTTGTTACTAGACTTGACTTGAGGCATGTAAGTAGATAAGAGTAAACGCTTGGCAATGTAAGAAGAACTTTTCTTACGGAGATCATCATTGATAGCTTTTAAGAACTCATGCTCTTGCTCAAGATTTAGCTTTTCAAAGCGTAACTTCTCATGAGCCCTTAAAAGTTCTCGATGATCTTCAAAGATAGTTTCATGAGCTAACTTAAGAGTGTTTAGTTCTTTAGTTAGACACTCAATTTTCTCCTTATCATTGTCATTCGTTTCACCTTGATTAGCATGATTAATTGACGTTTCATCATAGTATTCGTCACTAGAGTTGTCAACAAGTAAATCATCAGCACCTAGCAAGTCATCTTCATCAACATAAAAATCAATATACTCGGGGTGTGTTACCTTAGGACCTTTGGCCATGAAGCATCTACCAATTCCTTCATTTGGTGATTCAAATATGTCGTAGGAATTGGTTGACACAAGTGCTAGACCGGCAACACCTTCATCTTGAGTGTATTCAGAGTCGGAGTGATAGCTTCTCTCGGAGTGATGGTCGGAGTCGGAGCCGGATACCCATTCACCAACATGAGCTTGATGTCTTTGTTTTGTGTAGCTCTTTGATGACTTGTCCTTCCTTTCCGAATCCTTGCTTCTCCGTGAGGGTCTTCGTTCATAACGATCATCTCTACTCCTTCTCTCTCTTGGTGGTGATTCTTCTCTTCTACTTCTTCTTTTTGGAGAGTTTTCTCTTCTTTTGTAGGGTGCCGTACACTCATTGGAATAGTGTCCGGATCTCCCACAATTGTAGCAATTGCGCTCTCGACTAGAAGATCCTTTGTCATTGTAAGACCTTGACTTGGAGCTTCTTTCTTTGCTTCTACTCTTATAGAATTTGTTGAAGTTCTTCACCATTAAGCTCAATTCTTCATTGAATGTTTGTTTCTCACTCGATGATGTGGGGGCTTCACTTGAGGCTTTGTAAGCACCACTTGACTTGTTGTGAAGTTCCTCCTTATCCTTGAGTGACATCTCATGAGCAACAATTCTTCCAATGACTTCCGTTGGCTTGAGATCTTTGTAGTTTGGCATCATTTGAATCAATGTGCACACGGTATCATACTTTCCACCCAATGCTCTTAGGATCTTCTTGATGATGAATCTGTCGGTCATCTCTTCACTCCCTAAGCCGAAAATTTCATTTGTGATAAGTGCAAGCCAAGCGTACATTTCAGCGACACCTTCACCATCCTTCATTTTGAACTTGTCAAGCTGACTTTGGAGCACATCCAACTTGGATTCCTTGACGGATTCGGTACCTTCGTGCATATCAATCAAAGTATCCCAAATTTACTTTGCATTCTCAAGACGGCTGATTTTGTTGAATTCTTTGGGGCACAATCCGTTGAAGATGATATCACAAGCTTGAGCGTTGTATTGCAACATCTTCAATTCTTCTGCATTAGCTTCACGGTTCGGCTCTGTCCCGTCAAAGAATTCACCTTGCAAGCCAATACAAATAATTGCCCAAACGGCGGGGTTATGTCCGAGAATATGCATTTTCATCTTATGCTTCCAACTAGCAAAATTAGTACCATCAAAGTAAGGACCTCTACGGTGATAATTTCCCTCGCTAGACGCCATACTCTCCTAGGTTGTGAAACCAAGGTTATGACCACCAAAAGCTATGGAAATCAAAGCAAATGGAGACCAAAGCTCTGATACCACTTGTAGGACCTTGAAGTATGTTTAGAGGGGGGGTGATTAGACTACTTGACCAATTAAAAACTTAACATTTTCCCAGTTTTAGAGTTTGGCAAATTTTAGCTATCTTAGGACAAGTCAAGCAATCATCACACAATTCAAGCAAGCATGCAAAGAGTATATTGGCAGCGGAAATTAAAGCATGCAACTTGCAAGAAAGTAATGGGAAGGGTTTGGAGGATTCAAACGCAATTGGAGACACGGATATTTTTGGCGTGGTTTCGATAGGTGGTGCTATCGTACTTCCATGTTGGTGGAGACTTCAACCCACCAAGGGTAACATTCTTG
Source organism: Aegilops longissima (assembly GCA_021605205.1). Classification (NCBI taxonomy): domain Eukaryota; kingdom Viridiplantae; phylum Streptophyta; class Magnoliopsida; order Poales; family Poaceae; genus Aegilops; species Aegilops longissima. The sequence goes on from CM038676.1 coordinate 328,360,613, forward strand.
TGAGTCCACGGAGGGCTCCACCCACGAAGGGTCCACGAAGTAGCAACCTTGTCTATCCCACCATGGCCGTCGCCACTGAAGGACTTGCCTCACTAGCGGTAGATCTTCACGAAGTAGGCGATCTCCTTGCCCTTACAAACTCCTTGGTTCAACTCCACAATCTTGTCGGAGGCTCCCAAGTGACACCTAGCAAATCTAGGAGACACCACTCTCCAAGAAGTAACAAATGGTGTGTTGATGATGAAATCCTTGCTCTTGTGCTTCAAATGATAGTCTCCCCAACACTCAACTCTCTCTCATAGGATTTGAATCTGGTGGAAAGAAGATTTGAGTGGAAATAAACTTGGGGAAGGCTAGAGATCAAGATTCATATGGTAGGAATGGAATATCTTGGCCTCAACACATGAGTAGGTGGTTCTCTCTCAGAAATGGTAAGTTGGAAGTGTAGGTTTGTTCTGATGGCTCTCTCCACGAATGAAGAGGAGGTGGAGGGGTATATATAGCCTCCACACAAAATCTAACCGTTACACACAATTTACCAATCTCAGTGGGACCGAATCAACAAACTCGGTCAGACCGATTTCAGTAAACCTAGTGACCATTAGGGTTTCGGTGGGACTGACATGCATCTCGGTAGGGCGGATATGGTTAGGGTTAGGTCATAACGTAATCTCGGTGAGACCGATTACACAAACTCGGTGAGACCGATTTTGGTAATTAGCTAACAAGAGAGTTGGTCAGGTAAACTCGGTGGGACCGATTTTCTCTTTTCAGTGAGACCGAAATGTTACAAAAGGGAAACAGAGAGTTTACATTGCAATCTCGGTGGGACCGATCCGCTCTTTTGGTGAGACCAAAAAGTTACGAAAAGGAAACATAGAGATTACAATCCCATCTCGGTGAGACCGAGATCCCTATCGGTAGAACCAATTTGCCTAGGGTTTGTGGCAATGGCTATGACATATGGAATCGGTGGCGCCGGATAGGAAGAATCGGTGAGACCGATTTTTGCTTTAGGTTTAGGTCATATGTGGATGTGAAAAAGTAGCTGAGGGTTTTGGAGCATATCACTAAGCACATGAAGCAAGAGGCTCATTAAGCAACACCTCATCCCTCCTTGATAGTATTGGCTTTTCCTATAGACTCAATGTGATCTTGAATCACTAAAATATAAAATGAAGAGTCGTGAGCTTTTGTGACGCCCTCGATTCAATCGTACACTAATCATGCACGCAAATGTGTACGATCAAGATCAAGGACTCACGGGAAGATATCACAACACAACTCTACAAATAAAATAAGTCATACAAGCATCATAATACAAGCCAGGGGCCTCGAAGGCTTGAATACAAGTGCTCGATCATAGACGAGTCAGCGGAAGCAACAATATCTGAGTACGTACATAAGTTAAACAAGTTTTGCCTTAAGAAGGCTAGCACAAACCGGGATCTGATCGAAGAGGAACAGGCCTCCTGCCCGGGATCCTCCTAGGTCACTCCCCGTCGTCGCCGGTGGCTGCACGTAGTAGTAGGCACCTCCGGAGTAGTAGTCGTCATAGGCGGCGTGCGCTCGCCCCGGCTCCATCGTCTGTTGCAGCAATCGAGTAGAGATAGGGGAAAAGGGGAACGAGGCAACCGTGAGTACTCATCCAAAGTACTGCAAGCAAGGAGCTACTCTACATATGCATGGATATATGTGTAAAGGCCATATCGATGGACTGAATGCAGAATGCCGAAATAAGAGGGGATAGCTAGTCTTAACGAAGACTACGCTTCGACACCGGTCTTGCATGTAGTAAGAGGACAACGGAAGTCCTCCAAGTAACATCATATAGCAATAATCCTACCCGCAATCCCTGCTCATAACCCCGAGCGAGAGCGACCACCGGTTGTATCGGCACTTGGAAGGGTGTGTTTTATCAAGTATCCGGTTCTTGTTGTCATAAGCTCAAGGTACAACTCCAAGTCGTCCGTTATCAAGATCACGGCTATCCGAATAGATTAACTTCCCTGCAGGGTGCACCATCTTACCCAAAGACGCTTGATCCCATTTGGCGGACACACTTTCTCGGGTCATGCCCGCCGCGAAAGATCAACACGCCGCAGCCCCACCTAGGCACAACAGAGAGGCCAACACGCCGGTCTAAACCTAAGCGCGCAGGGTTTGGGCCCATCGCCTCGAAACACACCTGCGTTGCGTGCGTCGCGCCGAAGCAGACCTAGCCCATCAGCGTTCCAGTCCAATCCGGCTAGCGCCCGCTCGTCGTTGACGTCTGAAGTGCTTCGGCTGATACCACGACGCCGGGATACCCATAACTACTCCCGCGTAGATGGTTAGTGCGTATAAGCTCGTAGCCAACTCAGATCAAATACCAAGACCTCGTTAAGCGTGTTAAGTATCCGCGAACGCCGAACAGGGCCAGGCCCACCTCTCTCCTAGGCGGTCTCAACCTGCCCTGTCGCTCCGCCACAAAGTATCAGTCGGGGGCCGTCGGAACCCAGCCCACCTCTACGGGATGGAGCCACCCGTCCTTTCAGCCCCCATCTCCGAACAGTACCACGGTAATGTATAGTGTAAGGTATATAGTATATACCCGTGATCACCTCCAAGTGATCACAGCCCAAAGAGTATAGCATGGCGGATTTGACAAGAGTGTAGGGCCAACGATGGAACACTAGCATCCTATACTAAGCGAGAGGATAGCGATAAAGGTAACAACAAGAGTAGCAAGGACAAGGCTATGCAACAATATAGGATATCTGAAAGCGGAACATGTTACACTACTCTAATGCAAGCGGTGTAGATAAGAGTAGGCGATATCCGGTGATCAAGGGGGGGGCTTGCCTGGTTGCCTTTGGCAAGAGAGAGGGGTCGGGTGACGTAGTCGATCACAGGACATCAAGATCGGTCTCGGGTCTACCGGAGAGAAGAGGGGAAGCAACAGTAAATACATAGCAGGAAAGTGCATAACAGGACAACAGACAGAGCTAGACGTGTTCTAACGTAGCACTAGGCGATACCGGCGAAGGGGGAAACATCCGGGAAAGTTTTCCGGTTCGAGACGCTTGTCGATGTATAAACCGGAGAGGAAAGTTTGCAGGTTCGATAGGTTAGAGGTGTGTGGCGGACGAACGGACTGCGTATCCGGATTCGTCGGATTTTTCTGAGCAACTTTCATATAGAAAACATTTTCATCCGAGTTACGGATTATTTCCTACGAATTTCCGAAGTTTAAACAATATTCTGAAATTAATATTAAATCTAAAATGGGGGTTATTTCATCAGCATGACGTCATCATGACGTCAGCAGTCAACCCAGCTAACTCAGGTCAAACCTGATAGCTGGGTCCCACATGTCATAGAGAGTGGGTTAACCAGGGAGTTAAATTCAACTAATTAGGTCAATTAGCAGATGGGCCCCATCTGTCAGCCACTAAAGTAATTAGCAGATTAGTTTAAAATTAAATTAGTTTAATTAATCATGGGGGCTACAGTCGGCGATCGGGTTGCCAGTCAGCACCGCTGACTAGTCAAAGCAATCAGCGGGTCAGCGGGCCACAGCAGCGACCAGGCGGGCCTGCCGGTGCAGTCGGCCAAGACTGAGCAACGCCGGCGAGGCCAGCCGCGGCGGATCCGCGCCGGAGTTGGCCGGAATTCGCGCGCAGGGCGCGAGAGGGGGTGTGGCCTAGTGCGTTCGATCGGGCGTCCGACGCCGCATCGATCTACGGCGGTCCCGTGGGCTAACTCAGCCGGAGTGGAGCGCTACATCGACGGCGGCGGGCGGCGCGTTCAGGCGGAGTTCGGGATCGGCGCTACAGAGCGCGTGTGAGCGAGGTAAAGGGCTAGGCGAGGTCTATGGCGCTCCAGGAGCTCCTCAGAGCTACTAGCTCGAGCGGAGGAGCTCGGTGGCGAGCCCTACGACGGCAATGGCGGACGGCGGAGCTCGGCTTGCGGGCGAGCTAGCTACGGCGCGGGGAAGAGCACGAGGAGAGAGGGAGAGGAAGGCGGAGCTCACGGGGCAGGCACACGGAGGCCTCTCGGGGTTCGGGAGCGCAGAGGAGGCATGAGGCTCCGTGATCGCCACGACCACCGAGAAGGGAAGAGGGCGATGCCGACGCCGCCGACCTCCCGACTCCAATTGATGGACGAGGACGGTGAAGCGGGTGCAGGCGCAACTCCCGAGCTCGGTTGCGGGCTCGGGGACCCCGTGGCAGCGGGATCGACGCAGCGCGGCGACGATGGTGTCGGCCGACGACGTGGTGGGGAAGGAGACGCGCCAAGAGGGGAAAATGGAGGGGCGTCTAGGGTTTGTTCCAGGCGAGGAGGGTCTCTTATCCTCTCGGGCATCGGTAGATGGTTGCCCGTGGCCATCGGCGCCATGGACGTGTGCCCAAGTCCCACGGGGCTTCTGTGAACAGAGGAAGATGGAGATGGGAGGTGGACCGGGCCAGCACACTGTGCACTCATGGCCCATGTGCGTAGTGGGCTGCCTTGATTCTCTTTTAGTTTAATAACAAAGAGAGGAAATGCATTATTTGGGCAGTCTATTGACTCGGGAAAAACTTGGGAAGGGTGCCATTAAATTCCTGGTAATTTTAGACACTTCCACAAAAAGTTTGGGCAAGTTTGGAATTCATTTGATTTTATTTTGAAAAAGAATAGGGCATTTAAAGTGTCGTTTTGGCACTGTTTTAAATGCTCAGACCCATATGTGTTGAAGATGATGTTGTTTTCCTTAACAGCATTTGTTTTGGAATATTTGCTAGATGATGAACATTTTAGTTTTACTGCTCAAAGAAACAATTTATTTGACTCTATTTCAAATTTGAAAATGGCTTTGGATTTTGGACAGGTGGCAAGCTGCATAGTAACCATGATGACATGGACACCATTAGGGGGAGATTACTGTAGCAAGATTCTCGGGGTGTTACAGCTTTTGAGCTTGAGCCAATCCTTTGTCATTAGCATTTTGAGGGATCCACTTTCATCATCCATGCCATGCCATTCATTGAGCTTTCCTGAAATGTTCATCTTGGAATAGCATTAGCTCAATGAGCTATATGTTGTTATGAATTACCAAAACCACCTAGGGATAGTTGCACTTTCAGAGACCATCAAAGATCAATATGTGCATGATGCTGAATTTAAAGATGTATTGCAGAATTGTAAAGAAGGGAGAACATGGAACAAGTTCGTCGTTAATGATGGATTTGTGTTTCGTGCTAACAAGCTATTGATTCCAGCTAGCTCCGTTCGTATTTTGTTGTTGCGGGAGGCGCATGGAGGAGGGTTAATGTGACACTTTGACATCAAGAAGACGAAGGACATACTTGCTACACATTTCTTTTGGCCAAAGATGAGATGGGATGTCGAGCGCTTTGTTGCTCGCTGCACTACATGTCAAAAAGCTAAGTCATGACTCAATCCTCATGGTTTATATATGCCTTTTCCTGTACCTAGTGTTCCATGGGAGGATATCCCAATGGACTTTCTTTTGGGTTTACCTCGAACAAAGAAGGGGAGGGATAGCATATTTGTTGTCGTGGATAGGTTTTCTAAAATGGCACACTTCATACCATGTCATAAAAGCGATGATGCTGCTAATGTTGCTGATTTGTTCTTTCGTGAAATTATTCGCTTGCATGGTGTGCCAAGTACAATTGTTTCAGATCGTGATACTAAATTTCTTAGCCACTTTTGGAGATGTTTATGGGCTAAGTTGGGGACTAAATTGTTTTTAGTACTAAATGTCACCCCCAAACTGATGGATAAACTGAAGTAGTCAATAGAACATTGTCTACTATGCTTAGGGCTGTTTTGAAGACTAACCTTAAAATGTGGGAAGAATGCTTGCCTCGTATTGAATTTTCTTATAATCGTTCGCTGCATTCTACTACTAAGATGTGCCCTTTTTAGATTGTGTATGGTTTCCTTCCCCGTGCACCCATTGATTTGTTGCCTCTTCCATCTTCGGAGAAGGTTAATTTTAATGCTAAACAATGTGCTGAATTGATCTTAAAATGCATTAGATAACTATGGACAACATTGAACGTATGAATGCTAAATATAAACTTGCTGGAGATAAGGGTAGAAAACGTGTTGTGTTTGCACCTGGAGAACTTGTTTGGTTACATTTGCGTAAGGATATATTTCCTAATTTGCGCAAATCAAAGCTCATGCCACGTGTTGATGGTCCTTTCAAGGTGTTAGAGAAAATAAATGATAATGCATATAAACTTGAGTTGCCTGTAGATTTTGGGGTTAGTCCCACTTTTAACATTGCAGATTTGAAGCCTTATTTGGGTGAGGAAGATGTGCTTCCGTTGAGGACGACTTCATTTCAAGAAGGGAAGGATGATGAAAACATCAATACGATTGTTACACCCACAGCCCCTACTGCTACACATACTGGACCAATTACTAGAGCTTGCACACGCCAATTAAATTATCCACTACTAGGAAAATGCCTATACAGAGGAGCTTAGTAGTAGCGCTTTTTATAAGAAACCGTTGCTACTACTTATCAGTAGCGCTTCCTCACAGTAAGCGCTGCTACTATGCACTAGGCCTGGGCGTTTGGTAGAAACCGAAAAATTGGTTTCTACTTTTCAGCTTTTTTATGAATTCAGTTAGTCAAAGTGAAAATCGAAATAGACACAAAAAATCAACTAACCGAAAGTTCGGTTAACCGATTTTTTGGTTCGGTTTTTAGTTTTAACCAAACTATGGAGCATGTGCAGAAAACATATTTTTATTTTACAGTAGAAAGAATAAACTCAAAACCACACTGTAAAGTGTTTCCTCGTCATGAGTTGACTGTTCTGTGCATTGTACCTATCGTACCATGCTTTCTTTAGTAGCTGTTGTCTACTACGCAACCTTCTTCTTGTAGACATTGTTGGGCCTCCAAGTGCAGATGTTTGTAGGACAGTAGCAAATTTCCCTCAAGTGGATGACCTAAGGTTTATCAATCCGTGGGAGGCGTAGGATAAAGATGGTCTCTCTCAAGCAACCCTGCAACCAAATAACAAAGAGTCTCTTGTGTCCCCAACACACCCAATACAATGGTAAATTGTATAGGTGCACTAGTTCGGCGGAGAGATGGTGATACAAGTGCAATATGGATGGTAGATATAAGTTTTTGTAATCTGAAAATATAAAAACAGCAAGGTAACAAATGATAAAAGTGAGCGTAAACGGTATTGCAATGCGTTGAAACAAGGCCTAGGGTTCATACTTTCACTAGTGCAAGTTCTCTCAACAATAATAACATAATTGGATCATATAACTATCCCTCAACATGTAGCAAAGAGTCACTCCAAAGTCACTAATAGCGGAGAACAAACGAAGAGATTATGGTAGGGTACGAAACCACCGCAAAGTTATTCTTTCTAATCAACCCGTTGGGATATTCCTATAAGTGCCACAAACAGCCCTAGAGTTCATACTAGAATAACACCTTAAGACACAAATCAACCAAAACCCTAATGTCACCTAGATACTCCAATGTCACCTCAAGTATCCGTGGGTATGATTATACGATATGCATCACACAATCTCAGATTCATCTATTCAACCAACACATAGAACCTCAAAGAGTGCCCCAAAGTTTCTATCAGAGAATCAAGACGAAAACGTGTGCCAACCCCTATGCATAGGTTCATGGGAGAAACCCGCAAGTTGGTCACCAAAACATATATCAAGTGAATCACGTGATATCCCATTGTCACCACAGATACGCACGGCAAGACATACATCAAGTGTTCTCACATCATTAAAGACTCAATCCGATAAGATAACTTCAAAGGGAAAACTCAACCCATTACAAGAGAGTAGAGGGGGAGAAGCAACATAAGATCCAACTATAACAACAAAGCTCGTGATACATCAAGATCGTGCCAAATCAAGAACACGAGAGAGAGAGAGAGATCAAACACGTAGCTACTGGTACATACCCTCAGCCCCGAGGGTGAACTACTCCCTCCTCGTCATGGAGAGCGCCGGGATGATGAAGATGGCCACCGATGAGGGTTCCCCCCTCCGGCAGGGTGCCGGAACGGGCTCCCGAGAGGTTTTTGGTGGCTACAGAGGCTTGCGGCGGTGGAACTCTAGATCTATTCTGTTCCCCAAAGTTTTTAGGGTATATGGAGTTATATAGGCGGAAGAAGTACGTCGGTGGACCTTCGGGCTGTCCATGAGGTAGTGGGGCGCGCCCCCCACCCTCGTGGGCATCCCGGGACTCCCCTGGTGCAGCTTCGGTACTCCGTGGGCTTCTTCTGGTCCAAAAATAGGTTCCGTGGAGTTTCAGGTCAATTGGACTCCGTTTGATATTCCGTTTCTTCAAAACACTGAAATAGGCAAAAAACAACAATTCTGGGCTGGGCCTCCGGTTAATAGGTTAGTCCCAAAAATAATATAAAAGTGGAAAATAAAGCCCAATATGATCCAAAACAGTATATAATATAGCATGGAGCAATCAAAAATTATAGATACGTTGGAGACGTATCAGGCATCCCCAAGCTTAATTCCTGCTCGTCCTCGAGTTGGTAAATGATAAAAACAGAATTTTTGATGTGGAATGCTACTTGGCATAATTTCAATGTAATTATTCTTAATTGTGGTATGAATATTCATATCCGAAAGATTCAAGATAAAAGTTCATATTGACATAAAAATAATAATACTTCAAGCATACTAACAAAGCAATTATGTCTTCTCAAAATAACATGGCCAAAGAAGTTATCCCTACAAAATCATATAGTCTGGCTATGCTCTATCTTCACCACACAAAATATTTAAATCATGCATAACCCCGATGACAAGCCAAGCAATTGTTTCATACTTTTGACATTCTCAAACTTTTCAATCTTCACGCAATACATGAGCGTGAGCCATGGACATAGCACTATAGGTGGAATAGAATGGTGGTTGTGGAGAAGACAAAAAGGAGAAGATAGTCTCACATCAAATAGGCATATCAATGGGCTATGGAGATGCCCATCAATAGATATCAATGTGAGTGAGTAGGGATTGCCATGCAACGGATGCACTAGAGCTATAAGTATATGAGAGCTCAACAAAAGAAACTAACTGGGTGTGCATCCAACTCGCTTGCTCACGAAGACCTAGGGCATTTTGAGGAAGCCCATCATTGGAATATACAAGCCAAGTTCTATAATGTAAAATTGCCACTAGTATATGAAAGTAACAACATAGGAGACTCTCTATCATGAAGATCATGGTGCTACTTTGAAGCACAAGTGTGGTAAAAGGATAGTAGCATTGTCCCTTCTCTCTTTTTCTCTCATTTTTTTTTATTTTTTTATTCTTTTTATGGGCCTTTTCTCTTTTTTTATGGCCTCTTTTTTTTCTCTTTTTTTATTTTTTTTCGTCCGGAGTCTCATCCCGACTTGTGGGGGAATCATAGTCTCCATCATCCTTTCCTCACTTGGGACAATGCTCTAAAAATGATGATCATCACACCTTTATTTTCTTACAACTCAACAATTACAACTCGATACTTAGAACAAAATATGACTCTATATGAATGCCTCCGGCGGTGTACCGGGATGTGCAATGACTCATGAGTGACATGTATGAAAGAATTATGAATGGTGGCTTTGCCACAAATACGATGTCAACTACATGATCATGCAAAGGAATATGACAATGATGGAGCGTGTCATAATAAATGGAACGGTGGAAAGTTGCATGGCAATATATCTCGGAATGGCTATGGAAATGCCATGGTTGGTAGGTATGGTATCTGTTTTGAGTAAGGTATATGGTGGGTGTATGATACCGGCGAAAAGTGCACGGTATTAGAGAGGCTAGCAATGGTGGAAGGAAGAAAAGTGCATATAATCCATGGACTCAACATTAGTCATAAAGAACTCATATACTTATTGCAAAAATCTACAAGTTATCAAAGCAAAGTATTACGCGCATGCTCCTAGGGGGATAGATTGGTAGGTAAAGACCATCGCTCGTCCCCGACCGCCACTCATAAGGAAGACAATCAATAAATAAGTTATGCTCCGACTTCATCACATAACGGTCACCATACGTGCATGCTACGGGAATCACAAAATTAACACAAGTATCTCTCAAATTCACAACTACTTAACTAGCATGACTCTAATATCACTACCTCCATATCTCAAAACAATCATCAAGCATCAAACTTCTCTTAGTATTCAACACACTCATAAGAAAGTTTTTACTAGTCTTGAATACCTAGCATATTAGGATTAAGCACAGTACCATGCTGTTTAAGACTCTCAAAATAATATAAGTGAAGCATGAGAGTTCGTCTATTTCTTCAAAATAAAACCACCACCATGCTCTAAAAGATATAAGTGAAGTACTAGAGCAAATGACAAACTACTCCAAAAGATATAAGTGAAGATCAATGAGTAGTCGAATAATTATGCAACTATGTGAAGACTCTCTAACATTTAAGAATTTGATATCTTGGTACTTTATTCAAACAGCAAGCACAACTAAAGAAAAATAAAATGACGTTCCAAGCAAAACACATATCATGTGGTGAATAAAAATATAGCTCCAAGTAAAGTTACCGATGAATGAAGACGAAAGAGGGGATGCCATCCGGGGAATCCCCAAGCTTAGGCTCTTGGTTATCCTTTAATATTACCTTGGGGTGCCTTGGTCATCCCCAAGCTTAGGCTCTTGCCACACTTTATTCCATAGTCCATCGAATCTTTACCCAAAACTTGAAAACTTCACAACACAAAACTTAACAGAAAACTCGTAAGCTCTGTTAGCGAAAGAAAACAAAACACTACTTCAAGGTACTGTAAATAAATCATTATTTGTTTGTATTGGTGTTAAATCTACTGTATTCCAACTTCTCTATGGTTTATAAACTATTTTACTAGCCATAGAGTCATCAAAATAAGCAAACAACACACGAAAAACAGAATCTGTCAAAAACAGAACAGTCTATAGTAATCTGTATCAAACGTATACTTATGGAACTCCAAAAATTATAAAATAAATTAATGGACCTGAGGAATTTGTCTAGTAATCATCTGCAAAAAGAATCAACTAAATAGCACTCTCCAGTGAAATTTTGAAGCAAATCTCGTGAGCGCTAAAGTTTCTGTTTTTTACAGCATGATCATAAAGACTTCACCCAAGTCTTCCCAAAGGTTCTACTTGGCACAAACACTAATTAAAACACAAAACCACATCTAAACATAAGCCATGAGATTTATTTATTATTAAACAGAACCAAAAAGCAAGAAACTAAAATAAAATTGGGTTGCCTCCCAACAAGCGCTATCGTTTAACGCCCCTAGCTAGGCATGACGATTTCAGTGATGCTCACATAAAAGATAAGAATTGAAACATAAAGAGAGCATCATGAAGAATATGACTAGCACATTTAAGTCTAACCCACTTCCTATGCATAGGGATTTTCTGAGCAAACAACTTATGGGAACAATAATCAACTAGCATGGGAAGGGAAAACAAGCATAACTTCAAAACTTTAAGCACATAGAGAGGAAACTTGATATTATTGCAATATGTAGAAGCATATGATCCTCTCTCATAATAATTTTCAGTAGCATCATGAATGAATTCAACAATATAACCAGAACCTAAAGCATTCTTTTCATGACCTACTTGCATAGAAATTTTACTACTCTCCAGATAAGCAAATTTCTTCTCATGAATAATAGTGGGAGCAAACTCAGCAAAATAACTATCATGTGATTGAAAATTAAGATCGAGATGACAAGTTTCATGGTTATCATTATTCTTTAAAGCATACGTGTCATCACAATAATCATCATAGATAGGAGGCATGCTTTCATCATAGTAAATTTGCTCATCAAAGCTTGGGGGATAAAAAATACCATCTTCAACAAACATAGCATCCCCAAGCTTGTGGCTTTGCATATCATTAGCATCATGGATATTCAAGGAATTCATACTAACAACATTGCAATCATGCTCATCATTCAAAGATTTAGTGCCAAACATTTTAATGCATTCTTCCTCTAGCAATTGAGCACAATTATCGGAATCCTTATTCTCACGAAAGATATTAAAAAGATGAAGCGTATGAGACAAACTCAATTCCATTTTTTGTAGTTTTTCTTTTATAGAATGAACTAGTGATAAAACACGAAACAAAAAGATTCGATTTCAAGATCCAAAGATATACCTTCAAGCACTCACCTCCCCGACAACGGCGCCAGAAAAGAGCTTAGTTGACGGGGTGTGAGTGTCGCCTACCTAGCCTCCCCGACAACGGCGCCAGAAAAGAGCTTGATGTCTACTACGCAACCTTCTTCTTGTAGACGTTGTTGGGCATCCAAGTGCAGAGGTTTGTAGGACAGTCGCAAATTTCCCTCAAGTTGATGACCTAAAGTTTATCAATCCATGGGAGGCGTAGGATGAAGATGGTCTCTGTCAAGCAACCCTACAACCAAATAACAAAGAGTCTCTTGTGTCCCCAACACACCCAATACAACGGTAAATTGTATAGGTGCACTAGTTCGGCGAAGAGATGGTGATACAAGTGCAATATGGATGGTAGATATAAGTTTTTGTAATCTGAAAATATAAAAACAGCAAGGTAACTAATGATAAAAGTGAGCATAAACGGTATTGCAATGCGTTGAAACAAGGCCTAGAGTTCATACTTTCACTAGTGCAAGTTCTCTCAACAATAATAACATAATTGGATCATATAACTATCCCTCAACATGCAACAAAGAGTCACTCCAAAGTCACTAATAGCAGAGAACAAACGAAGAGATTATGGTAGGGTACGAAACCACCTCAAAGTTATTCTTTCCAATCAATCCGTTGGGCTATTCCTATAAGTGCCACAAACAGCCCTAGAGTTCGTACTAGAATAACACCTTAAGACACAAATCAACCAAAACCCTAATTTCACCTAGATACTCCAATGTCACCTCAAGTATCCGCGGGTATACGATATGCATCACACAATCTCAGATTCATCTATTCAACCAACACATAGAACCTCAAAGAGTGCCCCAAAGTTTCTATCGGAGAATCAAGACGAAAACGTGTACCAACCCCTATGCATAGGTTGATGGGCGAAACCCGCAAGTTGGTCACCAAAACATATATCAAGTGAATCACGTGATATCCCATTGTCACCATAGATACGCACGGCAAGACGTACATCAAGTGTTCTCAAATCATTAAAGACTCAATCCGATAAGATAACTTCAAAGGGAAAACTCAATCCATTACAAGAGAGTAGAGGGGGAGAAGCAACATAAGATCCAACTATAATAGCAAAGCTCGCGATACATCAAGATCGTGCCAAATCAAGAACACAAGAGAGAGAGAGAGATCAAACACATAGCTACTGGTACATACCCTCAGCCCCGAGGGTGAACTACTCCCTCCTCGTCATGGGGAGCGCCGGGATGATGAAGATGGCCACCGATGAGGGTTCCCCCCTCCAGCAGGATGCTGGAACGGGTTCCCGAGAGGTTTTTGGTGGCTACAGAGGCTTGCGGCGGAGGAACTCCAGATCTATTCTGTTCCCTGAAGTTTTTAGGGTATATGGAGTTATATAGGCGGAAGAAGTACGTCGGTGGACCTCCGGGCTGTCCACGAGGTAGGGGGGCGCGCCCTATGGGGGTGGGCGCGCCCCCCACCCTCATGGGAAGCCCGGGACTCCCCTGGTGCATCTCCGGTACGCCGTGGGCTTCTTCTGGTCCAAAAAATAGGTTCCGTGGAGTATCAGGTCAATTGGACTCCGTTTGATATTCAATTTTTCGAAACACTGAAATAGGCAAAAAACAGCAATTCTGGACTGGACCTCCGGTTAATAGGTTAGTCCCAAAAATAATATAAAAGTGGAAAATAAAGCCCAATATGATCCAAAACAGTAGATAATGTAGCATGGAGCAATAAAAAATTATAGATACGTTGGAGACGTATCAGTAGCCAAGCTCAACATCTCATCTCGTGTAGCTAGCCGAGGCGGGACAAATCCAAGTGAAGTGATGTGGTGCGCTGCCTGACAGAACTAGTCTGCAAACTGTGGGCCTTGGATAGTTCCATGTCACGTGGAAGGCCCAGGAGAGGTACAAGGCCGTCTGTGACTCGCACATGCGGCCACGCATAGTACGGTTCATAGCGACCTGGGCGCCGCGATTTTTGCGTGTTTGATCCCGTACTTTGGTTTATGTTACGGTTATCGGTATAAAACGTACTATCTGTCGGGGATATACCCCATGGTGTAAACTGCCAGAAGTATGACCCGTCCGGAGCTTGGCGATTCACGGGTAATCCGCCCGGACTTGGTGGCTCATAGTAACCCGGCGGGCGAGTCAGATGGATGACAAGGCCCAAGGCCCAAAAGGCAATGTTGGGGATATAGCTATTTGTGTAACCCGCCCAGGTGGGGCCGGGTTACGCAAATAAGACTCATCAGAAAGAAGCCCAAGACCAAGCACAAATATGGCGGTTCAATAAAGGGTCTAAGGCCCACAGGCGGCTTAAGGCCCATAGTGATAAACCGCCATGATGACATGACTTGTAACATAAGGTAAACTTAACTAGTCACCGAGCCGAACACTGTCTATGAGCCGGCAGGGACTCTATAGACCACAGGGCGTCAACCCGTGTATATAAGGGGACGACCCGCCGGCGGCTTAGGGGGAAGCAACAAGAAACATTATCTAGGGCTAGATACAAAGAGGAGAGCCGGCTTACGGCGACTCCCTCATGATCATAATGAGACCTAGCCACAAACAGCATGTAGGGTTATTACCGGATGATGTTTCCCGGGGCCCGAAGCTGTCTAAATCCTCGTCTTGTGTGTTGCGTCTCTTGATTCCGCTCAACCCCTTCAAGCTACCACATAGATGCGTTGGCCTCACGAGTAAGTCCTTACATTAGGACATCTGCCGTGACAAATCCATGACAGTTGGCGCCCACCGTGGGGCCTGCGCACGGTGGTGTTGAGTTCTTGGATGGATCTTAATTAGGGTTTCGAGAAAGCTCGTAAATTTCCGGATGAAGAAAAGTCAATTTTGGAAGAAGCTTACAATCTGCCGGGTCAGCATATAGAAGGACTTGCATCAAATCTAATCTCATCAGTTGAGATCAAGGAAATTATGTTGAGTCGCCATGGATGCAACCCGTGCGTATCTATTTGAACCGATCTGCAGCGAAACCGATTTGAAGTATAAGGAACCGAGGGCTTGACCCTGGCTTGGTCATCATGCACTGTGGATTAGAAAAAGGAGAAAAAGAGGCACGCAGGATAACCCGGCGTAGGGTAACTTTGGGCCAGAGCCAGCAAAGTTCATAGTTGAATCATGACTAACTTTTGGAGCGGATAGTACGAGGTTGAAATTCAAGAAGAGTTAGGGTTGCTGCGCTTATGTGCGTCCGCTGCCGCCATCCTATGATCCGCCGAGTCCGAGTCGAAAGAGATTTTGAATATGTCGTTGCAAGTCCCAAGGAGTTCCATAGCAACGATGTCAGACAAAAACCAAAAGCGTTTCGTTGCTGTTACTTTTTATGGAAATACAAGGTTGAACCATCAGACTAGAAGAAAGTATTAGGCCAGACTAATTCCATCTCAAGCCAATCAATCACGGGTTGATGTCATCGGCCGTCCGTGCTGCTGTTCCAAGCTAAAGCTGCTACTCCACACCACGTGTTCTACTGAGATACCGCCTTACTACTGTCATTACAAGCAACAACATGACCAAGTTCTCGAGAAGAAAAATCCATTGGTTGTGGCCGCTGTTCTACACATGAAGGGCAACCATCGAAAAGTCAATCATCATATACCCAGTCAAAAAAAGGAGGGTTGGTCAAGGAAACTAGTATGACCCGGAGTAGGACGGGAACTCGGGTTAGTCTCCGCCGTGGTCTCTGCCTTCGCTGCAGCCGCGACTGCGCCCATACCCGCCAGGTTTGCCTTGGACATTGACCTGCTGGTGCGCCCTTGCTGCTGTACTCCAAGCACGGGCTCGTTTTCTGCCGCTCTCGCTGGCCGCCCACAGCGGACTCCGAGTCATTTTTTCTGCAGCCGTTCGCATGCAAGCGCCATCATGGCCGTTGAGCCGCCAATGCCTAGCAGGACTTGCCTCCGCCTTGAGCCGCTGTTGAGTCGCTGTAATCCGGTCTCCCCCGCCGGGTTACCAATGTTTCCCTCGCTGGCTTACTACTTCTCCGAGCGGCCTCACCTTGCCGCTGTGAGCCGCCCCGGCCGTGGGCACTTGAGAAATAATAGATGGGATCCAATCGAAAAAGTTTGCAGATGGTGGTGGTGGAGTGTGCGGAAACGTGTGAAGACTTAATCCGCCGCTAAGTTTTTCATCGCAGAGCTGACCCATCGACCCCGCGTCAAGCGGCCTGCCATCGTCCTCTCCGCCACTGCTTTGAAGCCGCCGTTCTGAGCAAGCCTCTGCTCTGCCTCACCATGCTGCTTCCAGGTCAAACCGGCCCTGAATTGCTCTCACCCCATTGACCCGCCTGCCTCTTATGTGTTGAGCCGCCAGGAGTCACCGATCTGCCTGAGCCGCCGAGATTATATTGAGCCGCCTCTGATGCAGCGTACAAACCATTTATCATTCACAAACATCAGGCGATATCTATCTGAACTTATATTATTAAACACTTATTGTTTTTTTGTCAAAAGAACAATTACTCTGCCCTGTAACATTTTTACACAGGACAATTGTTTATGCCATTATACCGCGGATGCACATTCGGCTGTGCCGCACAGTTTCACGGACATGTGTGTTGCGGTCCATTTTGCATCAACACGTCGGCCGACTAGCCCGTCCGCACCGCCTTACAACACCGCGGACGACTCACCCGTCCGCCCTCGCGTCCGGTTCACGCGTCCGCACCGGCTTACAACGCGGAGGACAACTTGCCCATCCGCACCAGCTTACAACACCGGGCCGACTCATCTGTCTGCTCCCGCGGCCGACTCACCCGTGAGTGATTTCGGTTTCACCTAGTGATCATCAACTTCATGGCGGGTTATTTCCGGCCTAAACGAATCAGGTGCTATTCATCCAAGTTTATTTTACTGAACATATTGTTTTCATCAAAGAACAATTACTTTGGTCTGTATATTTTTATGTGTAGCAAAGGTGGTGCCATGTTGTGCCTATGAAGTGTATGTCAGCACCATCACGCACCGGCGCCTGCGCCCGCTTATTGATGGAACAGGTGTGCGCTAGTCGCCACCTGTACGGCTTAATCTACATCAACCTGACGGAGCCGTGTTGAGCCGCCCTTGCCGCCTTGAGCCGCCGGGGTTATATTAAGTCGCCGGTCTGCCATGAGCCGCCGGAACTATGTTGAGTTGCTGGTCTGCCTGAGCTACCTCTGTCGTGATAAACGGATCATCCGTCATCCAAACATATCAGGTGATATCCATCCAAATTTATTTTATTAACACATGTTTTTTTTCAAAGAACAAGTTTATCTTTGCCATGGTCTGCAATATTGTTTACGCAGGGCAATTATTTTTTACAAAAAGTGATATTACACCGCGGAGATGGAGGCACGCCAACATCTTTTGGCACAGGTGGTCATCGTTAACTCAACGGACTCCCGCACCGGCTTACAACGCCGTGGCCGTCTCTCGCGACCGCGTCGGCTTACAACGCCGAGGCTGTCTCTCGTGACCATGGCCGGTTCATTTGTCTGTGCTGCCTCTGATGCTACGGTTGTCTTTACTGTCCGTCTCTCGCGGCCTGGTCTACATCAACACACCGGGCCGCACCTATTTGGATGAGCTGTTTATTGAGTATGAGCAAGTCACTGCTTGGGAGGCCCGGTTTTCTTCCAACAAACTGGAGGCAAATTATCATATTTTATCAGCCACTATCTGCAGTGGATGGTTCAATGGGCGTGCACACAAGTTGCCGCCACTACAGTTTGGTTAACTTCAAAATAGCCAGTTGGGAGGAACCATTGGCCGAGTTGCTGACACGGCTCATACGGGATCATTTATAACCCGCCGCGGTCACCTCAACCTTCTGTGGATTCACATCGGGCTATCAATGCCAATGATATACACCTTCTGCTATGGTCAAATATGGAGAATCTCAAGCCAACACTTCGAGTCATCTTGAGACTCGGGGGCTACAATGGTATGCCTCGGCAAAATTAGCCGGTTTCAATGAATTCAAGAACTCCGGGTCATTGAGGGGAAGATAACCCGGCCCTAGAGGCTACTGCTTTATTGGCAAATATTTACGGGCCGTCAGAAAAATTTCCTGTTCAAAATGAAGATTCCGGTTTAAAATACAGCTCAAGAGACATCTTTCTCCCGCAAAGCTTTGAAGCTCTCAAAACCGGTTCAACATCCGGATCAAGGTAAATTTTTCCCTTACAAAGCTTTGAGGATCTCAATATCCGGTTTAAGAATTTCCGGTTCAAAAAGAATTAATCTCTCGCAAGTTCGAGTTCTCAGACAAATTAATGGTTACCAAGGAGAACTTGCTGCCATGATGCACGGTTCAAAACATGGGTATCCTGCCGTGTGGCTTATCTTATTATGATCACTTGGGGCTTCCTGCTCATCGGGCATAGCTATCAGTACCCTCTTGATCGGCGCAATGCCAAAATTTATATGGTCACTTGGGGGCTTCCTATTCAAACATAGGTCGTATTTGAACCAAAGAGAACATAGCTGTCGATACCCTTTTGATTAGCAAACTGCTGAACCTACTTGGGGGCTTCTTGATCATATCCGAATCATAGCTCAACCCCTTTGGGAATCGACGTGGATCGTATTCGAATTAGCGTTGTTAAACAACTTTTATGGTCATTTGGGGGCTTCCTATTCAAACATAGGTCGGATTCGAACCAAAGAGAACATAGCTGTCGATACCCACTTTTATCGGCAACGCCAACGCCACTGGGGGTTATATGATCATATTCGAATCTTAGCTTAACCCCTTTGGAACGGTTTACTGATCGTATTCGAATCAGAAGCCTACATTTTTTATCGGTTTTTATATAATCACAAGTATTTGAGTTGTCACAAATATCATATGTGCCGGCTCTTACAGAGTTGAGTTATCAACTTCACTGTCCGGGTCACATAAGCCGGCGGTATCATTCAAAGGATCATAGGGATCTTGTGATCTACTTGTGTGCAGGATAAGACTACATTTGGGTGGTTACCCGCCCTGGCTTTTGATGTAAGTCGCCAGGGCATATGTTGTTTAAACTCTTTGCAGGATTTGCGTAAATATGACATATAAATGATTAAGTTCAAGCTCATTACCAAAGTTGATGCTTCAAAATGATTATCCGCTCGATTTTTCTCAAAGGCTATAAGCGGGTTATAAAAATTCGCCATAATGGAGGTGTATTAAATCGCCATCGCCAAGAGCCGCCGGTATTTAAACTCTGGATTTACTTATCAATGATGAGGTATTCAAAGTCGCTTTGGCGCAATGGCTATTATTTTATTAATGGATATGATTTATTCTACAATGGAAGGAATAGTCCCGAGTCGCTGCAGCTTCGACCCGGCACTTGGGGGCTACATTATTCAAATTGAGGTTACATCAAATATGCAAGTCTCATGTCGCTGCAAGCATGCACCATGACACTTGGGGGCTAATGCAAAGTCATTTTTGTTTACCTCATTGAAGACCCGACTCATCACATCATAATGAGCCGGCCCTTGGGGATACCAATTGCTCCTCATCAACAAAGGCAAGGTACACAAGTCTTAATCCATTATATTGAAGGATCCATTGCTCGCTTGGTAAAGCACAAAGCTCTTAACCTTGTGGACGTGGGTTCAAGCCCCATGGTGGAGATTACGCCATATGATGTTATTATCAATGAATTATATACAAAGTCCCAGCTCAGTAATATTCATCGAGCCGCCCTTGGGGGCTACACATTGCTGCTCCAGTTTACATGATAATATTTACAAAGTCCCTGCTCATTATTGCATAATGACCCGCCCTTGGGGGCTACACTGGTTGAAATTTTATGAGCATAAAGCAATTACAAGTCCCATGTTGCTACAAGCATGACAACCCGGCACTTGGGGGCTACAGGTGATATACATATAAGGGGAAAAAATCTTCAAAATTCTCAGTTTTGAGTAGGTCAGATTGACCAGGTGTTTGCAACAATCATGATCCAGTGTCACCAATAATTATGACCCGGCGTCGGAAACAGTTATTACCCGGTGTTATCAATATTTACAAGCCGACAATTTTGGCAATTATAGCTAGCCAGCCTCTACATCTTTAAACCGTGGATCACCAGATGAATCTTGAGTCCAATATGTTTATTAAGCCGGAGCTTTGGAAACCGACTCGAATGGATTATTTCTTATAATATTTCTTAACAAGAGATCAATGTCAGCAAATTGACTCTGAAGCTGGCCTGTTGACCCGGTTTCTCAAAGGAAGTATCTGGATTTTTTGCATTGGTAAAATTGGGACATATCTGCTAAGGAGATTTGCTATGAGATCATGGATACATATCAAGGAAGAAATGTCAATGACTTAAGGATGATCAGGTGCCGGCTTACAAGAATATTTAACCCGGAGTACAACCTATCAAATTTGTTCTTGTGATTATGTTGCAGATCAGTTTAACATGGATAAAATCCAAATTAAACTAGGGGCTAATGTCGGGGATATACCCTGCGGTGTAAACCGCCAAAAGTATGACCCGTCCGGAGCTTGGCGATTCACGGGTAATCCGCCTGGACTTGGCGGCTCATAGTAACCCGGCGGGCGAGTCAGATGGATGACAAGGCCCAGGGCCCAGAAGGCAATGTTGGGGATATAGCTATTTGTGTAAGCCGCCCAGGTGGGGCCGGGTTATGCAAATAAGACTCACCAAAAAGAAGCCCAAGACCAAGCACGAAGATGGCGGTTCAATAAAGGGTCTAAGGCCCATAGGCGGCTTAAGGCCCATAGTGATAAACCGCCATGATGACATGACTTGTAACATAAGGTAAAATTAACTAGTCGCCGAGCCGGACACTGTCTATGAGCCGACAGGGACTCTGTAGGCCGTAGGGCGTCCACCCGTGTATATAAGGGGACGACCCGCCGGCGGCTTAGGGGGAAGCAACAAGAAACAATATCTAGGGCTAGACACAAAGAGGAGAGCCGGCTTACGGCGACTCCCTCATGATCATAATGAGACCTAGCCACAAACAGCATGTAGGGTTATTACTGGATGATGTTTCCCGTGGCCCGAAGCTGTCTAAATCCTCGTCTTGTGTGTTGCGCCTCTTGATTCCGCTCAACCCCTTCAAGCTACCACATAGATGCGTTGGCTTCACGAGTAAGTCCTTACATTAGGACATCTGCCGTGACAAATCCTGTCCGAATTAAATTCGGTTAGTATAGTTGAAAACCGAAATTCACTGTAGCATCAATAAAAACCGAAAATTTTGTTTTTTTGGTTTCGTTATCAGTTCGGTCTTCGGTTAGTCTGTTTTTATGCCCACCCCTACTATGCACTTACCAGTGGCGTTGTGTTCATAAAACACGCTACTACTACAATTGCCAGACCGTTGCCGGCAGGCTAGCCATAGTAGTAGCACTTGTATGTAGGAAGCGCTACTGCTATTGTACGTAGTAGTAGCACTTTCTACATAAAAGCACTACTACTACGGGTACCTTATCCATGCTCCGGCCCGCGCTCGACCTCACTCTCCCCCTTACACACTCTCACTCCCGCGCCTCCGCCGCGCGCCGTCGCTGCCGCCGTCCCCCTTGCCGGTCTTCTCTCGCCGGCCGCCCTCGCCCGCGCCGGCTCTCCTCCCCCGCTGGCCACCCTCCCTCGCGCCGGCCGTCCTCCACGAGAGGTACTCCTCCTCCCTAGTTAATTTTGAACCCTAGCTAGTTTAAAAATTTAGGTTAAATCTTAGAATAATGTAGTAGGTTATGATCTTAGGTGTTTAATCTTAGGTGTTTATTTTTGGATTAATGTAGTATGAACCCTAGCTAGTTATGATCGAACCGTGTTCAAAATGTAGGTTTTTAATTAGGTGTAATTAATATAATTTAGGTATTTTCGGTGTTTAATCTTAGAGTATGTAGTATGAACCTAGTTATGATCGAACCATGTTCAACATGTCACATTTGTTGTTATTTTTTTATTTAAAGCAATTATTCTCGCATCGACGTCGATGATGCCTATCCCGCATCCTCATCGTCGACTCGGCGGAGGAGGCCTGCTTGATCAGAGGGGCCATGTCCGGGACTGGGCTCCGCCGGGATGGTACTGGGAGGTGCTACCTTCTGGGGGGGGGGGGGCAGCTTGGTGAGGAGTCAGCCCGTCGTTGACCCGAACCTTCTTTCACTACAAAAAATACACTTCCGTGATGATACGTGTTTGTCATAGTAGGTCACGTTTTCTGTCATGCATGTACATCCATGACGATTTTATGACATAATCAAGATAGTCATACCTGTGCTGTCGTAGAAGTGTTCCATGACATTACCAAAATTATCATCATGGAAGTGTCCACTTCCATGACAATAAATGGCGCGTCCTGGAAGTGTTTTCGTCAATGGTAACCGACACGTGGCATCCACCGTAACAGGTCGCCATTAAGCTATCGGGTCTAGTTTTGGATCCGATAACCCGTTAACAGCCCGGACCCATGGGAATTTTCCACGTGTAAAATTCTCATTGGCCGGAGGAAACACGTGTTGGCTCACCGTTGGGACAGATGTCATCCACTCATTGGACAGGAGGCGCCTATGATACGTTGACACGTGGCACGGCCCAACAGAGGCCCATTCCGGTGAAAAGGCCGGCCCATTTGACATGGTCAAAAGGTAACGGGCCGGCCCACGGAAAGTCTGTTAACGGCATGTTCGTATATAGCCCATTTACGGCCCGCTAACTCCCGGCCCATTACGGCCTATCGGAATTAAGCCCAATAGCTTCATCTGGGCCATCCATGTGATTCCAGCCTGTTGTAACTTTTGGCCCATGTATGGCCCATGATGTCTTTCGGCCCATATGAGGTCATTTGTAACTCTAGGCCCATTAAAGGCCCGAGATGAAACTAACCCATATTGAATAGTGTATCGCTTTATACCCATTAACGGCCCATTATTCAGTCGGCCGTTTCCAGCCCGTGTTAACTTTCGGCCTACTAAGGGCCCATTTATTCTTGGGCTCATTTCTAGAATTCGGTTAGTTACGGTCCGTTACTGGCCTGCTCCGTTTGTGGGCCAAATTAAGCATGTGGTTACATTCGGCCCGTTTGTGGCCTGTTAACCCATCGAGCTGTTTTCATAGCGTTATCAAATACGGCTTATTAATGGCCCGTTATGGTCCCCGAATAGTACGGCCCATGTTTGGTGAAATGATTATACGCCCCGTAGAAGGCCCATGGATCCTACGGCCCGTAGAAGACAAATGGATCCTATGGCCCGTAGAAGGCCCATGGATCATACGGCACATAGAAAGTCCATGGATCCTACAGCCCGTAGAAGGATCCTACGACCTGTAGAAGGCCCATGGATCCTACACCCCGCAGGAGGCCCATGGTTACAACAGTCCGTGTGTTGCCATGGTTATTGTGGCCTAGTTACCAAAAATAGGTTATTGTGGCCACTAGAAAAACGCAGAAAAAGAACTGTAGTGACTACAAGCAAACAACTAAACAAGACAACAATGAAATAAATAAGCAAGCAACTAATGCTAGCCTATTACAGCTATTACACATATTGCATCCACTCGGCATCAAAGTTCGCCACCAGTTCAAAAATAGGGAACAAAGCAGCATATTACATACACTGGCCGTCAAAATTCCCCACCAGTGCAAATAAATGCAGCAGCAAAGCAAGTCCATAACTGAAACAACTTCATAAGAGTGTAAGTGCATCTAGTGCCCCTTAGTGATTTTGGTGTATTGAAGACTTATAGGTTAAGGGACTGATGCATTTGTGAGTGTACACAGGTCTATAAGTCTATGAGGAGTTTGATATTTACACAAAAAGTCGATCCCTAAAAATGAAGTTCTTCAACTGAAGACTTTGGATTTCTGAAGACTTTCTGAAGATTTTGAAAGTGAAGAAATTGGTGTGACCCTGAAGACTTGGTATTCATTCGAGGAACATGAAACGTGAAGACTTTTGTTTTCGTAGTTTCATTTTCTCTTTCTTGAGTCATAGAAAACACAGTACTGTTAAAGGGGCTCGGGGAAATACTAAGGAAAATTTTCCATGTGATGCTCAACTCAAAATCCTACACCTACCAATCCCTTCAAGTGAAGCCATTGGAAATATCATACAGTTCAGTCAATTTCTTCAGTGACAGAGACCAGGATCTTATGGTCTCTGAGGAATTTGTTCTAACTGAGGAGTTAGGAATTCGCTAGTGCGGATTGCCTACAAGTGAGGAACATGATAGCCCTGAGGAATTTGAGCCTCAAATTTCCGACCGTTGCTGTGCTACGCGCCAGCTGTCCCAAAATATCTTATCCACCTAATGGTCATATCATTGAATGGAATTTATGTATTATCGTGTCGGACTGCTCCCTAGGCTATAAATGGCCGCCCCCTACAACCACTAGCTGGTTGGCTGCTCCGAGAGAAACCGACACTTGTCATTTGGGAGCATCCCATCCTCCGAGGACTTTGAGCGAAAATCATCAAGTGAGGAAACCCAAACCCAAACACCTACTAACCAAAGTGATTGAGCATCACTGAAGAGATTGATCCTGCGTGGATCCGACACTTGTTACCTTTGAATACTGTGCATCTTCCAGACGGTTAGGCGTCATGGTCTGAGCATCCAAGAGGAAATTGTGGATTGCCGAGTGACCGAGTTTGTGAAGGTTTGGAAGTCACCTGAAGACTTACCACGAGTGATTGGGCGAGGTCTGTGTGACCTTAGCTCAAGGAGAATACGGTGAGGACTAAGTGTCCTGGACTGCGTGTTCAGGACTGGGTGTCCTCAGGTTTAAATACCTAGCCGCTCCTGTCGGTGTTCTGGGAACGGGGGTACCTAGACTTGCCTGCCTGCGGCGTGGCTCAAGGGGTGGCCAAGTATGGCCCATCTTCATCAACAGGAGCTCAAGACCCTCGCAAGGGGCCAAGCCTCATGGGCGGACGACAGAAGCTTCCTCGTGCACGGCCTCATCAGATGGCTCGCGAGGCGGAGAGATCAAGGCGGGTACCTCACGAGGTGCCCATAACGCAAGCCATGACGACCAAGGGCGCCAGTGGGCGCCAGCCCAGCCAGAAGTCCTCATTTCCCCTTTGGTGCAAAGGAGGCAAGCGCAGGCCAAGGGTATCAAGCAAAGGCAACCATTTCGGTGCAACAAGACCAAGACCAGCAGAACGGCAGGAAGGAGGTCATCGTGGATTCCAAGCCAAGGCCACCGCCGAGTCTTTGGCGGCGAAGACCGACTTTAGTCAGGATAAGTGTACTAGATGTTCCCCTTCAAAATGGCCAATTGTTGGTGCCCTTCCCGCTCAATATTTGGGAAGAGGCCCAGGGCCTCCCACTATAAATAGAGCTAGCCACCACCAAGGTAGGGGACGGATCGAGAAGGATAGAGAGAGAGAGAGATCGAGACCAGATCTAGAGGATCAGCATTTAGAGAGAGAGAAAGAGAAGCGACTGAACTCCCCCTAGCAGTTCATCGCACCAGCCAAGAACAGACCCTCGCAAGGCTGTTCTTCCCTTGTACTATTCATCATCAGCCCCAGAGGCAATCCACCACACCACACACTGGAGTAGGGTATTACACCACAACGATGGCCCGAACCAGTATAAACCTCGTGTCCCCTGTGTTGTTCTTTGTGTAGTCTAGATCCTTGCGAAGCGATGAGGCGTAGGTAGGCAGGGGGTGTGATCTCCGCGTGCACCCTAGAGTTCGAACCTAGAGGGTCTGCTGGAACCCGAAATCCGACAGCTCCAACCAGATGTACAACTGTCACAGCAGTTGGAACTGGTCTACCAAATCATTGTCTTCACCAAACCTACTGGTTCTATTTCCTCAACTCTTTCATTTCCTCATTGGAAGCAGAAGCTGGAGCTCGAAAGGAGGAAGAGTGGGACACGCGCAAGCGGCGATAAGAGGGATGACTGTGTGCAACTGCGGGTCCGCCTAGCTGGGCACAAAATAAGGAGGCGTGGGGAAGCAGGGACGTCCACGTCCAATCAACCGCCACGCGGCGCCCAAGGCCGCAGGCTGTTGGGGCCCGCGATGCTTCGCACTTGCCCCGTCGCTTCTCTGCTAAGCCAAGTCCAGGCGCGCCTTGGGCCCAGGGGCTACTGTCGGTGTTCTGGGAACGGGGGTACCCAGACATGCCTGCCTGCGGCCTGCGGCGTGGCTCAAGGGGTGGCCCAGTACGACCCATCTTCATCAACACGAGCTCAAGACCCTCGCGAGGGGCCAAGCCTTGCGGGGCGGACGATAGGAAGCTTCCTCAGGCACGGCCTCGTCAAGATGGCTCGCGAGGAGGCGGAGAGATCAAGGCGGGGTACCTCACGAGGTGCCCATGATGCAAGCCATGACAACCAAGGGCGCCAGGCGAGCGCCAGCCCGCGCAGTGTCCTCATTTCCCCTTTGGTGCAAAGGAGGCAAGCGCAGGCCAAGGGTATCAAGAAAAGGCAACCATTTCGGTGCAACAAGACCAAGACCAGCAGAACGGCAGGAAGGAGGTCATCGTGGAGCCCAAACCGGCGTCACCGTCAGAGTCTCTCCGCCTCCTCGTCAGCAAGCTCCACTCCGAGCTGGCTCACTGCGTCAGCCGCCCTCCGAAGAAACCCTTGGCGAAGGGCGTGGCGCTCCCGGGCGCGCTCGAGCACGTCTTTCGCGTCGTGTTCCACCCAGGCGTGCGCGGGGGGCCACGAACCAGCACTCCCCCTCTGGGCAGGGGGCTGGGGGCTGGCGCCCTCGCGATGGCCGGACGCGCCTCGCCAGAAGAATGGCCCAGGGCCGGTTTGTCCCCCAAGGAAGAACGCAAGACCGACCTCAGCCAGTTGTC
The DNA here is from genome assembly GCA_021605205.1 of Aegilops longissima. Lineage (NCBI taxonomy): Eukaryota > Viridiplantae > Streptophyta > Magnoliopsida > Poales > Poaceae > Aegilops > Aegilops longissima. Next base: position 328,387,621 of record CM038676.1, read on the forward strand.
GTTCGCGACCAATTGAAGATCCCAGGGCAGGCTGGCTATGCCCCGGGAGGCCTCGCGAAGGATGGTCGTGAGGTGCGCAGAATCATGACGCACTACAGGATGGCTCACCTCTCCAACCGACCTCACCACAAGGGCAGTGCATGAACCCGGGGCGCCTGGGGACGGTGGAGAGGGCGAGGCCTGGAGGGATGGCTCCTCAGCCATCTCCGTGAGCTCGGCAGGAAGGGCCCTGCAAGGCAATGATCAGCTGAAGCAACATGAAAGTAAGGGACTGAGGAAGGGGAAGGCTTACTCATCAATGGCGAAGTACTTCCTACGCTTCAATAGGCGGCAAGGGTAATCATCACCCAAGGCCTCCTTTCTCTTTTGGAGAGCCTCGAAGTCCACGCGGAAGCGGCCTAGGAGCTCGGCGCAGGGGTTGGCCTGCGACGAGGAAGAAGCGCGAATGTGACCGGTATCGGGGGCATCGCCCTGGCCCACGCCGCCAGATGCCACCCCATGAAGGATGGCCGGGGCCTTAGGGACCTCTGCCACGGGAGCCGCGGGCCGTGGCTCAACACCTCCAGCCGCCGTAGGGCGGGCCTCCCGGGCTGCCGCCTCAGGAGTCCCGCATGGCGTCATCGTCTTGACGACGGGCTCCTCAGCCCCCGGCGGCCCTTGCCTCCCAGCTCCACCACTCGAGGAAGGACCACCGCGGGCAACCGGAAGGGCAACCACCACAACTGGGTTTTCATGAGGTCCCATGAGGCCCGCGGGGCGCAACCCCCATTCATCAAAGCTGGGCATCTGCTTCACGAAATCGGCCCTACTCGAGCAAAGGTACAGCAGGGCACCCTCTCGCCGGAGGCTGCCGGGGGAAGGGTCCCCAGTCAGGATCATGAGAACCTTCCTCAGCGCTTTAGGCGTGAGATCTTCCTCCTGAAACCTCATGCGGTCTTCGCGCCCCACGAAGGCCCACATCCGGCGAGAATGGCGCTGGAGAGGGGCAATGCGACACAGGAGGAACTCCTTCACCACCTTGGGTGCCGTCACGCCGAGCGCCCTCAAGTTCGCAAAATGACGCCAGACGAAGACGAGCCGCGGGCTCGTAAGCGTCTCCTGGCCCCAGCCCGAATTGGGGACAGCGGGCGAGGTAGGCTCCGAGAGCAAGGGGCTAGGCACTCCAACGTCTACGTACAGCCACCGCTCTCGGAACCCAGTCGCAGGCGGGGGAAGGATGAAATCATTCCCCGAGGCCACCGTTTCTGGCGCGGCAAGGAAACTCACGCACCCCAAGTATTGGGTGGGGTCGCTGAGGCGCAAAGAGAAGAAGTGGCGCAACAAGGCAACTGAAGGAGAAATGCTGACCATCGCCTCGCAAACAAAGGCGAAAACGGCAAGGAGAGTAATGGATTCAGGACCCAAATGCATCATGTGGATCTGGTAATGGGAAAGTACGGCATTGAAGAAATCGAAAAGGGGGAACCAGTCCGCCCACGTGGCGTCGGGCATCGACCTCGTGACTATTCTCACAATGGAGAAGTGAGACGCGGGCCAGACCGTCGTCCTCCCGCACTCGTTGCAGATGGTGGCGAGGGCTGAGTTGACCTTGCCCAAGCCTTCCTGGTTGAGTATGACCAACCGATTGACAGCACGAGCCGTCGGCGATGGCGGGCGGGGCGAAGGCACAGGCTTCCGCCCTTTCCCTTTCTTCGTCAGCGCCATGGCGACAGGAAGGGGGAGGATTCGAGATTGGATTGGAAGCAGAAGCTGGAGCTCGAAAGGAGGAAGAGCGGGACACGCGCGAGCGGCGATAAGAGGGATGACTGTGTGCAACTGCGGGTCCGCCTAGCTGGGCGCAAAATAAGGAGGCGTGGGGAAAGTGGGGAAACAGGGACGCCCACGTCCAATAAACCGCCACGCGGCGCCCAAGGCCGCAGGCTGTTGGGGCCCGCGACGCTTCGCACTTGCCCCGTCGCTTCTCTGCTAAGCCAAGTCCAGGCGTGCCTTGGGCCCGGGGGCTACTGTCGTTGTTCTGGGAACGGGGGTACCCAGACTTGCCTGCCTGCGGCCTGCGGCGTGGCTCAAGGGGTGGCCCAGTACGACCCATCTTCATCAACACGAGCTCAAGACCCTCGCGAGGGGCAAGCCTCATGGGCGGACGACAGAAGCTTCCTCGCACGGCCTCGTCAAGATGGCTCGCGAGAGGCGGAGAGATCAAGGCGGGTACCTCACGAGGTGCCCATGATGCAAGCCATGACGACCAAGGGCGCCAAGTAGCCAGCCAGCCAGCGATGTCCTCATTTCCCTTTGGTGCAAAGGAGGCAAGCGCAGCCAAGGGTATCAAGCAAAGGCAACCATTTCGTGCAACAAGACCAAGACCAGCAGAATGGCAGGAAGGAGGTCATCGTGGAGCCCAAGCCAAGGCCACCGCCGAGTCTTTGGCGGCGAAGACCGACTTTAGTCAGGATAAGTGTACTAGATGTTCCCCTTCAAAATGGCCAATTGTTGGTGCCCTTCCCGCTCAATATTTGGGAAGAGGCCCAGGGCCTCCCACTATAAATAGAGCTAGCCACCACCAAGGTAGGGGACGGATCGAGAAGGATAGAGAGAGAGATCGAGACCAGATCTAAAGGATCGGCATTTAGAGAGAGAGAAAGAGAAGCGACTGAACTCCCCCTAGCAGTTCATCGCACCAGCCAAGAACAGACCCTCGCAAGGTTGTTCTTCCCTTGTACTATTCATCATCAGCCCCAGAGGCAATCCACCACACCACACACTGGAGTAGGGTATTACATCACAACGATGGCCCGAACCAGTATAAACCTCGTGTCCCCTGTGTTGTTCTTTGTGTAGTCTAGATCCTTGCGAGGCGACGAGGCGTAGGTAGGCAGGGGGTGTGATCTCCGCGTGCACCCTAGAGTTCGAACCTAGAGGGTCTGCCGGAACCCGAAATCCGACAGCTCCAACCAGATGTACAACTGTCACAGCAGTTGGAACTGGTCTACCAAATCATTGTCTTCACCAAGCCTACTGGTTCTATTTCCTCAACTCTTTCATTTCCTCATTACTGTGTTGTGTGCTTGTTCATATCTGTTTGAAGACTTTGACTGAAGACTTTCTCTATTTCCTCAGTTCAATTTCTTTAGTCTCTTGTCTTCATCATGTTTTATCATGTGCTTACACTTCCCATACTCTGTATCTGTTTTCATTTCATCATGATGTCCATGTTTATGTTATGTCATGTACGCATGTCAATACTTATTCCGCTGCATGTAGTTCTTTGCTTAGGAAGTTCCTCACCCTAAAATTCCTCAGTGAAGAATTCATAAAAATCGCCTATTCACCCCCCTCTAGTCGATATAACGCACTTTCAATTGGTATCAGAGCGAGGTACTCCCTTGTTCTGTGTCCTACCTTTGATGGGACGGACTACCCCTACTAGAAGAATAAGATGCGAATGCATCTTGAGGCAATTGATAACGATCTCTGGTATGTTTTGGAAAATGGTGTTCCCTTCGTCACACCTTCTCTGAATGCTGCTGATGTGAAGAGATTCAAGTAACTCAATTCTCACGAGAAGAACATCCTATGTGGCCATCTAAGCAAAGGGCAGTATGGAAGAGTGAGTGCTTTGGAAACTGCTAAGCTTATCTGGGATAGGCTGTCCAAGGTCAATGAAGGAGTCTCAACATAGCGTGACTCTCGAGTTGACGTTCTTCGCAATCTCTTCAACCGCTTCAAAAGACTCGACAATGAAAATGTTCAAAAAACCTTTGATCACCTCACTGACATCTCAAATGAGCTTCAAGCACTTGGTGCCACTGACATCACCGACCATGAGGTGGTGAAGAAATTGCTGAGATCGCTTGATTCCTCATTTGATACCCTCGCACTGATGATACAAGAACATGGAGATTACAAGTCACTTGATCTCGCTGATATCCTCGAGAGCCTAAACACTCATGAGTTCCAGCTTGCTGAGAAGAGAGATCTCTATGGTTCGAGCTATGGCAGATCACGTGCCCTGAAGGCCAAGGCAGTCTCTGAATCTGAAGGTGAAGATTCTGGTAGCAGCCTTGGAGATCCTGAAGAACTAAGCCAGGAGCTAGCATTGCTCGTGAAGAAATTTCGGAAGTTCTCAAGACGTGGTCTCTTTGGAAAATCCTCAAGAAGTAATGATTCCTCATCCAGTGACTACAAGAAGAGGCTATGCCACAAATGCAAGAAACCAGGTCACTACATTCAAGATTGTCCTCAGTGGGAAAAGGAATCAAAGAAGAAGAAATACAAGGATTACAGTTCTGATGACTCAAAGAAGAAGAAGAAATCTTCATCATCAAAATCCTCTAAGCCTTCATCTCACAAGAAGAGCAGCTCCAAGAAGGCTCGGGCATTCATTGGCAAGGAAATGGACTCTGAAGCTGAATCTGAGGAGCATGAGGAAGAGTAGGCATCTGAGGAGTCAGAATCTGGTGTGGTGAGCCTAGCTCTACATCGCTGCGTCAAATCGACAAGTCCATCTTCAACTCTGAAGAAAATGGCTTCACCAACAAGGCTGATGAAGGCGATGATGACTACGCTCCCACCTATTGCTTCATGGCAAAAGGTGCCAAGGTACTCAAATATCCCTCATCTGAATCAAGTGAGGATGAATCTGATGAAAACCTCAATCCTAGCTACTCTAAACTTGCTAAGATTGCTATGAAACAACAAAAGGCTTTTGAAAAGGTTCAAAACATGCTAGACAAAAGTGATGATATGTTGGGTGAAGAAATGGATCACACTAAAACCTTGACTGAAAATCTTCAGAGACTTCAGTCCAAGTTTGACAACCTTCAAAGTCATCATAACACTCTCTTGTCTGATCATGAGAAGCTTTCTTATGAATTTCTTCAAAGAAAGCAAGATCTTGAAAAGCTAAGAGTTATGAAGATCTTCAGAAGGAGCGTAATTCATTGCTTGCTCAACAAATCAGCGCTGCTCAGGAAGAATTTGTTCCTCCATGTATGAAGTGCATTGAACGTGAATCTGCTAATTCTTCACCTGAATGTTCCAATGCTTCTAATGCTACAAATTCTTCACCTGTCTCTGCTATCACTAATTCCTCATCTGAGGACACTGCTGGTATCACTGATAATGTAGGGCTGAAGGAATTGTACATGACAGGCATGTACAAAAGCCTCAAAGGGCATCAGGCTCTTTGTGATGTGCTTAAAAAGAAGATCCTCAACAGGAACCCTAGGAAAGAGGGTATTTCCTTTGAGAGGAAACTTAACGCTGATGGGACTTACTGGAAGCCTGAGCAGTATCCCAAAACCTCATGGGTTGCTGCAAAGGGACCTAAAGTAGATCCATCTACTTTATCTGGCTTTACATGTGAATCTCCTCATTCTTCTGATGAGTCATTTGACTCCAACTATAAATTGTTCAAAAATCAGAATGGTGAAGTATTTGCTAGATATGTTGGCACTGACTGCAGGAACGGTTCCCCTATGAAGAAAATCTGGGTTCCCAAAAGGTGCCTTGAAAGTCTTTAGGTGAATGTCGTCATGACACCACCTGTGAAGAATAGGAACCCCAGATCAAAATCTTCATATGGACCAAATTCTTCATATGGATCCAAGTCCTCATACGGACCAAATTCCTCACGTGGATCAAGTTCCTCAAAAGGATCAAAGTCCTCATATGAACATGATCATGCTAACACTTCTGTTTCGCAAGGAAGATTTAAGGGCTATGAATATGAGCATTATTATTCTAACCATTATGTTCATAAGTCCTTGAAGAATTTCTCTGCTTATTCATATGCTTACCCTAACTCCTCTTATGTGAAACAAAGTGGACTAGCTTCTATGCCACCTTTCTCATATGGAGCTCGCAGAGTGATGAACTCTTTGCCACCCCTTCAGATGTGGTGGTGAAGAAAAATAACTAATCTCTTATGTAGGGTCAGGTCTCCAGACGCGCACAAACGTTTGAGGAATTTGCTGGAGACCTGAAAATTTGCCTGAAAGGACGCATGCTAATCATGAAGAAATGAATCCTCATTTCTCACGTCCTCATACTGCTTTATCTGTTCTATTACTTGATGAAATTGAGCTAATGAAATTGATGTCATATTCTTCACTGATGACGTATATGAGTTCGTAAGTTGCACTAATTCATCTGCAGGATGATCAACCCAAAGCCAATGAGTGGGTCCTCGATAGTGGATGTACAAATCACATGACTAGTGACAAGAATCTCTTGATGAATGTTCCCTTATCTCCATCGCCTCTGAAGCATATCATCTTCGCTTACAAAGGCAAAAGCAAGGTATTGGGTCTAGGTAAGGTTGCGATCACAAAGGATTCTACACATGGACAAAGTCATGCTTGTCGAGTCCTTAGGATACAACCTCATGTCTGTCTCAATGCTTTGTGATCTTGATATGGTTGTTATCTTTGGCAAGTATCGTTGTGTTGTGATCATGGAACTGACAATTCCAAAGTCTTTGAAGGCTTTAGGAGAGGAGATCTGTATATTGTTGATTTCTCTACAGTTCCACAACCAGCTATATGTCTACTTGCAAAAGCTTCAGAAGGTTGGCTATGGCATCGACAACTTGTTCATGCTGGCATGAGGAATTTGCACACGCTCGAGAAGAAGAAGCATGTCATTGGCATTGAGAATGTCAAATTCCTCAAGGATCACTTGTGCGGAGCCTGTGAAGCTGGAAAGATGACCAAGGCCAAACATCCAGCAAAGACTATCATGACTACCACTCAACCATTTGAATTGCTTCACATGGATCTCTTTGGTCCTAAGCATTATTCTGCAGTTACAAATGATGCATCTCTATATGGCTTTGTCATTGTTGATGATTACTCTCGTTACACATGGGTGCATATTGTCACTTACAAACATGAGGTGCAGGAAGTCTTCAAACGATTTTCCCCGAGGGCTTCAACCAACTTTGGTGTGAAGATCAAGCACATCAGAAGTGACAATGGAACCGAGTTCAAGAATTCTGGTCTTGATGACTATCTTGATGAACTTGGTATTACTCATGAGTTATCTGCTCCTTATACTGCTCAGCAGAATGGCATCGTGGAGTGCAAGAACATGACTCTTGTTGAGATGGCTCACACTATGCTTGATGAGTACAAAAAGCCTCGTCGCTTCTGGATTGAGGCAATTGACACTGCGTGCCACATCATCAACAGAGTATATCTTCACAAATTTTTCAAGAAGACAGCATATGAACTCCTCACTGACAAGAAACCCAATGTGAGTTATTTCAAAGTCTTCGGTGCTAAATGTTGGATTAGAGATCCTCATCACAATTCTAAATTTGCACCGAAAGCACATGAAGGTTTTATGCTTGGTTACGGAAAGGACTCGCACACCTACAGAGTCTTCAACACCGTTCACCACAAGGTTGCTGAAACTGTAGATGTGCGGATCGATGAAACTAATGGCTCGCAAAGAGAGCACCTACCTTCTGTGTTAGATGAATAGTCACCTGAGGAAACTATCAAATTCATAGCTACTGAGGATGTCATTCCTACCGAAGAATCTGTTGAAGAAATCATTCTAGAACGTGAAGAACGTCATGCAGATGCACCTGAAGAAAATGGTGCTGAAGAAAATGCTGATCAAATTACTCGAAGACAACCTGCTCATACTCGCGTTGTAAACAAAGTGTAGATTGAAAAAATCATCAGCGACATCAACGTTCCAGGTCCTCTCACACGCTCAAAAGCTTCACATCTGTCTAACTTTTGTGGGCACTTTGCTTTCATGTCTATCACAGAGCCCACTAAGGTAGATGAAGCATTTCTGGAGCCTGAGTGGATTGAAGCTACGCAAGAGGAATTACATGAATTCAAGATCAACAACGTCTGGGAACTGGTCAAACGTCCAGATCCTCGCAAGCACAATATCATTGGCACAAAGTGGATCTACCGCAACAAGCAAGATGAAAATGGCCTTGTGGTGAGGAATAAGGCACGACTTGTAGCTCAAGGCTACACACAGGTTGAAGGAATTGATTTCAATGAAACTTTGCACCTTTTGCTAGACTTGAGGCTATTTGCATATTACTTGCTTATGCTAACCATCATGATATCACTTTATATCAAATGGATGTGAAAAGTGCATTCCTCAATGGTAAGCTTGAGGAAGAAGTATATGTTGCTCAACCCCCAGGTTTTGAAGATCCAAAGCATCCCGACAAATTCTTCAGACTTAATAAGTCCCTCTATGGCCTCAAGCAGGCCCCTCAGGCGTGGTATGATAATTTGAAGGAATTCTCATGAAGAAAGGCTTCAAACCCGGTTCACTTGACCCAACTCTTTTCATTAAATCTTATAATTGTGAATTGTCTGTGTACCAAATATATGTTGATGATATCATTTTTGGCTGTGCTGACCAACGTTACAATGATGAATTTGCCTATATGATGAGTGAAGAATATCAAATGTCTATCATGGGAGAATTGTAATTCTTCTTAGGTCTTCAAATTCGTCAACAACACAATGACATATTCATATCTCAGGAGAAATACCTCAAGGATGTACTGAGGAAATTCGGCATGCAAGAGTGTAATGGCATCAAAATCCCTATGCCCACCAATGGCCATCTATGCACTGATGAAAATGGTATTGACTTTGATCAAAAGGTATATCGCTCCATGATTGGTTATTTATTGTATTTATGTGCATCTAGGCCAGCCATTATGCTTACTGTTTGCATGTGTGCCCGATTTCAAGCAACACCGAAGGAATCACACCATAAGGCTGTGAAGCATATTATTCGATATCTAGCTCACACACCAACACTTGGATTATGGTACCCCAAGGGCTCAGCTTTTGATCTCATTGGATATTCAGACTCTGACTATGCTGGTGATCTGTGGACCGCAAGTCAACATCAGGCACATGTCATTTCCTCGGACGATCTTTGGTCTGTTGGTCCTTGAAGAAACAGAACTGCGTATCACTGTCTACTTCTGAAGTTGAGTAGCTGTTGGTTCTTGCTGTGCTCAATTGTTGTGGATGAAGCAAACTCTCTACTATGACAATGAGAGTGCCATCAAGATTGCTCACAACCCAGTTCAGCACTTGAAGACAAAGCACATTCAGATTCGTCATCATTTTCTGCGTGATCATGTGTGGAAGGGCGACATCTCTATTGAGCATGTAAGGACTGAAGAACATCTAGCCGATATCTTCACAAAGCCCTTGGATGAGAAGAGATTTAGCAAGTTGCGGTGTGAGCTAAATATCCTAGAATCTTCGAATGTTCTTTGAAAGGACACTCATCCTAAATCTTATGCAAAATTGATGACTTAGATGTGCAACACATGAAGAAACGTTTTTCTTCAATCAATGAAGACTAACACAATAAGTGTGAAGAAATTAATGAAGAATTTGATTCTCAGAGCCCTACGACAATTGTACGTGGTGTCTGAAATCATCATTCTTATACGGTGGGTCACGCCACCACCAAAAGTTGAAAATCTTCAATTTGAGTTTTTCCTCAATTTTAAAATTCCCCAGTTGTTCAATTCTTCAGCTTTGCATTGTCTTCACTCTTTCCGTTGTTGTTCTTCGTTGGCTATATATATATGAGTTTATGTCCTCTACATCATTCACTTATTGCTATTTCTTCAAGTTGCTTTTTCTGCTAAGTGAATGTGACCGGACCCTTCCCCCTCTATGCTAAACTCAACCTAGTCTATTCACAAATTCTTCATGTGCGTTCTATTTGAAACTCGTTCAAAATCTTCATTGTGTCCTTGTCAGCTGAAGAAATTGCGACGAAACTTTAAAACTTATCTTATCTGAATTTTCGGCTTTTGCCTCTCAAACCGTTCGACATTCCATGATAATACTTACCTATTCACCCACGATCTCACACGATCGCCACCTCTCAGTACGTGGGTGACACATGTCAGGCGAATGAGAAGGGTCAGGGGAACGTTCGTCCATTTTCCTCGGGCGAGCAGTTTTTCACTTCGGCTTAAATACCCCTCCCCTTCGTCACTTCATTTTTACTCTGCTCGACCTCACTTCCTCGCTCGAGCTCTCAAACCCTAGCGCCGCCGCTACTTCCATCGTCTCCGGTGAGGAAGAGCTTCACTGCCTCGACCTCGTCGCCGTCGTACTCACGCCGGCTGCGGATTTCTTCACTCCGCCGCCGCCATAGCTGTCTTCCTCAGCCATGTTAGGGCGTGGAAGATCCGAACCGATGACCTTCAAATCTACACTTCCCAGTTCGTCATGTTCTTCATCAAGGGTAATTAAAAGTTACTTTTACTATCCTTATTGATTATGATGTTTTCTACAAAATCATCAAAAGGTGTTTATTCTTCAAATCTTCACACACTAAACACCTCACATATCTTCTGTTCTTTATTTGTTTCCCTAAGTAACATATTCTTCAAGATTCCTCAATTGTGTGGATTTTAATCTATACAACTCTCGAACCTAAGACTAAGAACGCTTAGTGAAATTCCTCAAGGCTCATCTGGTCAAATTCTTCAAACTTGTTCATTTTGCAAAAACTTCTGAGAACGCATATGACCTCTACAAATTCCTCGCAAATATATTATGTTCACAGGTACACATGTCCGCTGCTGAATCTCTAGGTTCTCATCAACTTAACTCATTTGCAACATTCCTCGAAGAAAAGTTGCACACCTCTTCAGAGAATTCTATAGTTCAGATTCCTCAGCTAAAGAAAATGGCTGACGGCAAGAAACCTCAGAAGGGAGGAAAGAGACCTGAGGTCAACACTGCGTTTGAAATCCCAGACGACATTTACAAGGATTATTGCACACCTGATGAGGCCAAACACGGCAAAGAGAACAAAAATCAACGCAAGGTGTGAATACAAAGGATAGATAGGAGATGGGCACGAGAATGGAGGGAATACATATATGTCTCTCCTAAGTACATGAAGAAATTCGCTCTTAACCCTCCATGCCGAAGACCTCCATTGGCACCTGGCCAAGAAGCAGATCCTACCAGCCTCAAGCGTGGTGAGGATTATCCTGATGAATGGGCCATGCGCCAGGCCAAGCTAGCCAAAATGGCTAAGGATGTAGTGAGGAAATTCAATGAAGACTCTGCTGCTGCTGCTGCCACTGCTCAGGCCTCTGCAAGCAAGCCAAAGAAGGCCATGACAAAGAAGCCCGTTCACAAGCCCAGTGCTTCACCCTCTATGCCCTCACGGCCAAGCTCCTTAGCAATGCCCTCACGGCCAAGCTCCTCAGCAAAGCCCTCACGACCAATTCTTCAAGCTGCACCAGCCCTCCAAAGTCCTCAGCTCCTCCTTCCAAATCCTCAGCACCTGTGCATCTTGCCTCATGCCAAAGGATGACAGGCATCTCTATTGCCTCAGGAGCCTCTGGAAGTTCTTCAACTCCACCAAATTCCTCAACTGGCCCCACTCTGCTGAAGACAAAGGCCACTGCTGGACGAGGTTCTCGACCAAGTCCTCACAAGAAGCAGGTCGCCTTTCAAGTACCGTCTGTCGAAGACGAAGTTGATGATGAAGAACTTGCTGAAATCATCAGAGACAGGCAGCTCAGGGCCGCTAGAGCCAAAGGCAACAATGTGCCATTGATGCTGGATCCAAAGTTGATCCTAGACTTCATCGACCTATGGCACAAGGACCCCAACACTCATCTGCCTAAGATGAACCTCACTCCTGGTCAAAGCCATGTACTGACTGCCTTCATTGATGAAGAAAAATGGAAATTTGAAAAGGCCAGGTAGTTGAAGAAAGCGCAGTATAAGAAGGAGAGCTTCCTGAAGAAGAATGTTATCTCTATGACAACTGGAGAACTTATCAATGACAACTGGAGAACTTATCACTATTCAATCTGAGATCAAGAAACTCAGTGATGAATTTGAAGCATACCGTGCTGACTGGCTTGGAGCCAAAGTCAGGTTTGTGAAGTTAACCGAGAAATTCGCTACCAATGTTGCAGCCTCAACACAACAAGAAATTCCTCAAGCTGAGGCATCTGCTCAGCCGACTGAAGAACATGCTAGCACCACTGATGACAATCAGGCTGCTGATGAAACTCAGAGTACCAGGGCTGATGACTCCATTCCAGCCACTAAAGAAATTGCCAGGGCAACCACTAGTGTTGCGCCTGAAGAAATTGGCAGGACAGCTGAAGCTTCAACGGTTGTGCCTGAAGAAACTGAAAATGCCAGGGTAACTGCATCAGTTGCGCGTGAACTAAATGAGCCAATTCCGTTGCTCCTCCGGCACCCACACCAAGTCCAATTCTTCCTTCTACATCAGAAGCAAAGAAGACCAAGGCTACTGTAACATCCCAAATTTTCCTATTTGGAATGTTTTACAATTATAGCTAAGCATCCTATGCATCCTGTTTGAATTTGATTGTCTTTTGAAGTTTCAGAGCAAGTGGAGTTTTGAATTTGAATTTCAAACTTGGCATGTGGGAAACAATTCAAAAACTAAGCCTGATAAATACTTGATCAAAAGTATGAGAGGAGCAAACATGACACTCCAAAATATCAGAGGAAACAATGCCAAAAGTTTTGGAATTCAAATCTGAATTTTATTTGAATTTGAAAAAAATAGATTTTTATGAAGTTTGGATTTTGACTTTGGAAAAATGTTCAAATGAAAGGGAATATTCCCCTGATCATTTTGGTATATATATACCCTATATAAAATATTTATAGTTTAGGTTTTATTTTTGTTTTTGTTTTAATTAAAAAAAATAAAGAAAACCCCAGGGGCGCCAGCCAGGCCACCCCAGGCCCAGCCAGCGCCGCCTCACCCCTCGCCCACGCCACGCCACTCGCCGGAGATCCACCGGATCCCGAAGGATCCGGGATTCCCCGACGCCCCCGATGCCCTTCCGAGGCAAGCCCGACCCCCTGGCTATAAAAGCCAGAGGCTCCGCACCCCATTCCCCCCCCCTAGCGACGCCGGACCTCCTTTCCCTCTCCCTCCCGAGCTCACCGGAGCACCGAACCCCTCCCCGCCGCCAAAGTCGCCGCCGACGCCACCCGGGTCCACCCCGACCCTCCCCAACACCACTGAACCCTCCCCAGGCTCGTGGCGTCTCCCCAACGACTCACGGAGCTCGCCGACGCTCAGACGCCTCGAGCACTCTTGCCGCCCGCCCGCCGCCGTCGCCGAGTCCGTAAGCCCCGGCACCCCCTCCACCGCTCGATCCTAGATCTAGGTTAGATTAGAAGCCCCAAGGGGTAGGTTTTAGTTAGAAAACCGCCGCCCGATCGGTTTATTTATTAGTTAGGTTTTATTTTAGGCCGGTTCGTTAGTTTAAACCTAGGGCCCATTTAGCCTATCTAACGCATTGCAGGCACAGCTTTAGGCCCATTAGGCTTTTTTTTTTTATTTGATTTTCTGTTTTAGCGAATAGTTTCAATTTTCAAAATGTGTATCTTTTATTCTGTTTAATATTTTTGAGTGATTCTTTTTTGTTGGATTGCAAATTTTATGTAGTTTCTGAAAATATATATATATAGCTATGTTAAAAATAATTAAAAATGCTTTAATATTGTTTTAGCCAGAATAGCAAATCTGCTATAACTTTAGTTAGAAAAATTATTTTGCATGATTCTTTTGTCATCACTTTATTTTGACATTGCCAAACCCTAGAAATTAATTTGGGTATTTTAGGATTAATAAATAATTAATTTTAGACAGAATCAATTAATCCTAATTAATTAATTAGTTCTGTTTTCCTAATTAATTAATTAGTAAATTAATTTATTTTAACTTATGATTAGTTATTCTAGGTTAGTTTCTGTCACTCCATTAGATGAACTTTTATTTATAATTAATAAAAGTTTTAAATTTTTTTAATAGAAATTGGATTAGGCCTAAAATGAGTTTTATAATAGCTTTTAATTAATTCTTTTTGCTCCTAGTTATTTAGTGAATCCTTTTCTGTTAGGTTAACCTAAAACCATGATTAGGTTATTTTAAGGAATTTTGTTATATAAAAACTATTTTTGCTATTGTTTGGAGTAAGGAAAAACTTTGAATTGGTTTCTTTGAGTTTTTCTTTTGGATTTGGTTTTGATTGTTTTGTGCTATGTTACCATTGTTATCTTGTGTGATCCTCTTGCTTTGTGCTTATTGTGTTATTGTTTGTCTCGGTAGAGTTTCCGGAGTGCGAAGCTTGCTACTACGACTCTTTAGCTTACGAGGATCATCAGCAAGGCAAGTTTTGATCATGTTATTTCTATACCTATGTTTTGTGCATTTGTAGTTGTCACCACCCCACCATTGCATGCAGTAGTGAAATCTTGAAGTCATTAAACTTGAGTAGTATCATGTGGTAGGATGAACCAACCCCTTGTTACCATGACCCCGGACGTAGTAGTTATTTTGCTATGCTCAGAGACGGATTTGGGATGAGTGAAATTCATAAGCAAGATGTGAGAGTCAATGATGATGACAACCCATGGACTACAATGATCATGATGGACTTGGAAAATCACTACTGGGTGGAGGACGGTTGACGGCACCTGGAGCACCAGTGGTGGCGGGATGCATGGAGAAGCGCCATGACATCCTGCGGAAAGCTTCACCCAGCCACGAAGAGAAGGATGGATGCCCCATGACCGAAGCTTACATGCAGCCGCAAGCCATTATGGGCTCGGCTGGGTTGACCCTAGTAGTGACGCTGGCTGGGCGGTACTACGAGAAGTAGACGAACGGTAGGATTGGATGGGTACCGGCGGCCGTAAGAACTCTTTGGAAGACCTGTTTCATTCGTCCGTCTTCAAACACCATGAAGTGCGAAGACTTTAAAGGAGGAATGATTCTTGCGGGAAAGTCGCAAACCTCTGCAGAGTGTTATAACCTAATCGATTAGCCGTGTCCCGATTCACGGACATTTGAGCCTCTGGACCTTGGAAGTATTCGGATATCTCAACACTAAAATTAATGGATTAATTTGAGGGTTTATGACTTAATAATAATTTGGGAACGAGATATTGGTTGGCGGAACCATCTCAATAACTACCAACAATTTGTAGTAATTTACAAATAAGTCCATTTGTAGTAGGATAAAATTGGCTTTTCGCAAAATGATGAAACTTAGAGCTCCACACCAAAATGCATATAGTGTTAGTAACTTTATTATTGCTATTCTTCTTGACTTGCCACTTATTCCAAAAGCTGACCTACATGGCTGCAACGTATTATGTTGCGTAGATATATTCGATCGGAGTGAGGCTACGCTCGCGCTTGGCGATTGCCCTTTGAGTCGGATGGACTCGCTTATCTTCGACGCTCCGCAGCATTTTAGTTTATTTCTCATGAGTTGGCCTTGAGCGAATTTATTCCCTTGTAATAAAGACTCTATATGAGAATCGATTAATGATATTCAGGTGTGATTGAACTTTGATTACTTTATCGATGTCTTGTGAGTACCAAAGATGATCTTGGGATGGTACACACACGAGATTTGACCGATTTTGGGTCAGGTCGCTCTGAGAGATGGTATCGAGCACACGCTGACCGTGGGATCGTAACCCCTAGGATCGGAAAGCCATAGCGAGACCATTTACTTTGAACCCCTTTTCATTCTATAATTCTTCCTGTTCTATTCGACTCTTCTCCCTTTGCAACATTCTAGATGGCCGTCGAGTTCACCCCAGTTTTGCTACGGAGTTCTGCCAGCCCGATGAGACGATGCCCTTCGAAGGAAGCTGGTCCAGATGGTGAAGCTGCTGAAGATTGCTCGCCCTCGATCACTTTGGAAACCCACTAATGCACTTCCGACGGACACCCGCCATCTGATTGAGGTGCATATCCTGTGGAGAACCTTTGGAGGTCGCTACACGGAGCCTATCAACTTTGAGTTCACCGAGTTCAACTGGATCATCGGAAGGGACGTGGCGATCTACCGAGCACTTGGACATCTCCGAGAGGAGTACAGGACCGAGCTCGATCACTCGCACTCGCCATGGTTTCTCGCAGGCAAGGAATGGAGATATCATCCGCACCATCGAGGACGATTCCACTCTCTTACATCCAGGACTTGGAGTGTCTTCTCGAAATGGGATATTCAGGCTCGCCGTAACTCAAGACACACCGAAGCTTTTGTTCCATGAATCGAATGGAGGAGAAGGCACGCGCAGACTTCCTTGGCCATGAGGAAGAAATCACGGACTTCATGGAGATAGTCGACGACCGAAGATGAAGCTTGCCGCGATTGAGGAGAAGATGGACTTGGGAGAGGATCTTTACCCGAGTGGAGATGAAGCACCCTCGTGAGTAATGATCAGGATTTGAAGGAGTACCATCAAGGAAACCCCAAGAGGAGGCGCCATCGATGAAGACTTTTAGTCGACCACCATGTTATCTTTTACTTTTTCGATCAGTTAGGCCGATGTTTTCCTTCGATTAGTCTTGAGCTTTTGTAATCGAGTTTGAACCATGTTTGAGTGGAATGAATAAATGTTTGGTGTGTTATGATTGTGCATTCATATGGGTAGTGTTATTCTCATAGACCATTGTTCTATTCTAATCTTCTCACCCACTCCAAAACACCAGATGCCTCCGAGACGTGACATTTGGTTTCCGCCGGAGCTCACCCACTGCTCCAAAGCAGAATGCATCGATGCAGCTCCGATTCGAATCGTAACAACACCGCCAACAATCCACCGCCCCACCACCACCCACCGTGGACAACTTGACTCGATTTACGAGGTTGAATCCGCCATGTTCTCTAGTAGCACCGAGCCGATTGTGGTGACGATTGGCTCCATAAGATTGGAAGAGAGCTAGTCACCGTTGGATGCACTGATGCTGAGAAGGTGCGCTTTGCCGCGCATCAACTGGATGGACCTGCAGCTTCTTGGTGGGAGAATTACACCGCCACTTTTCCCTTGGGTGGCATCACTTGGGATCAATTCCAGCAGGCCTTTCGCACTTTGCTCATGTCTCATCTGGAGCCATGAGTCTGAAGAAGCGTGAGTTCCGCAACTTACGCTAGGGAAATCGTACTGTGGCACAGTACGTGGAGGAATTCAGCAAGCTTGCTCGCTATGCCCCTGATGATGTGGCCACTGATGCCGCCAAGCAGGAGAAGTTCCTTGAGGGACTCAATGATGAATTGAGCATGCAGCTTATTGTGGCTACTTTCAACAACTACCGGAGCTGGTAGACAAGGCCACCATCCCGAAGGCAAGCAACAGCAGATAGAAAGCATAGCGGAAGTACAGCCGGGGAAGCACAACTCAGAGCTCAGCAGAAGCCCGCTATGCACCGTACTCGGGAGGGCACACCCATCACAACCATGGAGGTCATAACCATGGTGGAAATGGAAACAACCGCAGCCAGGACAACAAGTCAGGCCATGGCAATGGCAATGGCAATGGTAATGGCAATCAGCACCGTTCTGCCCCGGCTCCGAAGGATCTGAGCCACATCACCTGCTTCAAGTGCTAGAAGACAGGGCACTACGCCACCGACTGCCCGGAGGCCAAGCAGAGGAACGGGAATGGCAATGGAGGCTCAGCGAAGAAGCCAAATCCGTTCCCTCGTGCTGAGGTGAACCATATCGACGTGGAGGACGTCTATGATCAGCCAGACACTATGGTTGGTAAGTTTTTATTGAATTCACGTTCAGTTTTGGTTCTCTTTGATTCTGGTGCAACGCATTCATTCATATCAAGGGTAGTTGTGGATAAGTACGGATTACGCACTAGAACCCTTAGAAGCCCCTCCGCGTCGGTTCGCAGGAGGAGAAATGATGGCAGGTTTAAGTTGCCTGCAACCCTCAACATCGGGAACCACAAATTTCCGTGGAACTCATAGTGTTGGAAACTCAGACCTTGGATGTAATCCTAGGCATGGATTGGTTGTCAAAGTATGAAGGAACATTGATCGTGCCGGCAAGTCTATTCTGCTCACCACCCCGGGCGAAGAGGATCAAGTATGTAGCCCGCACAGCCGGATGAAGGATCAGTGCATTCCCTCACGGGAGTTGTTCAGAGGAAGTGCCAGAGTGCAAGAATTTCCGATGTGTTCCGGAGGAATTACCAGAATGCCACCGGACGAGACATTGAGTTTCGATTGAGTTATTGCCCGCACAGCCCCAATATCCAAGAGACCTTATCGGATGCCACCGAATGAGTTGAAAGAGATCAAGGATCAAATAAATGAGTTATTGGAGAAAGGATATATTCGCCCAAGCTCATCACCTTGGGGGCCCCAGTTCTTTTGGTAGAGAAGAAGGATGGAAGCTTGAGGATGGTTGTGGATTATCGTGCATTGAACGAGGTGACCATCAAGAACAAGTACCCTCTGCCGATGATCAATGACTTGTTTGATCAGCTTGTTGGAGCCAAGGTATTCTCTAAGATCGATCTTGATCGTGGTATCATCGATTGAAAATTCGTGAAAAGGATATACCCAAAACAGCATTCACCACTGTGTATGGTTTATACGAGTATACCGTCATGTCATTTGATTGACTAATGCTCCTGCATACTTCATGAATTTGATGAACAAGGTGTTCATGGAGTATTTGGACAAGTTTGTCGTGGTGTTCATCGATGACATATTGATATTCTCCAAGAGCGAGGAAGAGCATAAGGAACATTTGCGTCTAGTTCGAGAAACTTCGAGAACATCACCGTATGCCAAATTCAGCAAATGTGAATTTTGGTTGAAGGAAGTTGGATTCCTCGGACATGTTATTTCAGGAGAAGGAATAGCAGTTGATCCCGCCAAGGTGGAATCACCACCGATTGGCGATCACCCACCTCACCAAGGAGATCCGCAGTTTTCTCGGACTCGCAGGATATTATCGGAGGTTCATTGAGAACTTCTCGAAGATTGCCAAACCCATGACTGAGCTGTTGAAGAAGGAAGCCAAGTATGTTTGGACCGAGGAATGTGAAGCCAGTTTTCAGAGTTGAAGAAACGGTTGGTCACAGCTCCAAAGTTGATATTGCGGACATACATAAGGAATACCAGGTTTATTAGACGCTTCGTCAAGGACTCGGAGGAGTATTGATGCAGAAGGCAAGGTTGTAGCTTATGCCTCCGCACAGCTACGGCCTCATGAGATGAATTATGCCACGATGATTTGGAGTTAGCAGTGTAGTGCATGCACTCAAGACTGAGACATTTCCTCATCGGAAACCGCTAGATGTCTATACAGATCACAAGAGTTTGAAATATATCTTCACGCAGAAGAATTGAACCTCGAGCGAGAGGAGATGGCTAGAGTTGATAAAGGACTATGACATGAGATTGCATTACCACCCCGGTAAAGCCAATGTTGTAGCAGATGCTTTGAGCCGTAAGAGTTATGTGAACACTCTTACCGCAGGAGGATTACCCGTGAGTTGGTCGATGACCTCGAGAGATCTCCGATCGGAGATAGTTCCAAAGGATTTGTCGCAACTCGAAGTTCAGTCCACCTTGACCGAAAGGATTCGTGAAGCCCGTAAGTCGGACAAGGAAATCGATGAGATTAAGCAAAAGATGGAGGAAGGAAAAGCTAAAGGATTCCGTAAGGATGAACACGGAACTATATGGTTTGAGGATCGATTATGTGCCCAATGATCCCGAGCTCAGAAGCTAATTCTTCAGAGGCTCATGATTCCCAGACTCAATTCACCCCGGCAACACCAAGATGTACCTGGATTTGAAGCAAAGTTTCTGGTGGACAGGTATGAAGAAGGACATTGCCGAGTACGTAGCAGTATGCGATGTTTGCCAACGTGTAAAGGCAGAACATCAGAAGCCAGCAGGGTTACTTCAACCTTTGCCGATTCCCGATTGGAAATGGGAGAAACTTGGTATGGATTTCATCACAGGATTACCCAGGACCCGCTCAGGTTATGATTCTATCTGGGTAGTAGTTGATCGTTTGACTAAGGTAGCTCACTTCATTCCCGTGAAGACTACCTATACCAGTGCCAAGTTGGCCAAGGTCTACATGACCAGGATCGTATGTCTGCATGGAGTTCCGAGGAAAATCGTGTCAGATAGAGGAACGCAGTTTACCTCAAAGTTTTGGAAGCAATTGCATGAAACTTTGGGTACGAGGCTGGAATTCAGTACAGCTTTTCATCCACGCATGATGGATGCACCGAGAGAGTCAATCAGATTCTAGAGGACATGTTGAGAGCTTGTGTGCTAGACTATGGGTCTAGCTGGGATGATAATTTGCCGTACGCAGAGTTCTCGTACAACAACAGTTATCAATCCAGTTTGAAGATGGCCCTTTCAAGCTCTATACGGAAGGAGGTGCAGGACACCATTGTTTGTGGGATAGTGTTGAGATCGATCACTTTTGGTTCCGATCTTATCAAGGATTCGAAGAGAAAGTCAAGCTAATTCGAGACCGACTCAAGATAGCACAGTCAAGACGTAAGAGTTATGCCGACAATGAAGCGCAAGGAGGTGACTTACGAAGTGGGAGACCGAGCATACCTTCGTGTGTCTCACTTCGTGGAATCAAGAGGTTTGGAGTCAAGGAAAGTTAGCACCCGATTCATTGGCCCTACACAATCCTCGAACGTCGTGGAGAAGTTGCATACAAGTTGGAATTGCCGGAAGGATTGTCCGGAGTTCATGATGTTTTCCACGTTTCTCAGTTAAAGAAGTGCCATGCCGACATGGCCGATGTTCCGTTGAGAGACACAAAGGCCCCTAGAGGCCATACAGCTTGACAGTGATTTGACTTACAAGGAGAAACCCGTCCGTATTCTCGAGACTGCAAGCAGAGTCACCCGCAGCAAAGTCATCAAGTTTTGCAAGGTGCTGTGGAGTCACCACACCGAGGAAGAAGCCACCTGGGAACGCGAAGAAGATCTTCGTCGAGACCATCCGCACCTATTTGCTAGCCAACCCGAATCTCGAGGGCGAGATTCATCTTAAGGTGGGTAGGTTTGTAACATCCCAAATTTTCCTATTTGGAATGTTTTACAATTATAGCTAAGCATCCTATGCATCCTGTTTGAATTTGATTGTCTTTTGAAGTTTCAGAGCAAGTGGAGTTTTGAATTTGAATTTCAAACTTGGCATGTGGGAAACAATTCAAAAACTAAGCCTGATAAATACTTGATCAAAAGTATGAGAGGAGCAAACATGACACTCCAAAATATCAGAGGAAACAATGCCAAAAGTTTTGGAATTCAAATCTGAATTTTATTTGAATTTGAAAAAATAGATTTTATGAAGTTTGGATTTTGACTTTGGAAAATGTTCAAATGAAAGGAATATTCCTGATCATTTTGGTATATATATACCCTATATAAAATATTTATAGTTTAGGTTTTATTTTTGTTTTTGTTTTAATTAAAAAAATAAAGAAAACCCAGGGCGCCAAAGCCACCCAGCCCAGCCAGCGCCACACCCTCGCCCACGCCACGCCACTCGCCGGAGATCCACCGGATCCCGAAGGATCCGGATTCCCCGACGCCCCCGATGCCCTTCCGAGGCAAGCCCGACCCCCTGGCTATAAAAGCCAGAGGCTCCGCACCCCATTCCCCCCCCTAGCGACGCCGGACCTCCTTTCCCTCTCCCTCCCGAGCTCACCGGAGCACCGAACCCCTCCCCGCCGCCAAAGTCGCCGCCGACGCCACCCTGGTCCACCCCGACCCTCCCCAACACCACCGAACCCTCCCCCGTGCTCGTGCGCGTCTCCCCGACGACTCGCCGAAGCTCGCCGACGCCCGGACGCCTCGAGCACTCTCGCCGCTGGCCGCCGTCCCGAGTCCGGTAAGCCCCGCATCCCCTCCACCGCTCGATCCTAGATCTAGGGTTAGATTAGAAGCCCCAAGGGGTAGGTTTTAGTTAGAAACCGCCGCCCGATCGGTTTATTTATTAGTTAGGTTTTATTTTAGGCCCGGTTCGTTAGTTTAAACCTAGGGCCCATTTAGCCTATCTAACGCACAGGGCACAGTTTAGGCCCATTAGGCTTTTTTTCTTTTTATTTGATTTTCTGTTTTAGCGAATAGTTTCAATTTTCAAAATGTGTATCTTTTATTCAGTTTAATATTTTTGAGTGATTCTTTTTTGTTGGATTGCAAATTTTATGTAGTTTCTGAAAATATATATATAGCTATGTTAAAATAATTAAAAATGCTTTAATATTGTTTTAGCCAGAATAGCAAATCTGCTATAACTTTAGTTAGAAAATTATTTTTGCATGATTCTTTTTGTCATCACTTTATTTTGACATTGCCAAACCCTAGAAATTAATTTGGGTATTTTAGGATTAATAAATAATTAATTTTAGACAGAATCCAATTAATCCTAATTAATTAATTAGTTCTGTTTTCCTAATTAATTAATTAGTAAATTAATTTATTTTTAACTTATGATTAGTTATTCTAGGTTAGTTTCTGTCACTCCATTAGATGAACTTTTATTTATAATTAATAAAAGTTTTAAATTTTTTTAATAGAAATTGGATTAGGCCTAAAATGAGTTTTATAATAGCTTTTTAATTAATTCTTTTTGCTCCTAGTTATTTAGTGAATCCTTTTCTGTTAGGTTAACCTAAAACCATGATTAGGTTATTTTAAGGAATTTTGTTATATAAAACTATTTTTGCTATTGTTTGGAGTAAGGAAAAACTTTGAATTGGTTTCTTTGAGTTTTTCTTTTGGATTTGGTTTTGATTGTTTTGTGCTATGTTACCATTGTTATCTTGTGTGATCCTCTTGCTTTGTGCTTATTGTGTTATTGTTTGTCTCGGTAGAGTTTCCGGAGTGCGAAGCTTGCTACTACGACTCTTTAGCTTACGAGGATCATCAAGAAGGCAAGTTTTGATCATGTTATTTCTATACCTATGTTTTGTGCATTTGTAGTTGTCACCACCCCACCATTGCATGCAGTAGTGAAATCTTGAAGTCATTAAACTTGAGTAGTATCATGTGGTAGGATGAACCAACCCCTTGTTACCATGACCCCGGACGTAGTAGTTATTTTGCTATGCTCAGAGACGGATTTGGGATGAGTGAAATTCATAAGCAAGATGTGAGAGTCAATGATGATGACAACCCATTGACTACAATGATCAAGATGGACTTGGAAAATCACTCTTTGGGTGGAGGATTTGTTGACGGGCACCTGGAGCACCCAGTGGTGGCGGGATGCATGGAGAAGCGCCATGACATCCTGCGGAAAGCTTCACCCAGCCACGAAGAGAAGGATGGATGCCCCATGACCGAAGCTTACATGCAGCCGCAAGCCATTATGGGCTCTGGCTGGGTTGACCCTAGTAGTGACGCTGGCTGGGCGGTACTACGAGAAGTAGACGAACGGTAGGATTGGATGGGTACCGGCAGCGCCGTAAGAACTCTTTGGAAGACCTGTTTATTGGTCCGTCTTCAAACACCATGAAGTGCGAAGACTTTAAAGGAGGAATGATTCTTGCGGGAAAGTCGCAAACCTCTGCAGAGTGTTATAACCTAATCGATTAGCCGTGTCCCGATTACGGACATTTGAGCCTCTGGACCTTGGAAGTATTCGGATATCTCAACACTAAAATTAATGGATTAATTTGAGGGTTTATGACTTAATAATAATTTGGGAACGAGATATTGGTTGGCGGAACCATCTCAATAACTACCAACAATTTGTAGTAATTTACAAATAAGTCCACTGTAGTAGGATAAAATTGGCTTTTCGCAAAATGATGAAACTTAGAGCTCCACAGCCAAAATGCATATAGTGTTAGTAACTTTATTATTGCTATTCTTCTTGACTTGCCACTTATTCCAAAAGCTGACCTACATGGCTGCAACGTATTATGTTGCGTAGATATATTCCGATCAGAGTGAGGCTACGCCCGCGCTTAGCGATTGCCCTTTGGAGTCGGATGGACTCGCTTATCTTCGACGCTCCGCAGCATTTTAGTTTATTTCTCATGAGTTGGCCTTGAGCCGAATTTATTCCCTTGTAATAAAGACTCTATATGAGAATCGATTAATGATATTCAGGTGTGATTGAACTTTGATTACTTTATCGATGTAATTTGTGAGTACCAAAGATGATCTTGGGATGGTATGCATACGTAGATTTGACCGATTTTGGGTCAGGTCGCTACAGCTACGGAGCGGGTAGCTGTGAAGAAACGAAAAGCATCAACTTCATCAGATTCTTCAACTTCGAAGAAGATGAAGAAAATGACCAGCTCTTTTGCCAATCCAATTGATGATGTTCCTGTCTCAAGCATGTCATCAAAGGAACTCGTTCCTTTTGATGAAGAATATGTGATCCTAAGAGGATCAAATGAAGAGATTCCTTCTGCTGCTTCGTCAGAGCAGTTGGATGAAGAAATTGAAGCAGATACAATCCCTTCAACCCCAGTCGTCTCATCGCCCATGCCTCAGTTCACAGCTGAAGAGGCCAGCGTTGAAGAAAAGAGCACTAAAGAAGAGGATGTGGACATTAGGAGCACTACTCCTGTGATGAACGATGACTTTTCGGAAAGTCAGCACTCCAACTCCCCTCTATTCACACCTGTGCAACAAATTCCTCAGTCCCCAGTGACCACTGTTCAAATGGGATGTGAAGACCCTCACCCCACACTGTCTGTCCATGAAGAAATTCCAGCCACTAGTGCTGATGAAATTGTAAATGAAGAATTGAAGACCCAGGCTGCCACTGAAGAAGAACCTGAAATTCCTAAGCCTGTGGATCCTGAGATTGCGATTCTTGAGGTTGTGATGCAATTGACTGATACACCTCACCCCAATCCAAAGGATACCTTCTCAAAGAAGCAGAAATTCAAGGCTGATGACTTCTTCAGTGAGCATGTGTTCTTCACCGACTATAACCCATATGCCACTGCTCGTCTTAGAGGGAAGCGTTTCTGGACTACCAGCCAGACCAATTTCTATTCATCACTGCTTTTCAACAAAGACAAAGTTTTCGACCATGAGCATATTCCTCATGTAGACATGGAATCACTACCTTGTTTCTCTCCAGTCCTCATTGTGCTTCATGATGCAGGACTGCTCAATTTTTGCTCTGACATTGTTGATTGGAATGAAGAACTTATTCTTCAGTTCTATGCAACGCTGCACATCACAAGAGATGCTGATGATATCAACTCTTGGGTATTGGACTGGATGACCGAAAATACTCACTTCAAAGCACCGACCTCTGAAGTACTTCATGCCCTGCCAATCAGTCCTCCCCTTGAAGGTGCCGTTGCCTGTACCATGAACCTGAACTTACTGCTCATTACATGCAAGTTCTGATGAAGCCACTGAAGCTCGATCAAGCCCCAAGGACCAAATTCCTCGTGAAGGAATTGTTGTACGTGCCAAGAACAGTCTATCGCATTCTGACAAAGACTTTGAGTCAATCAAAGGCCACAACTCGAACGATGAAGAAGTCGTTGGCATCATGAAGAATCTGCTATTCAACATCATGCATGGCATTCCGGTCAACTATCATTATTTCTTCATGAGGACTCTGGCAAACGTTGCTCTCTCTCCATTTGAGCTGAAGCCTTATGCTCCTTGGATTATGAGATTCTTTAGAACAAGGTCTTCAATCAACTATAAGGCTGATTTTCATAATCATCTCAGCTACTTGCCCCCAATTGAAGTCCTCAAGTGGACAAATTCCTTAGCTGATGAAAAGGTCAAGGCACCTGCTATTATTAATGAAGGCATTCGTCCATTGGATGGTCAGTTTCGCAAAGCTGCATCTTATTCCACCAATGATGACTCTGCCACTTATGACTCTGCCGCACATGCATGAAAGCCAAATCCTCAAGCCACAGCTCCAAGAATGATGACCGACCGTGAGCTTCTCCTCAGTCTTCACCAGAAGGTGGATCGAAACCACAAGTGGGTTAAGCGTTAGTTTGGTTCTATTCTTCACAACATGACTGCTAAACATAATGCAGTGAAGAAAAACCATTACTACCTCCATGAAGTCTTTGGTCGCACCTGGGCTGTTCTGTCACATCTATATGGTGAAGAAGATCTGAAGAAAATGGGTCTCAAGGAGGACTTTGACTGGTCTGCTCCACCAGCGAAGAAATTCAAGAAGGTGAAAGTACCCTCTTTGGTGGCCAGCTCATATTCTTCCTCATGCGACATGGACGAGCATGAAGACTTGGACGACACTGCGGCAGGCCCTACAACAACAACTGACCCCAACAACGCTGGCGCTCCTCCATCAACATGATATTCTTTAGGGGCGTTAGTCCTCTTTTTTCGATCCTTTTGGTCATTCGATGACAAAGGGGGAGGAATTTGAGTTAGTCTTTGATATTGCTAAGTTACAACTCTTGTTTCTTTTGAAGACTTTGCTGGATCAAGTTGTAAACTTAAACTCTATGGTGGTCTGATACTTTTGTTGTGTTCTTCTACATGCTTATTCCTCGCTAATATTAATGCATGCATGCTGAATTACATCAGTCACCATATTTCATCATGCATTTCAAATTCTTCATATCATATGTTAAATGCGTGTATGGATTACAGGATATAGGGGGAGATCTCCATGATACTACTCTTCAAGTGTGCATTGCTTCAAAAGAAAATTTCTCACTATGCACATCTTCAGGGGGAGTTCTTCTATATCTTGCAATCAAATTCCTCAATATCAGTATTTACACTTCATACCTATATTGTCATCAATCACCAAAAAGGGGGAGATTGTAAGTGCATCTAGTGCCCCTTAGTGATTTTGGTGTATTGAAGACTTATAGCACAACAAAAAAATACACTTCCGTGATGATACATGTTTGTCACAGTAGGTCGCATTTTTTGTCATGCATGTACATCCATGACAATTTTATGACAGAATCAAGATAGTCATACCCGTGCTGTCGTACAAGTGTTCCGTGACATTACCAAAATTATCATCACGGAAGTGTCCACTTCCATGACGATAAATCGTGCGTCACATAAGTGCTTTCGTGAAGGGTGACCGACACGTCATCGTAACGGAAAGCCTTTGAGCTATCGGGACCGGTTTTGGATCCGATAACCCGCTAACAGCCCCGACCAATGGGGATTTTCCACGTGTAAAATCATCATTGGCTGGAGGAAACACGTGTCGGCTCATCGTTGGGACAAATGTCATCCACTCATTGGACAGAAGGTGCCTATGATACATCAACACGTGGCACGGCCCAATAGAGGCCCATTCCTGTGAAAAGGCCGGCCCGTTTGACTTGGTCAAAAGGTGGCGGGCCGGCCCACAGAAAGCCTGTTAACGGCCTGTTCGCATATAGCCCATTTACTGCCCGCTAACCCAGGGCCCGTTACGACCTATCCGAATTAGGCCCAGTAGCGTCATCTGGGCCGTCAAATATGATTCCAGCCCATTTTAAGTTCCGACCCATGTATGGCCCATGACGTCTTTCAGCCCAGATGAGGCCCTTTGTAACTCTTGGCCCATTAACGCCCTATGGTGAAACTGGCCCGTAATGAATAGTGTATCACTTTATACCCATTAACGGCCCATTAATCCATTGGGCCGTTTGCAGCCCATGTTATCTTTCGGCCTTCTCAGGGCCCATTTATTCTTGGGCTCATTTCCAGCATTCGGTTACTTACGGCCCGTTACTGCCATTTTCTGCTTGTGGGCCAAATTCAGCCCGTGGTTACAGTCGGCCCATTTGTGGCCCGTTAATAAGTTGGGTTGTTTTCATAGCGTCATCAAATACGTCCTATTAACAACGTCCTGTTATGGTCGGCCCATGAACGGACGACTCCAACTCTAGCCCGTTTACGGCCATAATGTGGTCTGTTTTTGGCCCATGGTTAGCCAATCGATCATACGGCCCGTCTAAGGCCCATTTATGATACGGCCCGTAGAAGGCCCATTGTTTCTACGACCCGTAGAAGGCCCATTGTTTCTACGGACCATAGAAGGCCCATTGTTTCTACGGCCCGTAGGAAGCCCAGCATCACTACAGTAAATATGTAGACCATGGCATGTTAAAGGCGGGAAACTACTATAGGTTTAGACCTGCTAATGGCCCGAGATGATTATAGGCCCACATTTTGGCCCATATGAGTAACGAGCCGACCTGAAGACCGACAACACTGAGATCCACTGAACCTTCTGGCCTAAATTACAGCATACCGACCAAAGAATAAACCTAGACTATACAACAAAGAAATTACGGCATATTAGGAATCAAAGTTCGCTACCCGGTGATAATAAAGCGCAACATGACCGCGGATTACATACACTGGGCATCAAAGGTCGCCACCAGTGCATATAAACACGCCGACAAAAGAATATACAAAACTGAGAGCACTTCAGAAGGCACTAGACCTGGCAAGCTCAGTCCCCCGCAAGCAGCCGGACAAGATGATGAGACCTTAGTTGTGTCAACGATAGATGCTTCATCCCTAGCTGTATGGAACCATAGTGCGCAAGGCAGTCCCCTTACATCTTCATTACATCTTTGACTTCAACTCGGATTTGAGTCGAAGCAAGCCTTTCCGCTTTAAGTTGAGACCGAAGAAGTCGAACTGATTGAGGCAGCGACTGCAAAGAGGTTGTCTCACACCTGCTGGTGAGTAGCTTCAACTCACTGTCTTCATCAAGACAGGACCTTGGGGTCATCTCGCTGTCCTTAAGATGGTTTGGCTCACTATCTTTCCTAAAGTTCTGCTTGGCATAAGAGATACGACTCTGAAAGAGAAACAAGGAGACACGTAACAGGTTTCACAACTATATAAGAAAATAAATGGATCTGTTCTGCATAAGGAACATGTTTTTACAACTACAATTTAAAACTGCTAGTTGTTGCAAACATCCAATCAAATGTAAACAGCAGTGGAGGAAATGATGCCTATCCAAATCTATACTAGAACAAAGTTTGAAGGCTTGAGAAGGATGAACTTACATTACATGTTAACGCGGGCTGGACAAAGCCCTTCTCCATGTTGATGGAAAGATAATTCAATAAATTCCCCAAAGAAAATTCTTTATAAGCGTTGCCATTATTCTACATTTTGCAAAGAGTAAATATAGATCAAATAATATTGGAAGAAATAGAGGATAATGAAGCTCAGGTGCAGACTGATGATACACAATCAAATAGCAATTAATTAAGTACAACATTACAAGGCAAAAGGTTTTGACAAGAGGAATGCAGACATCAACGTGTGCAGTGGCATTGGCTTTATTCAACATTTTGGTAAGAGTAAATGTAGATATGATGATTTGGAGAAAGTGGAGGGCAGGGCAGATAAGATGCAGAGTAATGCTAGACAATCAACTATCTCGCGATGCATGTACAGTAATACCACCACCGTCCATTATTAGTTGGCACTCAAATGGATGTATCTAGCACTATTAAGTTCTAAATACATCCAATTGATCAACAATTAATTCGATACAGAGGGAGTACATGACAACAAGTACTTACATGAGCAATCCAAAACTTCATAACCATTGTGTTAATTCTACATTTATCTAAGAGCAAATATAGATCTTATAATTTCAAGCAAAGGGAGGATAAATAAGCGAACATTTACAGTGATGCTACATAATCAAACAACAATGAGTGTAAGTATGCTGACAAAGGGCAAGAGGTACTGACAAGAGCAATGCAGAGCCCAACATTGTCATGAGATCCTATGATCCTTTGAGCAAGGAGATTCATCTGAAATTAGTTTTCATACAAGAGAGAAGGCAAAGCACATGCAGAAATTTAGGAGTTCAAGTTTTGAATTGATATCATAGACAGTACCTAACGCTGGGTTGTCTGCAGTTCTAATAGGGGTTTGGCCACTAGAGTAGGGGTAAAGTCTGTTACAGTTGGACCTGTGTTTTCTGTGGCTGCTGATCTATCTGATTTAACAGGTATCACTACCTTTTCCAAATACCTAGTTTGTACTCCCTGAGGATCTGCAATCACCCTCTACCTTTTGGACATCTATTACGAAAGAACAACATTTGACTGGAAAAACATAGTATGATGACACATGGAATAGGTACAGAAAATGGATAGGTATGGCATATACTCATATATGATGCTTAAACTAAGCAAATGGTGTAACAAAGTAGAAGTAATGCAAGAGGTCATATGCAAAATATCTGCGACCAATACAACCTTGCCAAGTTAGGGCATGCACCTTGATGGGTGAATAAGATAGGTCATCCTCCAGCATGCCAAGTTTGTTAGCCAGTGGATCGTTCCGCAATATTCCTCTCGTGCGCCCGTTCTCATATTCATTTTGATAATGTTCAATACCTGACATGCATGAAAACATAAAAACAAGTGAGGTTATCTTTGTAATGCGTAAGTGATTCTAATCCAATACTTCCTCCTCAGAACCCTTTGTGCTATCTCTCGCAACTTCTAAGAGGTGCCATGCATGCTGTAATTTGGTGTGTGCATTAATATAATGTGGCCTACTACACAAAATATGAGAGCTCCAGAAGTGATGGTACTTAGCAGATGACAGCTTCAACATATAGTAAAGAAGAACAAGTCGACCTGACCTGACAGATTCAAAATATACTAAGGGAGAATAACTCGATCTGACCAGTCGACTGCAAGGAAGAGGATCATCTTAAAGAAGAGAAGAAGAGCAAGCAGATTGAAGATATTACAAGTCTTTCTATACAATGTCGGTTGGCCACCCATGATGAACCAGAGCGCATAGATAAATACTATTCCTTCCGGTCTCTCCATATGTGGCTCACACGCATTTCGAAACTAAAGTAGGAACATTTAGCTGACCAATTAAACATCTCTCAGTTTTGCTAATATCAGCATAATATCATATTCGAATTTGTACAACTAAGCTTGTTTAGCTCGATGGGTGGAGCAGTGCTATTACGACACGAACCACGTAGGTTGATCGTGGTCATCATAAAATGGGGAAACCGTAAGCATGATGAGTATAGTGTTAACCGTAGCAGTGGGATGGCAGATCTGAAGCTGCAAACCGTGCAAAGGGTAGTTGGCAACCGTTATTTGCTTTGAAATAACAACTAAGATTTGGTATGAACAAGAAAGTATAGTCAACAAGTGACAAATAAATGCAATTCCGCTGTCTCTCTATATGTCACGACATGCATTTGGAAACTCAAGTGGGACCTTTATCTAACCAATTAAATGTGTCTGTTAACTAATATCAGTATCATATCACAATCATATTTAAACAACTAAGCTTTGGAATTTTGAGTGTTGTGTTGTTTAGCTTGAAGGGTGGAGTAATGCTAGTATGACAGAAAGCACCTATGTAGATCATAGTAGAGTAGATAGAAGGGGAAAACCCTAAGCATCAAGAGTAAAATCAGGAAAGTGGAACTAGCTGGACCAGTGGGTGGTGCACATGCTTTTCGAAATGAATATAGGAACATTAGATGACCAATTAAACGTTCTCTGTTCTAGTAATATGAGCATCATATCATATTCGTATTTCAACACGTAAGCTTTGAAATTATGAGTGGCATGTTGTTTCGCTTGATGGTTAGAGGTCTTGAGGAGCAGTGCTAGCACGACACGAAGCAGTGAATATAAAGGGGGGAAACCTAAGCTTTACAAGTATAGTTACCGTGACATGGCGGATCTGAAGGTGCAAACCGGACAAAGCTACTTCGCAACCAATGTTTGCATTCAGCTAGCCACTACGATTTGGTACGGACAAGAAAAGTACAGTAAACAATTTAAGATCTATTTTCCGGGTGAGATCAATAACTTAAGCACATATGGAGGAGTACCACCTCTCTTTAGACGCCATGTAGGCCCCTGCTGATACATTGAGGGTGATGCAGGTGCGATGGCTGTCAGCGGCGGGGAAGAAGACTTTAGATGGCAGACGACCAGGTTGGGGGATAAATCTTGTTGGCGTGGACGAGGCGGTCGTAGGAGCGGCAACGACAAAGTGGACGACGGTGCCGATGAATCGAGACGACGCGATGAAAGGATCCTGGTCCGGCGCCGTTGATGAGAGATGTCCATCTCTTGCAGTGGACGACGGGGTAGGGGTAGCGACTCCGGCAAGGTGGAGGATGGGGTGGCGGACGGAGGAGGCTGGCTGCAGTGGGGAGGTTGTCGTGGCACCGACGGTATATGGATGGGGAAATGGAGGGGGAGGAGGGATCTCAAACTCTGGGACGCGCTTGTCAGAAATGTGGGAAAGTTACGAACTTATCCCCCATTTAAAATTTCGGACATCACGTCGGTTGGGGATATGACGGTAATCTCGCATCTCCCAAATATTTGCCGGTAACGATTTCGGGCGAGGAGAGGGTGTCCGGGATATACCCCACAGCGTAAACCGGCCGGAAGTATAACACAGCCGGACTTGGCGGTTTATTTGAGACCCCGCTGACACTTGGCGATTCACTGGCGACCCGCCCTGACCTGGCGGTTTACAAGAAACCCACCTGGTCAATATGACTCACTGGTGACCCGGCGGGCGGGTGACGGTGTCCTGGACTAGGGGGTACTCACCACGTCATCTCCCGATCAGTTGGATTGGGCCGAGGACCCCCATGGCCGTATACTCATGGGCTAGTTCGGACAACCCCTGCCGCATACAAGGAAGACTCCACAAGACTTGGCGCCCAAGACAAGGATTCTCCTAAACCCTAGGCCTCCGGTGTCTTATATAAACCGGGGCCAGGTTAGTCAATAGACAATCTCATTCATTACTAAAATCTCATGGTAGATACGTGTACTCTGTACTACACCCATATGAATACAATCAAAAGCAGCATGTAGGGTATTATCTCATCAGGAGAGCCCGAAGCTGGGTAAAACCCCGTGTCCATGTTACCACTCGCTCCAAGACGCCTAGTGCTACGTCTCGAGCTTGCGTTGGTTTTCCCCGAAGAGGAGAGGATGATGCAGCACATTAGCGTAAGTATTTCCCTCAGTTTTTGAGAACCAAGGTATCAATCCAGTAGGAGGCCACGTACAAGTCCCTCGTACCTGCACAAAACGATAGCTACTCGCAACCAACGCGATTAGGTGTTGTCAATCCCTTCACGGTCACTTACGAGAGTGAGATCTGATAGAGATAATATTTTTGGTATTTTTGGTATAAAGATGCAAAATGAAAAGTAAAAGGCAAAGTAAAACAAAGCAAGTATAAAAGTGATGAAGATTGATATGATGAGAATAGACCCGAGGGCCATGGGTTTCACTAGTGGCTTCTCTCAAGAGCATAAATATTCTACAGTGGGTGAACAAATTACTGTTGAGCAATTGACAGAATTGAGCATAGTTATGAGGTTATCTAGGTATGATCATGTATATAGGCATCACGTCCGAGACAAGTAGACCGAAACGATTTTGCATCTACTACTATTACTCCACTCATCGACCGCTATCCAGCATGCATCTTGAGTATTAAGTTAAAACAGAGTAACGCCTTAAGCAAGATGACATGATGTAGAGGAATAAATTCATGCAATATGATAAATACCCCATCTTGTTATCCTCGATGGCGACAATACAATACGTGCCTTGCAACCCTTTCTGTCACTGGGTAAGGACACCGCAAGATTGAACCCAAAGCAATGCACTTCTCCCATTGCAAGAACTACCAATCCAGTTGGCCAAACCAAACGGATAATTCGAAGAGACTTGCAAAGATAACTCAATCATACATAAAAGAATTCAGAGAAGATTCAAATATTATTCATAGATAAGCTGGATCATAAACCCACAATTCATCGGTCTCAACAAACACACCGCAAAAATAATATTACATCGAATAGATCTCCACGAGAGAGGGGGAGAACATTGTATTGAGATCCAAAAAGAGAGAAGAAGCCATCTAGCTACTAGATATGGACCCGAAGGTCTGAAGTAAACTACTCACACTTCATCGGAGAGGCTATGGTGTTGATGTAGAAGCCCTCCGTGGTGGATGCCCTCCCGTGAAGCTCCTAACAGGCCCCAAGATGGGATCTCATGGATACAGAGGAAGTTACGGCGGTGGAATTAGGTTTTTGGCTCCTGTTCTGATCGTTTGGGGGTACGTAGGTATATATAGGAGGAAGGAGTACGTCGGTGGAGCTTCGAGGGGCCGACGAGGCAGGGGGGCGCGCCCCCCACCCTCGTGACCACCTCTCTGGTTCCTTGGCGTAGGGTCCAAGTCTCCTGGATCACGTTCGGTGAGAAAATCACGTTTCCGAAGGTTTCATTCTGTTTAGACTCTGTTTGATATTCTGTTTCTTCGAAACACTGAAAAAGGGAAAAAACATCAATTCTGGGATGGGCCTCCGGTTAATAGGTTAGTCCCAAAAGTAATATAAAAGTGGAAAATAAAGCCCATTATAGTCCAAAACAATAGATAAAGTAGCCTGGAGCAATCAAAAATTATAGATACGTTGGAGACGTATCACCTAGCTTAGGACCCCTACTACGAGATACGCCGGATATTGAACCAACATTGGTGCTTTCATTGAGAGTTCCGTTGTGTGATCGGCAAAAGGATCAATGGCTCACCCGCAGGTCAACTGCGACGCCGGCATCTTCGTCGCCGGCTCGACTGCTCACCTTGGCTCGACCGAGGACCGCGCTCCATCTCCGATCATCATGTTCGGAGGAGGGACTTCATCAACATCAACTCCGATCTCTATCAAGATCATGGAGGAATCATCCAGGGAGCCCGGGGGCTCAACGTCAACATTGCCCTCGGGCGACCGTGCTGTTTTTCTGGACAGCGAACGTGTATCCGCCGCCACCGCCTCCTCAAGTGTCGTTTTAACTATTGCTTCGGTGGAATAGTACGGAATTACGTCTACAACAGCCATGCAAAATTTCGTCGAGTTCCGATGGAGGAATCTCCGACAATCTACGATATATCGGAGCCCTGTCAAATCTGGACGGGAATTTGGACAAGTTTAGGGCGTGGTGTCCAGCTTCTAATTCAGACGTCCTTTGGAAGATCCAACCGTTGATCGGCTGCGGAATTCCTATATCTACCACCCCTCAAAATTTCAGCTCGATCCGACCGTCCAAACTCCAGGAACCTTCCGATTAGTGCATCAGTTTTCGGATCTGTTTTCCGCGCGAGAACGAATCCGACCCGAATTCATCTTTTTTATGAACGGGATTCCGGACATCCTTTTTGAAGGAAGTTTTGTATGGGGTATTGTCTTTTGTTCCCAAACACACCCCGCTAATTTTGAAGTCTTTTCCAATATGATCTTCACCATCGCTACCGGTGTCAACCAGCCGCATAACGTTGTTTCTCTACTGCCGACCTGCGATAGACACGTTGTCACTTTATTGAGCCGAGCTCAACTTCTTCGGATCATCATCTTGGCAAGCCGAACAAGAGTTCGGCATCGCGAAGGATAAATCATCACCAACATCGCCGCCACACAGATTACACGGAGTGGGCACATCGGCAGGGCCGCACTGTTGCTTCTTCAAGCCGGTGTCCATCACACCTACTTTGACTCATCGGCTGACATCGAGGCTTCGACATCTCGGCTGGACCGGGGGCTTCGCCATTTCTTCATCAACCTACTCCGGAGACTTCGGCGTCGCTAGCCTACCAGCTCCGTCACGTTAGCTGGACCGAGGGCTTTGCCTCGGCGAGCCAACCTTTGCCAGCATTGCCATGCTGTCGCTTTAGGCAATGGGTGTGCGGATCGAGTCCCAATTTTGGGAATCACCTTTCTTCGGATTGCTACAACAAATAAACCAGGTGCTATTAATCCTAGTATTTTTTGCTTGTTTGGGTTCATTTTTCCCAAGGAATTATTACTCTGGTTTGTCCATCATATGTACACAGGTCTATCAAATGGTGGCTGCATTAACAACGGTCGCATGGTGGTTTGGTCAGTTTCTGTACATAGTCCGGCGAACGCCGCATCCGAAACTCGGACCGACCTGTGAATTCAGGCTTTGCCACGCCTTTACCACATGACGCCAACGCCCTGCATCGACATTGACTTCGGCGCCAGGCCATATTTCTTTTATTACTCACTTTGCATATATTATTTATTATGCAACAATTTTTTTAAATTATTATTATTACTATTATCTCCGGTTTGCACTATTTTTTGTGCAGAGGAAAATGATCCGGGTTGGGCAGTATCGTCAACTTGGTGTACTGACATACCAAGTTGTGTTCGGGTTCGACCAAGCATTTTACCTTTTTTGCAAAAGTTGTTTGTGAAAACTTCCTGGTCAAAACCTTGCTGGTGGCACACAAATTCAAATACCCCGTTTACTTGGGGGCTTCCTTTATGAAGCCTTTCCTCTTGCAAATGATTACACTTGTACGACTTCATTCCTTGTTCGTGTATTACACCACAATATGCACCACATTGAATTAAGCGATTTGCAAGCTGGGTTGCCTCGCTCCTGTGTTTACCCCTACGTTCCCGATTGTTCGGCTAGGGAGTAAAGGGAGCACCTCTGCGATTGTCACGATCGGGTCATCCGAGTCGGACCTCAGACTGGGTGAAGTCGAAAGCTAGCGCTCTTATTGTTTTCAATTATGGTCGGCACACAACGGAACTCATGAGTAAAAAAATCTACTGCACAAGTCTCATAGTAACAATGAGCACCGAAGAAAGGTATCGGTGGGGGTACTATTTTCTTCAAAGATGCTTGTTACAATTAAATCGAGAATATAGCATAAGTTCCCTAAGCGCGCTTTGTCCATTATGCCTTATGGCCTAATTGCCTGGTTATCGGAAACACCGCCGATATTCTCGACAGTGGATTACATAACACTTTTCGCCCTTGATCAAGCGGAGAAGCCGACGGTCGGTTAAGACGCAGATAAAGTTCGGTGAACACAGATATGATATAAGTACTTTGGTACATACAATCATTATACATAAAATTCTTTTACCCAAGTCACTTGGGGGCTCTTAAATTTATATGAGCCATTTTATAATAAGTGTTCTTCTTCTTAGTCGTTGCAAAGTTTTTCTTATTATTATTATTATTTATCACTCCTTTTTTCGACACGAGTGTGTGGTCACTAGCCCGGGAGCCTAATTTCTCTCTCAAAGCCGCTAGAGTTTAGTTTGCTAAACTGGCCTAATGAGAAGTACTCCGCCTTCGGGATAGGAGGTTGAAGCCATAGGCTGACCCGCTTGAAGTCGTGAGATAGGATGTGTCATGTTAAAGCATGACAGAAGCACTTTTTTTTAAAGTCCAATTTTCAAATTGGCACCGAACACTTGATCTTATTCGGACGTCAGGTTTTCACTGACATTTTTTGGTTTTCCAAGCCTATGGCACTTTTAAACTATTTGTGTGTTTCCAGCATTAGTCTCGCAGTGCAACGCCGGACACCTTTAGAGATTCGGCAAAAAATCGCGGATATTGCTATATATGCATCAGTGTTGAATTGTGTCTTTGGTCAATAGTTGGGTTGCCCGGCTCCTGTGCTTGCCTCCTTTGTTCCGCTTTGTTCGGCTAGGTGTGCAAAGGGAGAATCACTGCGATTGTGCTTCCAGCTCGCATGGTTAAGCACCGCAGTGGAGAAAGCCGAAAACTGACTGTCACAATAAGCGTAAACTAGTCAGCGGTCCTATGACTATATTAAATGACGGGCCGTTCATAACATTGGCCGAAGTGTTTACGGCTTGACCTCAGCTGTCACCGAACACTAACCGGGGGGCTACTTGCTGGCCTCCCAACTTTAAGCTCCTATGACTAAGTGAAAGTTGTAAAGCCTGCATATCTGATTGCCTCGCTTCCGCCAACACAACCGCCTTCGGGCACCGAGACGTCGGCTTAAGGTTGTTTTGTTATTTTGAAAACAACTTGCGTAGTATCTAGAAGGGGGTAGAAGCCGACAATGGGTCACTTTCAGATTATAAACGGTCGCAACGGAAGTGAAAATTTGGGTTCATTTAGACCACAGAGTTTGGAAGCTTTCCCCGAACTAAATCCTCAGTATTTTCCTCCCATGTTGATCGGTGCTGAGGTTTCATGATCATTCTTAGCTTGACAACCCAAAGAAAGGAACCGATAACAGGACTATTTTCTTTGGACGATGTTTCTTATGTTAAAAAAATAATATAACATGTCTCTCTGCGTACCTTTGTTTATAAAACCGTATGCCCGGATTGCCTTGTTTGCCGTAAATCTTTGCCCTCATAAAGGCTTTATAAAGTAGGACAAACACTCCTCGGCTGCTTGCCGCGGAGGTTGAAGCCGATGGTCGGTCAACAAAGTTTTGTACAATGCGGATCCGAGCATTAATGATGTAAAGTACTTGGATACATAGAGTCATTACACATAATTTGTGATTTTACTATGGATATCGATCCTTAATTCGGCCTCCCGTGCCCGCATTAAGGCTCGGGAGCTACTAGGATTTGGGCTTATTATTTACAAATATTAAAAGGGCACATCAATCCCTTGATCTGGTGTTGCCACCCGACCAGTGTCTCGGGGGCTACTGCATTAGCAATCCAACGCAGAAAATTTAAAGCACAATATAGTTTTCGAGGAGATTATTATCCTCAGGTTGGTTGGCCGCACCCAACCTGAGTCTCGAGGACTTTGCACGCCGCGTTTCTATTCCTAATTATGCTGCCGAGCTGGGAATTGATCCTCAGGCTGATTTTATGAATCGACCTGAGTCTCAAGGGCTACTAGGGTCAGCGGTTTGTTTTTTTCCTTCAGGTGCATCCCGGATATTAGGCCAACACACACCTTGAGGGCTATTGGATATACATCTCGGCAGAGATTACATTGCACAATTCAGATTTAAGTTCATAAAAATCAGCCCATGGTCGAGGTGGTGCACCACCTCGGATACAGTCCGGCGTTGGTGCTCGACTACAATAGACACCCTGCAAGGCCTCGGCATAAAGCTCGGGACGCCAAAGGGCTGGCTCCGTAGAGGGCATTTCCCACATTAAGCTCAGCTAAACTCCTTCAACTTTTTTTAACCAAGGTGATCTATGTAGTCCGACGTTGGAGCTTGGACATAGTCCGGTGTTGGAGATTGGACATAGTCCGGCATTGGAGCTCGGATACAGTCCGACGTTGGAGCTTCGACATAGTCCGGCGTTGGAGGTTGGACATGGTCCGGCGTTGGAGCTCGGATACATTCCGGCGTTGGAGCTCGGAAGCGGTCCGACATTGGTGCTCGGCTGCTGAAGATACCTTGAATGCAGTCCGGCGTTGGAGCTCGGACGCATGAGGACGTTGCCCCTCAGGAACAACTTCAAACCCGAGGTATGGCATAAAAATAACAAGGCATTGATAAAGGCAGGAAACTTAAAGGGGCTCCTCGGATACCTGACGTGTAAACTCTTCGGAGTCACCTCGGCAATCCTCAAGATCAAAGACGAGATTTGTTGAACCAGTTTTCAAGACCAACGACCGAAGGTGAAGAATAGTTCGGAAGAATCGAGGAGCGTCCCCAACTTAAAGACCGGTTCAGGGGGCTACTGATGGCGTCCTGGACTAGGGGGTACTCACCACGTCGTCTCCCGATCAGTTGGATTGGGCCGAGGACCCCCATGGCCATATACTCATGGGCCAGTTCGGACAACCCCTGCCGCATACAAGGAAGACTCCACAAGACTTGGCGCCCAAGACAAGGACTCTCCTAAACCCAAGGCCTCCTGTATCTTATATAAACCGGGGCCAGGCTAGTCAATAGACAATCTCATTCGTTACTACAATCTCGTGGTAGATACGTGTACTCTGTACTACACCCATATGAATACAATCAAAAGCAGCATGTCGGGTATTATCTCACCAAGAGAGCCCGAAGCTGGGTAAAACCTCGTTTCCATGTTACCTCCAAGACGCCTAGCTTAGGACCCCTACTACGAGATACGCCGGATATTGAACCGACAGCGGGTAAGACGGATGACAAGGCCCAAGGCCTAGAAGGCCGGTTTATATTAATGGTGGGCCAGTTTAAGAGGAAAGGCATGAGGAATATTTACCTTACAAGGAGTTAAGATCCGGACTTGTATCCGGCTTGTAATAAAAGATAGACTAGTCCTAATCCTACTAGGACTCCTCAGGTAACCCGCCCTTTCAACCTATATAAGGAGGGGCAGGGCACCCCAAGAGGGAGAGAGGCAAGAAGAAACAATCTCTAGGGCTAGACACAAAGAGCCGGTTTACCGGCGACTCCTTCGAGATGATAATGAGACCTAGCCACAAACAACATGTAGGGTTGTTACTGGATGATGTTTCCCGGGGCCCGAAGCTGTCTAAACCCTTGTTGAAAGTGCAACTATCCCTAGGTGGTTTTGGTAATTCCTAACAACATATAGCTCATTGAGCTAACATTATTACAAGATAAATATTTCAGCAAAAGCTCAATGAATGGCATGGCATGGATGAGAAAAGTGGACCCCTCAAATTACTAAGGATAAAAGGATTGGCTCAAGCTCAAAGCTCAAGACTACATTTTATATTTTAGTGATCCAAGATCACATTGAGTCTATAGGAAAAGCCAATACTATCAAGGAGGGATGAGGTGTTGCTTAATGAGGTTCTTGCTTCATAGTTCTTAGTGATATGCTCCAAAACCCTCAACTACTTTCCCACATGCACATATGACCTAAACCAAAAGTCTAACTCGCCCCATTGCTGATTCTTTCTATCCGCGCCACCGAAGTTCGGATGTCATAGCCACGCCACAAACCCTAGGCAAATCGGTCTCACCGAGATGGGATTGTAATCTCTCTGTTTCCCTTCGTAACATTTCGGTCCTACCGAGATGAGCGATCAGTCCCACCGAGATTGCAATGTAAACTCTCCGTTTCCTTTTCGTAACATTTCGGTCCCACCGAAATGAGTGAACCGGTCCCACCGAGTTTACCTAACCAACTCTCTGGTTAGCTTATTACCAAAATCGGTCCCACCGAGTTTGTGTAATCGGTCTCACCGAGATTACGTTATGCCCTAACCCTAACCATATCGGTCCTACCGAGTTGCATGTCGGTCCCAACCGAAAATCCTAACGGTCACTAGATTTGCTGAATCGGTCTGACCGAGTTTATCAATTCGGTCCCACCGAGTTTGGCAGGTTGTGTGTAACGGTTATATTTTGTGTGGAGGCTATATATACCCCTCCACCTCCTCTTCATTCGTGGAGAGAGCCATCAGAATGAATCTACACTTCCAATACACAATTTCTAAGAGAGAACCACCTACCCTTGTGTTGAGACCAAGATATTCCATTCCTACCATATGAATCTTGATCTCTAGCCTTCCCCAAGTTGCTTTCCACTCAAATCTTCTTTCCACCAAATCCAAATCCTGTGAGAGAGAGTTGAGTGTTGGGGAGACTATCATTTGAAGCACAAGAGCAAAGAGTTCATCATCAATACACCATTTGTTACTTCTGGAGAGTGGTGTCTCCTAGATTGGCTAGGTGTCACTTGGGAGCCTCTGACAAGATTGTGGAGTTGAACCAAGGAGTTTGTAAGGGCAAGGAGATCGCCTACTTCATGAAGATCTAGCGCTAGTGAGGTAAGTCCTTCGTGGGCGACGGCCATGGTGGGATAGACAAGGTTGCTTCTTCGTGGACCC
The DNA here is from genome assembly GCA_021605205.1 of Aegilops longissima. Taxonomy (NCBI): domain Eukaryota; kingdom Viridiplantae; phylum Streptophyta; class Magnoliopsida; order Poales; family Poaceae; genus Aegilops; species Aegilops longissima. The sequence goes on from CM038676.1 coordinate 328,429,082, forward strand.
TTCGTGGGTGGAGCCCTCCGTGGACTCGCGCAACCGTTACCCTTCGTCGATTGAAGTCTCCATCAACGTGGATGTACGATAGCACCACCTATCGGAGCCACGACAAAAACATCTGTGTCTCCAATTGTGTTTGAATTCTCCAAACCCTCCCCTTTACATTCTTGCAAGTTGCATGCTTTACTTTCCGCTGCTCATATACTCTTTGCATGCTTGCTTGAATTGTGTTAAGATTGCTTGACTTGTGCTAAGTTAGCTAAAACTGCCAAGGACTAAAATTGGGAAAAGGATAAGTTTTTATTTGGTCAAGTAGTCTAATCACCCCCCTCTAGACATACTTTCAATCCTACAAGTGGTATTAGAGCTTTGGTCTCCATTTGCTTTGATTTCCATAGCTTTTGGTAGTCATAGCCTTGGTTTCACAACCTAGGAGAGTATGGCGTCTAGCGAGGGAAATTATCACCGTAGAGGTCCTTACTTTGATGGTACTAAGTTTGCTAGTTGGAAGCATAAGATGAAAATGCATATTCTTGGACGTAACCCCGCCGTTTGGGCTATTGTGTGTATTGGCTTGCAAGGTGAATTCTTTGATGGGAGAGAACCGAACCGTGAAGCTACGGCGGAAGAGTTGAAGATGTTGCAATACAACGGTCAAGCTTGTGATATCCTCTTCAACGGATTGTGCCCCGATGAATTCAACAAAATCAGCCGTCTTGAGAATGCAAAGGAAATTTGGAATACTTTGATTGATATGCATGAAGGTATTGACTCCGTCAAGGAATCCACGTTGGATGTGCTTCAAAGTCAACTTGACAAGTTCAAAATGAAGGATGGTGAAGGTGTCGCTGAAATGTACTCTAGGCTTGCTCTTATCAAAAATGAGATTGCCGACTTAGGAAGTGAAGAGATGACCGACAGATTCATCATCAAGAAGATCCTAAGAGCTTTGGATGGAAAATATGATACCCTGTGCACATTGATCCAAATGATGCCCAATTACAAAGATCTCAAGCCAATGGAAGTCATTGGAAGAATTTTTGCTCATGAGATGTCACTCAAGGATAAGGAGGAACTTCACAACAAGTCAAGTGGTTCATACAAAGCCTCATGTGAAGCCCCCACATCATCAAGTGAGAAATAAACCTTCAATGAAGAATTGAGCTTAATGGTGAAGAACTTCAACAAATTCTACAAGAGTAGAAGCAAAGAGAAAAGCTCCAAGTCAAGGTCCTACAATGACAAAAGATCTTCTAGTCGAGAGTGTAATTGCTACAATTGTGGAAGACCCGGACACTATTCCAATGAGTGTACGGCACCCTACAAAAGAATAGAAGAATCACCCAAAAGGAGAAGTAGAAGAGAAGAATCACCACCAAGAGAGAGAAGGAGTAGAGATGATCGTTATGAACGAAGAACATCCCGGAGAAGCAAGGATTCGGAAAGGAAGGACAAGTCATCAAGGAGCTACACAAAACGAAGACATCAAGCTCATGTTGGTGAATGGGTATCCGGCCCCGACTCCGACAATCACTCCGAGAGAAGCTATTACTCCGACTCCGAATATACTCAAGATGAAGGTGTTGCCGGTATAGCACTTGTGTCAACCAACTCCTACGACATATTTGATTCACCAAATGAAGGAATTGGAAGATGCTTCATGGCCAAAGGCCCAAAGGTAACACACCCCGAGTATGTTGATTTCAATAGTGATGAAGATGACTTGTTAGGTGATGATGATTTACTTGTTGACAACTCTAGTGATGAATACTATGATGAAACATCAATTAATCATGTTAATCAAGATAAAATGAATGACAATGATAAGGAGAAGATTGAGCTTCTAACTAAAGAACTAAACACTCTTAAGTTAGCTCATGAAACTATCTTAGAAGACCATCGAGAACTTTTAAGGACTCATGAGAAGTTACGGTTTGAAAAGCTCAACCTTGAGCAAGAGCATGAGTTCTTAAAGGCAATCAATGATGATCTTCGTAAGAAAAGCTCTTCTTACATTGCCAAGCGTTTACTCTGATCTACGTACATGCCTCAAGTCAAGTCTAGTAACAAGAACAAGAAGGATTCTTCCTCTAGTAGTAACAATAATCATGCTAAATCCAATGTTGTTGCTTCTAGTAGTTCTCTTGATTCCACTAATGATTCTCTTAGCCAAGTTACACTTGAGCAAGAAAATAGCTTATTGAAGGGAATTATAGAGAAAGGTGTTTACAAGAGCCTTGTCGGGAGTAAGCAATTTGAGGAACTTGTACGCAAGAAAGGAAGGCACCGGAAGAATCAAGGTGTTGGTTTTGAACGAAAGTTCAATGCCAATGGAGTTGAGTGGGAAGAAGATCAATACCCCAAGACAAAGTTTGTTCCTCAACAAGAGAAGTATGATCCCACTTCCTTCAAGGGGACACAAGCCCAAGATGATCTTCCACCACAAGACCACAAGCAAAAAGGCAAGGACAAGCTTCAAGAAGAGATTGATGCATTTGAAGAAGCTCCAAAGGCCTTGGTCAAGTGGGTTCCCAAGACTATGTCAAGTTCTACTTCATCTAGTACGACTACAACTCCAAGGATTCCCATCAAGATGATGTGGATCCCGGAGAAGAAGAACTAGAGAGTTCTTGAGGGTGACTCCGCCAACATATTTCACTCATATCATTTTGGCAATAACTAGTGCAATCAACTTACACATCTTGCACTAGATCAAGGAGTCACAAACCCTCTTGTTGATAAGACAAGGGACAAGGTAACCTAATGCTCTCATAGACATCATCTTGTGTGTGCATCACTCTATGTCTATGGATATCCTTGTTTGTTCCTTGTGGGACTAACCGTGTAGGTATTGAAAGTGCAACTCACTTCAAAGGATTGCTCCAAAAGATCTACATCAACATTGAGCATCCACATCTTCAACACCTACATGAAGTCATCATCGGCAAAACCCAAGGTTAGTTCATCCCTCTAAGGGGGGATCTCACATCTAGGGGGAGCTTTACTCTTAGAATTGAGCTAAATCAACTCTAATGGTGTGAACACAACAATGCATTATGTAAAAGTGGTAACCCCACTTGTGCTTAAACGATGAGTATGACCCATGATCAAATGTTCTCATTTGACTCCTAAGTCAATATACTCATATATAGATGACCTAGTCATCGCCAATTGCTTGATAGATGCTAGAATTGGTTGTGCATGCTTTGCCACATATTTCATTTGCCATTTTATTGTGTGAGCATGTTGGTTGCATATTTTACTCATTCAAGGACATCCACTTGTTGTTTTGATTGACTGGTCTCTTTTTCTTTTACCAAGTGGATGGACAACAATGCCTAAGAACATTCTCTAGCTATCTATGCTCTTCTCATCTCAAACTCTATTCATGCTACATCACAAAATTTGATCAAGTCAGATTCGAACCACTCTGTGTGAGGAGCACTTGGAGTCCCCGATTTGTCATAGACTTAAACTTCCAAAACTTCTTTGTGCGTTTCAGTCTGACCGATTCTTCCATTTCGGTCATACCGATATCACTAAGTTGATCTAGGTTTTCAATCTTGGTGCAACCGATTTGAACTTTTCGGTCACACCGAGTTGCCGTAACTGCTTGCAGTTATGCATCTCGGTGCCACCAAGTTGTTCCACTCGGTCACACCGACAGGGTCGGGCTATATATACCCACGGGCAAAATTTTGGAAATTTTCTCTGAACTCTTTCGCCAGCCAGCCCGCTTTGCCTGTGGTCTCCGGATCGTCCTCCTCGCCGCCAGCTGCCTCCTGCCACTGGTCTCCACCGCCGTCAATGGAAATCATCCCTGCTGTTGTTGCCGTAGCGAGTTCATCGCCGAACTAGGGTATGAACTCGATCATTGTGCTATCCCTATCTGATTCCTAGCACATTGTGTTCGCCATGAATCTTGCCACAATTGAACTATCTTATCCAGTTAAAACACTCCGTAGATTAGAGATGAATTGAAAATTTAGGGTTAGGTTTCCGCCGAAACCATCTCGGACCAACCGAGTTGTAGAACGCGGTACCACCGATTCGGCTAACGCCATTGCACATGTAATTCTCGGTCCGACCGAGAATTGCAAATCGGTGATACCGAGTTCAGGACTTTGTGAAACCCTAGCAGTCTCGGTGCCACCAAACTATGACTCGGTCTGACCGAGTTCACTAGTTTAGGTTCCAAAAGCTGCTTTGGTATCACCGAGTTTACAGATCAGTAGATCCGAAATTCTTTCTGTGGAAAACTAAAACTAAGTTTTTGACTCATTCTTTTGCGAAAACCTCTATACTTTGTGATGCTCATCCACTCTGTCTCATCTATATCTATTCATAGGGTCTGTTGTCAGTGTTTGCAATATGTCTGATCTAAGTGACAGCCAGAACAGGGAAGAGGAGCAGGTTCAAGTGAGTGAGGGCACTAGTCCCTCTAGCAGCTATGATGAGGGTAGTAGGAGCACACCAAGCAACCTACCCAAAGCAGCCACCAGGACCAAAAAGAAGAGAAATCAGATTCTGAGGATGAAGACTATGTGGCTGTTGAGGATGAGGCCATTTCCAAGAAAAAGGTGCTCAAGAAGGAGTATGGCACAACTGCTGCCACTAAGCCTGGTATGAAGACCAAAGCACCTGCCAAAAGGATTCCCATGTCTAAAGCCAGAGCCTCCACTCAAGCATCTTTGGAAGCTGAACCCAAAGAGGCTGCTGGAGAAGGGAATAAGAGGAAGGAAAGGGTCAAGAAGACCATGGCCAGGGTTATTGGAAAGCCTTCCATGATGGAAGAGGAAGAAGAAGAAGAGGATGCTGCACTAGCACGCAAAGCTCAGAAGCTTATGGGTGATGCCATCAGATCAGGGGCTGCTTCATCAAAGCTCAAAGAAGCACCCAAGGCTGCCTCCAAGCCCAATACTGCACCCAAGAGGAGTACCAGGAACATCCTAGCTGCTGAGAAGAACAAGGCCCCAGTGCCTGAAACTGTTGCTAAAGAAGAAGATGATGAGTCACATGTCTTGAGAAAATTGAAGCCTAAAATTCCAGATCACAATGCTGCTCATCCTGTAGCTGAGAACATGAAGATCAGAAACGATTCAGGTTTGAGACTATGGAGAGAGTCTGATCCATATGCTGCCAGGAGAAGGACTGCTGTGGACTACAGGTTCCACACTAAGGAACAACAGGACTTCTATGAGACAATTCTGCTGGACAAGGAGCCAATAGTGTGTGACATGAGATGGGTGAACTGGGAATACATCAAGGAGCATGAAGAACACTATCCTGGTGTGTATGATAGCTTCAGTGCTTGTGGAGTGGCAGACTTTGTTGGGCAGAAGCTCACAAAGTGGAATGATGAGCTAATAATGCAATTCTACTCCACAACACACTTCTATCCAGATGGCAGGATAGTATGGATGTCTGAAGGTACTAGGTACCAATCATAAATTGAAGAATGGGCTAATCTAATCAATGCACCTAAGGAGAAAGAGGATGACTTGGATGTCTATGCTAAGAAGAAGATGGATCAAAGCTCTATGGCACATATGTACAAGGAGATCCCAGATGCTGAAATTGAAACACACAAGTTTGGATCTGTACATTACCTTCTGTCAGGACTGCCAACCATCAACTGGATCCTCAGGCACACTCTTTTGCCCAAGTCAGGTGATCACAACATGATCAGAGGCCTTGCAATAAATCTGCTACACTTATTTGATGTGCCACGAAAGTTCAAGGTCATGAGTCTTATAGTTGAAACTATCAAGAGGACAACTGCTGACCAAAAGAGAAGTTGTGGGTATGCCCCACAAATCCAGGAGCTGATTAACTCCAAGATGGGCACTGGCACATATCTTTTGGACAAGGAGCACCTGCCCATCTACCCAGACTTTGAGGATAACACTGTTGTTATGGATGAAGATGAACCATCTTGTGTGCAAGCACAAGCAAAGAAGGAGAAGGCAAGGACTGAGAAGGCTGCCAAGATGCCAACAATGGAAGAGGCTTCTCAGTACTTCTTGAAGAGAAAACAGGATCAGCTTGGCTACTTGATTGCATCCACTCTGAGGATTGAGAAAGGGCTGGCCACCCTGACTCGAAACCAGGAGAGCCTGGAGAGGATCATGGAGCAGAAGTTCTATGACTTGGATGTGAAGGTAATCGAGATCCAGCCTGTTGTTGAGCAACTCGTGGATGATATGCGGGAGAGGAAGGGCAAGACAACCACCGAGGCATTTGCCGAGTGCCTAGAGCTCAGAGGTCAGCTGCAAGGTGCGAAGGATGACACGAGCAACTACATCTCGCACCAGCTACAGCCTTCAAAGCCACCAGCTCCAAAGACCTACTCCACCTGCTCCATCTACATCAACTGATGCCTTCGTCCTTGGCGTTCTATCTACACCACCACCTAAAGATCAAGCCTGAGAGACGATTTAGTTCTATGCATTTTCTATGAACTTTTTGGTAACTTGTTGCCAAAGGGGGAGAAAAATGTATAGATCATAGGCTTCGAGAGAGAGTGTTGCCTTTTATTCTCTCTTGCTTTGGTGGTTGAACTTTATTTGATTTGCTTGTTTGAGATACCTTCTGTCTGTGTGATACTTTGATGATCATGTGTTTGATCATATGCTACATTAATGCTTGTTGGATGACATTATCCTTTTATCTCTATATGATCATTCACTTTGCTTGGTGATGAGTGCATGTATTCTATTGTTATCATTTTGAGTGCTCCACCAAGATGTACGTGACATGGAAGAGTAACCCATGAGCCTAACTCTTTGTGCATTTGCAGTCCAAAGCAAACCTTAATCTATGCACAAATTTAGGGGGAGCTCTTGCTTATCACATACTTCTCAAAGCGACAATGTTTTTCACTCTTATTATCATTTGTCGAAGCTTTGATCTATATGTTGTCATCAGTTACCAAAAAGGGGGAGATTGAAAGTGCAACTATCCCTAGGTGGTTTTGGTAATTCCTAACAACATATAGTTCATTGAGCTAACATTATTCCAAGATAAAAATTTCAGGAAAAGCTCAATGAATGGCATGGCATGGATGAGAAAAGTGGACCCCTCAAAATACTAAGGATAAAAGGATTGGCTCAAGCTCAAAGCTCAAGACTCTACATTGTATATTTTAGTGATCCAAGATCACATTGAGTCTATAGGAAAAGCCAATACTATCAAGGAGGGATGAGGTGTTGCTTAATGAGGTTCTTGCTTCATAGTGCTTAGTGATATGCTCCAAAACCCTCAACTACTTTCCCACATCCACATATGACCTAAACCAAAAGTCTAACTCGGCCCCACCGGTTCTTTCTATCCGGCGCCACCGAGTTCAGATGTCATAGCCACTGCCACAAACCGTAGGAAAATCGGTCTCACTGATAAGGATCTCGGTCTCACCGAGATGAGATTGTAATCTCTCTGTTTCCCTTCGTAACGTTTCGGTCCTACCGAGATGAGCGATCGGTCCCATCGAGATTGCAATGTGAACTCTCTGTTTCCTTTTCGTAACATTTCGGTCCCACCGAAATGAGCGAACCGGTCCCACCGAGTTTATCTGACCAACTCTCTGGTTAGCTTATTACCAAAATCGGTCCCACCAAGTTTGTGTAATCGGTCTCACTGAGATTACGTTATGCCCTAACCCTAACCATATCGGTCCTACCGAGTTGCATGTCGGTCCAACCGAAAATCCTAACGTTCACTAGATTTGCTGAACCGGTCTGACCGAGTTTATCAATTCGGTCCCATCGAGTTTGGCAGGTTGTGTGTAATGGTTAGATTTTGTGTGGAGGCTATATATACCCCTCCACCTCCTCTTCATTCGTGGAGAGAGCCATCATAACGATCCTACACTTCCAATACACATTTTCTGAGAGAGAACCGCCTACCCTTGTGTTGAGACCAAGATATTCCATTCCTATCATATGAATCTTGATCTCTAGCCTTCCCGAAGTTTCTTTCCACTCAAATCTTCTTTCCACCAAATCCAAATCCTGTGAGAGAGAGTTGAGTGTTGGGGAGACTATCATTTGAAGCACAAGAGCAAGGAATTCATCATCAACACACCATTTGTTACTTCTTGGAGAGTGGTGTCTCCTAGATTGGCTAGGTGTCACTTGGGAGCCTCCGAAAAGATTGTGGAGTTCAACCAAGGAGTTTCTAAGGGCAAGGAGATCGCCTACTTCGTGAAGATCTACCGCTAGTGAGGCAAGTCCTTCATGGGCGATGGCCATGGTGGGATAGACAAGGTTGCTTCTTCGTGGACCCTTCGTGGGTGGAGCCCTCCGTGGACTCGCAAGAACTGCTACCCTTCGTGGGTTGAGGTCTCCATCAACGTGGATGTACGATAGCACCACCTATCGGAAGCACGAAAAAAACATCCGTGTTCCAATTGCGGTTTGAATTCTCCAAACCCTTCCCTTTACATTCTTGCAAGTTGCATGCTTTACTTTCCGCTGCTCATATACTCTTTGCATGCTTGCTTGAATTGTGTTAAGATTGCTTGACTTGTGCTAAGTTAGCTAAAACTACCAAAGACTAAAATTGGGAAAAGGATAAGCTTTTATTTGGTCGAGTAGTCTAATCACCCCCTTCTAGACATACTTTTGATCCTACACTTGTCTTGTCTTGTGTTTCTCGATTCCCTCAACCCCTCTCAAGCTACCACATAGATGCATTGGCTCCACGACTAAGTCCTTTCTCTAGGACATCTGCCGTGACAATTCCACGACAGTTGGCGCCCACCGCGGGGCCTGCGCACGGTGGTGTTCATTTCTTGGAGGGATCCTAATTAAGGTTCCGAGGAACTTGTCAAATTTCCAGATGAAGAAAAGTCAGCTTTGAAGGGATATACGTCTGCTTTGATTAAGATCAGAAATTGTTTATCAATATAGTTGATCCAGTTGGTTGACCATGATCCGTCGGCGCTTCATTAGATCTCCAGAAGAGGGCCTGCTGCCATCGTGAGCCGCCACTATTACTAAATCGCTGCTGGTTGAGACGGATAAGGTTTCACTGGCCAAATATGAGGTGATCATATACTTGGAAGAAAAAACCAAAATCTATGAATGGGTCAGTTCCCGAGAGGCAAACAGAACAAACATACCATCAGGCTTTCACGTGCAATAATTGTACAAGAACAGGATTTCCCGCAACCTCTACGACCCGGCGTAGGAGTCAAATGCCTGGGTTGACCTGCCTCATCTCTTCTTTGAGCCCTTTACCGTGCGGTGAGCCGCTTCCGCCGAGCCGGTCACAACCGCAGTCGTCTGCTTCTGGATGGCCTCCGACGTTCGCGCTGTGGCCTCCCCTGGTAGCGCGCTGTTTTTACTCAGCTTCACCTGCACTGCCGTGCTATTCACCGCACGCGCCAAGTCACTGATGCCGAGTCGTCACCCGCGCCAAGCTCCGCGTCGTTCCGCCGTGCTGAACCGCCGCCATCCAAAGGCCTGTGCCGGTTTACCGCGCTGTCTGGCCACTACAGTTTGTTCACAGCATCGAGACAGCTTTCTCCATTGCTGAATCACTAAACCGTCGACGACAGGCTGTCGGCTATTTTCTTCCACTGCGCTAAGTCGCTGACCTCCGTTGCCTCGAGCCACCCCCGCCAGTGCGGCATCTGTAAACCGCTGTGGCCAGCCCTCACGGAGCACCTCTGGCCTCCCGTTGCCTCGCCTTCGTGCCTTCGTGACGAGCTCCGAGCCGCTACCATCTGCCAGGGCCGAGTTACTGCCACGGCCTCCCATCGCCTCCGGGTCGGTCGCCACCGTCGCGCCCTCGTTATTCAACCCACCGACGTCTTTCCGACCCGCCAAGCTGGGTCGCCCATTTTCAACGCCGTGAGATACGACTCAGCCATGGTGAGGGCCTCCCAATTTGCTGCCTTCGCCAGCTCGTCGTTGCCCCGTGAGCCGGCCCTGCTCCTCCTTTTGCAACACCCGCCGGTTTACTGCTTCTCCAACACGGCTCCACATCGAACGGGCCTCCTCGCACTCGTCTCTGTTGCCACCTGCCACATCACCACTCTCCTCGGCCAGTTTACCTCGACCACGTGACGAGCTGCTATAGCTACGCCGCAGCTCTGCCGTTTGAGCACGCCCGCTGTTCTGACCCGCGTCGTGGCCAGCCACGGCCCCTCGCCATGGTCACCGCTTGCTTTGGGCTACTGCGGGCCGGTCCTGTCTTACCTTCAAGCCGCCGATACGGCCATGTTGAGCTACTGTGAGCCGCCGTTCCAAGATGCACGGTTCGGCAGGGGCCACCGCACTCGCAGACTCGCTAAACTGCCCTGCCGGCTTGATGCCTCGGCCACGACCATCTGATGCCGACTCGTCCTCGCCCGACCTCTACTCCGGCTGCACGCCCGCGGGCCTCCGGTTCGAGTCACCGCCCGTTCCGCCTTGCCCTCGTAGGCCACCGGACTTGCAGACTTGCTAAAACCGCCCTGCCGCCTTGGCTTCGCCGTGAGCCGGCCCGCATCCGCCGCATGCAGCCCAGCCTGCCTTGCCTCTGCCAACTGCTGCTGCTGGTCTCTGCGCCCGCGCGCCAGTGGGCTCCGAGCCCTGCCAAGTTGTCTCCATCCCGCATGGCCATTAGCTCCTCTCGTGCCTGCGTCTCGCCTCATCTTCAGCTACAAGTCGCCTGTCGCGTCTCACTTCAGTCTTGAGTCGCCTGCGACTGCTGTGAGCCGCAGTCGAACAACCCTGCTCCGTGCTTCAAACTTTGCTGTTGTTAAAATTGTGCCTGGTCGGCGCCAGGATCAAACCTAAGGCTGTGGACTGCATTATCACTACGTCGTTATTATTCAGTCTGCTACACATGCAAGTGGAGACAAGGAAGACAATAGGGCAGAAACAAGTTACATCAAACACTCCTGCCACTGTTCACATGAAAGATTTCACGGACAAGTACTGATTGAGTACCGCTTGCTCACGTGACCATCTAGTACAAGTTGGTATTATTGAAAATCCATTGTTGCATCCGCTCAAAAGCAGCCCTACAGAATCACTTGGTGGCAGGCCAAGCAATAAAAAATCAGCCATGAAGTGTGTGGAGCTGCTAACTTGGAGGTATCAGAGCCGTCGGGGCCGCAAACCGCCTCTAACGTGTTGAGCCGCCGGGAGTTGATGGTCTTCCTGAACCGCCGGGACTATTTTGAGTCGCTGGTCTGCCTGAGCCGACTCTGTCGCGATTGAAGGGATCATCCATCATCCGAACAAATCAGGTGATATTCATCTAAAGATTATTTTTCTTAACACATATTGTGTTTATCAAAGAACAATTGCTTGGTCCATGATATTTTTCGCAGGACCATTATTCCTTAGAAAAAGGTGTTGGAAAAGGGGCGTGAGAAAATATTATTTTTGCACTAGCGCTCATCCTCCGCAGGTTGCCACCCCCGCTACATCAACACATGCGATTGATTTATTGTCCGCCCCCGCGGCCGATTCTCCCGCCCACGCCGGTTTATAACACCGCGGCCGACTCATCTGTCTATGCCGCCTCTGAAGCCGCGGTCATCTTTGTCGTCCGTCTCTTGCGGCCTGATCTACATCAACATACCGGGCTGCACCTTTCTGGATGAGCTGTTTATTGAGTATGAGCAGGTCACAGCTTGGGTAGCCCGGTTTTCTTTCAACAAAATGGAGGCAAATTATCATATACTATCAACCGCCGTCTGCACTGGGTGGTTCAATGGGCAGGCGCACAACTCGCCGCCACTACAATTTGGTTAACTTCAAATCACCAGTTGGAAGGAACCATTGGCCGATTTGCTGACACGGCTCATACGGGATCATTTACAACCCGCCGCAGTCACCTCAACCTTCTATGGATTCACATCGTGCTATCAACACCAATGATATACAAGTTATGCCGGTTTATATCCCGGTCAAATATGAAGAGTCTCAAGCCAACTCCTCGAGTCACCTTTGAGACTCGGGGGCTACGATGACATGACCCAGCAATCTTGCCAATTTCAGCAAATTTAAGAGCCCCAGGACGATGGAGGGAAAGATAACCTGGTCCTGGAAGCTACTGTTATATTGATGAAAATTTAAAGGCCGTCAGAAAATATCCGGCTTAGAAAGTATATGACAGTTATAAAATCCCGGCTCAATGAAGAAGTTCCGGGTCATCAGAAAGGATTCCGGCTTACAATCCGGTTCAAGGGAAATCTGTTGCACACATAACTCTGAAGCTCTCAAATATCCAGTTTACAATCCGTTTCAAGGGAAGTCCGTCTCATTGAAGCTCTCAAACATCCGGTTTACAATCCGGTTCAAGGGAAACCTGTCACCCACAAAGCTCTGTAGCTCTCGAATCCGGTTTAAGAATTTCTGGTTCAAAAAAGAATTAACTTCTTGCAAGTTCACGTTTAAAGGCTGTTAGAAAATTTCCGGCTCAAAATGGAGATTTCGGTTTAATATCCGGCTCAAGAGACATCTCTCTCCGATAAAGCTTTGAAGCTCTCAATATCCGTTTTAACATCTGGTTCAAAAAGAATTCATCTCTCGCAAGTTCGAGTTAAGGTTGCCAAAGAGAACTTGCTGCCATGATGTGCGGTTCAAACATGGGTATCCTGCCTTATGGGCTCAACTTATTATGGTTACTTGGGGGCTTCCTGTTCAAACATAGGTGTATTCACCAAAGAGAACATAGTGTTACTACCCTTTTGATTGGGTTATCTTGTTCAAAGATAGGTGTATTCACCAAAGCGGACATAACCCTTCCGGGTCATCCTGCCTGTATGCCAGCTGTTTCTTCATCAGGTAATCCTGATTGGCCCAGCAAACTCTTAAAAGTCAATCTTTAAAACAAGACCCTGAACTCGTTAAGGTTAAAACGCCGGTTTGTCATGTGAGGGCACGGCTTACAGATAACGAGGATGAACCCAGGCTATTAAGCCGCCTTCATTGAAACTTGGTTAAACCTGCTTGTTTGCATGATGCTACTCCGACCTCGTGTACTCTTGATAAGTCAATCTTTAAATAAGACCCCAAACTTATCCAGGTTAAAACATCGATTGGATCATGTGAGAGCCAGCTTACAGAGCGCAAGGATACTCCAGCGGCTATCATGCTAGTATCATTGAAGTATTTTGTTATCATACACATACATCATCATATATTGCATCATACATTGCATCATCATAGCATACATCATATCTGCATAGATATACTGGTTTATATTGCAGGAACCAGTTTTTAAACCAGGTTATATTATTCAATTCTTTAATAGCCAACATGGCTGGATTTTTATTATGGTTATCAATAGCCGGTATTATGATGGAGGTCTTCAGAGTCGCTTCCGCGCAATGGCTATTATTTTTATCAATGGGCATGGTTTATTTTACAATGGAGGAAATAGTCCTGAGTCGCTGCAGGCTTACGACCCGGCACTTGGGGGATACATTATTCAAGTTGAGATTACATCAAATATGCAAGTCTCATGTCACTGCGAGCATGCACCATGACACTTGGGGGCTAATGCAAAGTCATTCTTATTGGCCTTATTGAAGACCCGACTCATCCTATTGTAATGAGCCGGCCCTTGGGGGCTACCAATTGCTCCTGTCAAAATTCAAGTATATATCAAGTCCCAGCTCAGAATTACCTTAATGAGCCGGCCCTTGGGGGCTACACGTTGCTGTTCAAGTCTACATGATCATATCTACAAAGTCCCTACTCATTATTGCATAATGACCCGGCCCTTGGGGTCTACACTGGTTGAAGTTTTTTGAGCATCAGGCAATTACAAGTCCCAGGTTGCTGCAGGCATGACAACCCGGCACTTGGGGGCTGCATAATATGGAGTATTCAGTTTTTACTAGTGACTGGGATGAACAACATGGATTTATTGAAAAGTGGCAGTATTTATATTGCAGCAAGTCTTAAGCCATCACTTTGTTCTGCTCAAGACATGGGGGCTACAGGTAATATGGATATGAGGGAGAAAAATCTTCAAATTCTCAGTTTTGAGCAAACCAGATTGACCCGGTGTCTGCAACAATTATGACCCGGCGTCAGTAATAATTATGACTCGGTGCCATCCATATTTACAAATCGGCAATTTTGGTAATATTAAACCGGCAAGTTTTACATCTTCACACCGGCTGAATATCAGATGAGTATTTCAAAACCAATATTTCTTAAGCTGGCGCTTTGGAAGCTGACTCAGGTGGATTATTCTTCACAATATTTCTCTGCGAGAAACCAATGTCAGCACATTGAGTATGAAGCTGGCTTATTGACCTGGATTTTCTAGAAGAAGGAAATGACAAGGAATTAAGGATGATCAGGTGTCGGTTTACAAGAATTCTTACCCCGGAGCATAATCTGTCAAGTTTGTTCTTGTGTTTGTTTTACAGGATCAGTTTAACATGGATAAATCCAAATTAAACTGGGGGCTAATGTCGGGGATATACCTCGCGGCATAAACCGGCCGGAAGTATAACCCGGCCGGACTTGGTGGTTTATTTGAGACCCTGCTGACACTTGGCGATTCACTGGCGACCCGCCCTGACCTGGCGGTTTACAAGCAACCCGCCTGGTCATTATGACTCACTGGTGACCCGGCGGGCGGGTCAGACAGATGATAAGGCCGGTTTAAGAGGAAAGGCATGAGGAATATTTACCTTACAAGGAGTTAAGACCCGGACTTGTATCCGGCTTGTAATAGAAGATAGACTAGTCCTAATCCTAGTAGGACTCCTTAGGTAACCCGCCCCTTCGACTTATATAAGGAGGGGCAAGGCACCCCAAGAGGGAGAGAGGCAAGAAGAAACAATCTCTAGGGCTAGACACAAAGAGCCGGTTTACCGACGACTCCTTCGAGATGATAATGAGACCTAGCCACAAACAACATGTAGTGTTGTTACCGGATGATGTTTCTCAGGGCCCGAAGCTGTCTAAACCCTTGTCTTGTCTTGTGTTTCTCGATTCCGCTCAACCCCTCTCAAGCTACCACATAGATGCGTTGGCTCCACGACTAAGTCCTTTCTCTAGGACATCTGCCGGGACAATTCCACGACATAGGGTGTTTTTCCGCCCACGGTTGGCGCCCACGGTATATGAACGGGGCTGACAGGTAGGGCGGTTGTGTCACGTCTCAGGGAAGTTACACATCTGCCCTATTTAAAATATTAGCCTACATCGATTTCGGACGAGGAGAGTTTGTTTTGCCGCCCACCTTGGATGAATGGGCAAATGGAGGGAGAGACACATGTATTTCGGACGAGCTTGAATCAAATGTGTTTTGTCACCACGCTTACGCCCACCGTGTCTCGAATGGGCTCGAGAGGCTGTCGTGTCACGCCGATTGAAGTTACTAGTCTACCCCTATCGACAGCAGTGTAAATCCGGTCGATAAGGATGTCAAGTGTCAGGGGTAGACAGTAGTTTCCATCTCACAAACACTTGCTTCGGGCAGCCCACAACTGATAGTGGGTGTTTAGCCGCTTCGTTCAAAACTTGGGAGAATTAGCATTCACGCTTGTCCCGGGCCCCGCAACTAAATCCAAATCCAATTTTTATTCGATTACGAATATCCACAGATAATTCTACGTTTTGTTATTTATTTCTTCAAAACCACAACAAAGATTTATTCCACCTTTATATATGATTATGATTTAGAAATGCCGCGATCTTCGAATTCAGTAGGTTGGATACACTTTGAGTCAAACAGTTATTTCATCCAATACAATATGCTCACACGAGAAGCAGTTCACCTTATGTCAATCATACAAGTAATCGAGGATTACCTTGCCTAAAAATTTGGATCATTACAACACATGGACAACATAGGGGTCTTACAACATAATCCATTCGAGACATGACACAACATGCAAGTACAATAATATAATGACAATTTCAACTGCTATCTAAAGAAGAACTGGGATTACCCTGGGCTTCAGATAGCAGAAGCAGCAGGACCTCCTCCGTCTTCAAATGCAACATTCTTACTTCATCCATTTCTTGCGTTTCTTGCATAATGCGTGCAACTAATTGCATAATTTCCAGCTTCAAGATCGAGATTACCTCATTCATGGTAGCCAGACCATCTGTTTCTGCCTCTAGTAGAGCCTCAAGAACTATAATATCTATGCTCAGACTGCTCTCGGCGGTGTTTCCTCTGAACTTCTACCATATGGTAACATGGATGGCGCACTGCTTCCACAAATAGATTCTGGGGTTGTACATTGTGTCCTAGTGTGAATGGCATCCTGAAAGGTTTCCGCTGGACATAAGTAAGAGATAGTTATCGCATGATCCAGGCAGTAAGCTTACATGGTAAACGACATACGAATTGTTGCCGAGCATGGCAAGCTATATTTAAATGGTTCGAAGCAGCATCAGCCGAAAAGAAATTAAAATGGTAAGATGAAACTAGGGATGTAAGTGGAAACTAAACGACATCCGCCAGTCCCATCTAGTTAGTTTTTGCTAGCTCCCTGGTTCATTTTCCTCAAAACACAAAAACTCTTTTGAACTATCATACCACTAGTGGACTTTAATCGGCATTAAGCGGGACCCAGTTGACATCCCTAGTTGAAAGGGAGTGTACCACCGCTAAGTTTCCAAGGAATCTAAGCAGTTGAAATAATTTGAGAAAGCACTTAACAGTGTGGCCTCGTATAAACTACGAAGATAGTCTCGTGATGAAGTTCAGAGGAAAAGTTAAGGACTCAAATGAACTATGCATGCATTTCTTTATGATAGTACAACAGGTGTTGACATGGATTTTGACCAAGATAAAATAAATATATGGACCACGTAATATAAATTAAAAAAGGGCAAAAATATGTTTTATAATGAGAAGAATCAATTAAAAAATATAATCAATCGCTCAAAGTGGGGACTAACAAAAATAGGCATACGATATATTTTCGAAGGTCGATAATGCACGCATTAAACTGACAATTATAAAATATGACGAAAATATGACGAAGGAAGTAACAGTCCTCAAGTTTTCTCCTATGGAAAAAATGTACGCGCACCGTCGCGGACGGATAATGATCTAAAATTTCACCATCAGAGGGGACACCAAAAAATGTCAAAGCATCATGGAGTATGTCCCTCCATCAAAATACAGTTGTATATTGACGGATGCACACAAAATATAATTCGATGCAGAAGGGCAATAATAGGATCGATCTGCTGCACATAAAGAAAAAGAAAAAAAGAAGAAGAAGAAAGAAAAGAGATCCATTCGATAGCATATATATACATGCATGTGGTATGCGTATGTGACTTAGCTCATATAGCCACACACCGTAATTGGTTTCCTCTTAATCATGTCTAGGCATCCATGATGCATGCATTAGGCTCCAATTGAATTAAGAGGCCCAGATGTTGTCTTGTAGCAGAGCCCATCTCTAGGTAGTGTTTAATTAAGCAAATTGATTAAACTAATTGGGCCAAAGGGCCATGTGCGCTCCCGCCCAGGTCCCATCAATCAACTCAGGGAGACCAAGTCTAGAACACTCCACTTCCTACCCACGTTCTACCAGCCAGCCACGCTCCTGCTCCCACGTTCTACACGACGTGCATGTTGAGTCCTTGGCGCGCGGGACAGCCTCAAGGGCGAGTGCTGCAAACCCCGCCCCTATAAATACCAGGCAGGCAGACTACTCTAGGGTCGGCCCTTCATTTTGTCTTCCCATCTGCTCTGCTAGAACACACACACATACGAAACCATAAAGGAAAGAAGAAAAAGAAGAAGGCAGGAGCCGGGCTTGCTAGGAGTTTGAAGATGAGATTCATGGTTCTTCCCTAGCCCCTGATTTGTCCATTGTGGTACAGATCAGGGAGCTTTCTTCTTCCTCCTCTCCCAAAACTTTAACTCTTGGTTCGGCCATCATGGTACAAATCAAGAGGCAAGTTTCATCTTTTCAAAATTCTTGCCTTTAGTCTGGCCATTGTGGTACAGACTAAGGTGCATGGTTTAATCTATATCAAAATTTTGTCTTTGGTTTGGCCATTTTGGTACAGACTAAAGAGTATGTTGCATCCATCTCAAATTTTTGTCCTTGGTTCGGCCATCGCGGTACAAACCAAGGGACATGTTATATAAACCCCAAATTGTTGCCTTCAGCTCGGCCATCGCGGTACGAGTCAAGGAGCGTGCATGGTTCTTGTAAGCACGGTTCCTTTAAATGTTGCGTGCACTTCGGCCCATTGGTCTCCATCTTGGTTCGGTCCCTTTAGCGATACAAGCCAATATGAACGCCCCGTTCCTTGGTTTGGTCTCTATACTTGGATACACATCAAGAGAGTGTCATTGGTGCGAAAACCTCATATAAAAAATGCCTTAATTTGGTCATCATAAGAAAAATGGATATTACTAAGTTGGAATGAAATTACGAACTCGCTAAACTGAACGCATGATAATCTCTTGTTTGGTTGCGCTACGGGCCTTATGTGTCGCGCAAGTTGTAATATGAACAAGAGCATAAAAAATATATTTCCTCACTTGGTTACGCTACACGAGGGCATTATATTAATGCTACTTGGTGTTAGTAGTAATACAAGCAAGGCAAAACTTAATTAAAAAATGCGGTCATGCTACACACGCAAAGACCGAAATCATATGAGATGTATTATAAAACATGTTGCACCATAAAAAAAGCCAATCTCACTTGGTTACGCTACACGTGGACGTTATCATAATGCTACACGGTGTTAGTAGTAATACAAGTGAGAGAAAACTAAACAAAATATTTAGGCCACATATTTGGTCCAAAGTCAAATAAAATATGGCATGAAATGCTCCAATGCTATAAGAGCCTAAACTATTAGCATCACACAAATGGATATCACGAACTCACTTTACTTGGGTTATGCTACACACAAGCGTCAATGAAATGATGCTATGTGGAGTTAGTGCTAATACCATGTAAACTACAAACATAAACAAAAATGATAGATGTCATATGAATCATGCAACGCCATAATTACTCCACAAATCTTTGCTTGGTTACGCTCCACGCGGGCGTTGTCTTAGTGCTACACGGTGTTAGTAGTAATACAGGTAAAACATAACTTAATTAAAATAGGTTCACTCCACATCCACATATGTATAAAAAATTCATGCAAAATCCATGATAAGGGATGTTCCATGTCGCCCACATAGGCTTTAAATAAACAAAAAAATATCATAAGCAAACTCCACTCAAGTTAGGCTCGATACTGGGCGGACTCAGAGTCAAGAAAATATGGCACATATCATATGTACCATAAAAAGCATCAATATTGTGTCAGAAAGCTTCGGTCCATTACGCTACACACGGGCACCACATCAGTGTCGCGCGATGATAGTAGTAATGTGATGATGCAAAACTTACTAAAATTGGCATGTCACATATATCCATGCCAACAAAACCAAAGATGTCATATAATATTCCAAAACAAAATATATACATATCCTATATGCCAAACGTAGGATAAAACTATGCCTAGCCAAAATCAACCTCCATTCTGCATATACATGAGGTTGAACACACACAAATGGTTGCATGCTAGGAAATATATTCCCAAATATCACGCATGAAATCATAGAGGAGTATTTGCATGGAACCAAACTTCGAGATCACCAAGTAGGAGTTCATCGTCGACCACGAGGAGGATTTCTCTTGTAGAATATTGTAATAGGAATGTGATGTAATCCTATGTAATAGATATGTTGGAATTCTTAATCAGGGGTTTTCTCTTCAGAGATGTAATTAACAGAATTTTTATGCAAATGTAAGAGTTCTGGAAATAAAGTACCTGCAATGTTTGATTCTATTTTTATTTTATGCATTTAGATTTCACTCTGTATCAATGACGTGGACGCGTGTTCTCACGCCCGCCATTTTCCCGTCATCAGATTCTGGCACGCCCAGTGGGACATATTTCTCCTCTCATCTTCGAATTCCAACATAGGATTGCAACATATGAATTTCCATAGTACATAAAGCATAAAACATTATGTACACATACACAAAAAAAGAAAAAAAGAAGAAGAAGAAAAAAAGAGATCCATTAGATAGCATATATATACATGCATGTGGTATGCGTACGTGACCTAGCTCATATAGCCACACACCGTAATTGGTTTCCTCTTAATCATGTCTAGGCATGCATGATGCATGCATTAGGCTCCAATTGAATTAAGAGGCCCAGATGTTGTCTTGTAGCGGAGCCCATCTCTAGGTAGTGTTTAATTAAGCAAATTGATTAAACTAATTGGGCCAAAGGGCCATGTGCGCTCCCGCCCAGGTCCCATCAATCAACTCAGGGAGACCAAGTATGGAGCACTCCACTTCCTACCCACGTTCTACCAGCCAGCCACGCTCCTGCTCCCACGTTCTACACGACATGCAAGTTGAGTCCTTGGCGCGCGCGGCAGCCTCAAGAGTCAAAGTCAACAAATTATGAAACATATCATATGCACCATAAAAAGCATCAAAATTGTGTCAGAAAGCTTCATTCCATTACGCTACACACGGGCACCATATCAGTGTCGCGCGGTGATACTAGTAATGTGATGATGCAAAACTTATTAAAATTGGCATGTCACATATATCCATGCCACGAAAACCAAAGATGTCATATAAAATTCAAAGAAAAATATGTACATATCCTATATGCCAAACGTAGGATAAAACTATGCCTACCAAAATCAACCTGCATTCCGCATATAAATGAGGTTGAACATACACAAATTGTTGCATGCTAGGAAAATATATTCCCAAATATCAAACATAAAATCATAGAGGAGTACTTGCATGGAACCAAACTTCAAGCTCACCAAGCAGGAGTTCATTGTCGACCGCGAGGAGGATCTCTCTTGTAGAATGTTGTAATAGGAATGTGATGCAATCCTATGTAATAGATATGTTGGAATTCTTAATCAGGGGTTTCCTCTTCGGAGATGTAATTAATAGAATCTTTATGTAAATGTAAAAGTTCTGGAAATAATGTACCTGCAATGTTTGATTCTATTTTTATTTTATGCATTTAAATTTCACTCTGTATCAATGACGTGGACGCGTGTCTCACGCCCGCCATTTTCCCGTCATCAGATTCTGGCACGCCCAGTGGGACATATTTATCCACTCATCTTTGAGTTCCAACATATGAATTTCTAAAGTACACGAAGTATATAAGCATTGTGTATGATAAATATACTCAAAGAGAACTGATATAAAGTTTTCTTTATTCAAAGGTATGGATGGTCAAGTGCCACAGTCGGTCACGCTCCGCATTGGAGACATTTGGCTTGATGTGCCAATTGGTCCATGTGCGGCTTCAACAAATCAGCATTTGGATAATATGACTGCATCACCAACTGAACATGACCAAGGAATGGAAGTCTTCTCTCCACTCAAGTTTGGGGGAAGTATGAGGGTAGACAATGAAGGAAAAGGGAAGACACTGGACAAACTCCACTATGAGCAACCTATGAATGAAAGTTCTGGAAATAATGTAACTGCAATGTTTGATTCTATTTTTATTTTATGCATTTAAATTTCACTCTATATCAATGACGTGGACGCGTGTCTCACGCCCGCCATTTTCCCGTCATCAGATTCTGGATGTGGAGTGAACTTAATTTTTATTAAGTTCTGCTTTACCTGTATTATTACTAACACCGCGTGGCACTAAGATAATGCACGCGTGCAGCGTAACCAAGGAAAGGTTTGTGGAGCAATTATGGTGTTGCATGAGTCGTATGACATCTATCATTTTTGTTTATGTTTGTACTTTACATGGTATTAGCACTAACTCCACATAGCATCATCTCATGGGACGCTCGGTGGGACATATTTCTCCTCTCATCTTCGAATTCCAACATAGGATTGCAACATATGAATTTCCATAGTACATAAAGCATAAAACATTATGTACACATACACAAAAAAAGAAAAAAAGAAGAAGAAGAAGAAAAAGTGATCCATTAGATAGCATATATATATATATACATACATACATGTGGTATGCGTACGTGACTTAGCTCATATAGCCACACACCGTAATTGGTTTCCTCTTAATCATGTCTAGGCATGCATGATGCATGCATTAGGCTCCAATTGAATTAAGAGGCCCAGATGTTGTCTTGTAGCAGAGCCCATCTCTAGATAGTGTTTAATTAAGCAAATTGATTAAACTAATTGGGCCAAAGGGCCATGTGCGCTCCTGCCCAGGTCCCATCAATCAACTCAGGGAGACCAAGTATGGAGCACTCCACTTCCTACCCACGTTCTACCAGCCAGCCACGCTCCTGCTCCCACGTTCTACACGACATGCAAGTTGAGTCCTTGGCGCGCGTGGCAGCCTCAAGGGCCAGTGCTGCTAACCCCGCCCCTATAAATACCAGCAGGCAGACTGCTCTAGGGTCGGCCCTTCATTTTGTCTTCCTGTCTGCTCTGCTAGAACACACACACATATGAAACCATAAAGGAAAGAAGAAAAAGAAGCAGGCAGGAGCCAGGCTTGCTAGGAGTTTGAAGGTGAGATTCATGGTTCTTCCCTAGCCCCTGATTTGGCCATTGTGGTACAGATCAGGGAGCTTTCTTCTTCCTCCTCTCCCAAAACTTTAACTCTTGGTTCGGCCATCATGGTACAAATCAAGAGGCATGTTTTATCTTTTCAAAATTCTTGCCTTTAGTCTGGCCATTGTGGTATAGACTAAGGTGCATGGTTTAATCTATATCAAAATTTTGTCTTTGGTTTGGCCATTTTGGTACAGACTAAAGTGTATGTTGCATCCATCTCAAATTTTTGTTCTTGATTCGGCCATCGCGGTACAAACCAAGGGACATGTTATATAAACCCCAAATTGTTGCCTTTGGCTCGACCATCGCGGTATGAGTCAAGGAGCGTGCATGGTTCTTGTAAGCACGGTTCCTTTAAATGTTGCGTGCACTTCGGCCCATTGGTCTCCATCTTGGTCCGGTCCCTTTAGTGATACAAGCCAATATGAACGCCCCGTTCCTTGGTTTGGTCTCTATACATGGATACAAATCAAGAGAGTGTCATAGGTGCGAAAACCTCATATAAAAAATGCCTTAATTTGGTCATCATAAGAAAAATGGATATTACTAAGTTGGAATGAAATTATGAATTCGCTAAACTGAACTCATGATAATCTCTTGTTTGGTTGCGCTACGGGCCTTATGTGTCGCGCTAGTTGTAATACAAACAAGAGCATAAAAATATATTTCCTCACTTGGTTACGCTACACGAGGGCATTATATTAATGCTACTTGGTGTTAGTAGTAATACAAGCAAGGCAAAACTTAATTAAAAAATGCGGTCATGCTACACACGCAAAGACATGTTGCACCGTAAAAAAAAAGCCAATCTCACTTGGTGTGACGCCCCCGATTCAATCGTACACTAATCATGCACGCAAATGTGTACGATCAAGATCAAGGACTCACGGGAAGATATCACAACACAACTCTAAAACATAAATAAGTCATACAAGCATCATAATACAAGCCAGGGGCCTCGAGGGTTCGAATACAAGTGCTCGATCATAGACGAGTCAGCGGAAGCAACAATATCTGAGTACAGACATAAGTTAAACAAGGTTGCCTTAAGAAGGCTAGCACAAACCGGGATACGAGATGGAAAGAGGCGCAGGCCTCCCGCTGGGATCCTCCTAACTACTCAGTCGCCGTCGGCGGGCTGCACGTAGTAGTAGACACCTCCGGGTAGTAGTCGCCATCGACGGTGGCGTCGCTCCTGGGCTCCATCGTCAGTTTGCAGAATCGGGTAAAGGAAGGGGAAAGGGGGAACAAGGCAACCGTGAGTACTCATCCAAAGTACTGCAAGCAAGGAGCTACACTACATATGCATGGATATATGTGTAAAGGGCCATATCGGTGGACCGAACTGCAGAATGCCGAATAAGAGGGGATAGCTAATCACGTCAAGACTACGCTCGCAGCCTCCGCCTTGCAAAGCATGTAGAAGAGAGCAGACTGAAGTCCTCCAAGTAGCATCGTAGCATAATCCTACCCGGCGATCCCCTCCTCGTAACCCTGAGAGAGAGCGACCACCGGGTTGTATCTGGCACTTGGAAGGGTGTGTTTTATTAAGTATCCGGTTCTAGTTGTCATAAGGTCAAGGTACAACTCCAAGTCATCCTATTACCGAAGATCACGGCTATTCGAATAGATTAACTTCCCTGCAGGGGTGCACCACATAACCCAACACGCTTGATCCCATTTGGCCGGACACACTTTCTGGGTCATGCCCGCCGCTGAAGATCAACACGCCGCAGCCCCACCTAGGCTCAACAGAGAGGTCAAGACGCCGGTCTAAACCTAAGCGCCATGTGGGTCAGGCCCCATCGCCTTAGCACACCAAGACGTTGCGTCGCGGCCGAAGCAGACCTAGCCTACTGGTGTTCCAGTCCAATCCGCGGCGCCACTCGGCCGCCGACGTCACGAAGTGCCGGTGATACCACGACGTCGGGATACCCATAACTACTCCCGCGTAGATGGTTAGTGCGTATAGACCAAATGGCGGACTCGGATCAAATACCAAGATCTCGTTAAGCATGTTAAGTATCCGCTGACGCCGACCAGGGCCAGGCCCACCTCTCACCTGTAGTCTCAACCTGCCTGTCGCTCCGCCACAAAGTAACAGTCGGGGGCCGTCGGGAACCTAGGCCCACCTCTACCGGGATGGAGCCACCTGTCCTTTCAGCCCCAATCTCCGAACAGTATCACAGGTAATGTAACAGTGTAAAGTATATAGTATATGCCCGTGATCACCTCCCAAGTGATCACATCCCAATAGTATAGCATGGCGGGCGGACAAGAGTGTAGGGCCACCGATGGAACACTAGCATCCTATACTAAGCAAAGAGGATAGCGGTAAAGGTAACAACAGATGAGTAGCAAGGACAAAGCTATGCAGCAAGATAGGATCAATCGAAAGCAAGAACATGCTACACTACTCTAATGTAAGCAGATAGAGAAGAGTAGGCGATATCTGGTGATCAAAGGGGCTTGCCTGGTTGCTCTGGCAAGAGAGAGGGGTCGTCGGTGACGTAGTCAACCACAGGGGCATCAGCATCGTCACGGGGTCTACCGAAGAGAAGAGGGGGGGGGGACAGTAAATACATAGAAAGCAAGTGCATAACAGGATAACAGGCAGAGCAAGACGTGTTCTAACGCGGTATGAGGTGATACCGGTGAAGGGGGAAAACATCCGAGAAAGTATGCCCGGTGTTCCGTGTTTTCGGACAGATGAACTTGAGGTGAAATGTTGCAGTTTCACTACGCTAGGGGCGCGTGGCGGATGAACGGGCTGCGTATCCAGATTTGTCTCGTCGTTCTGAGCAACTTTCATGTATAAAGTTTTTCCATCCGAGCTACGGTTTATTTTATATTAATTTTAAAAGATTTAAATCAATTTTAGGATTTATTTATATTCCCAATTTAAATCAGTAAATAATTTTGTCACATAGTGCAGTGCCAGCCACAGTGTATTACAGGTGGGGTCAGGTCAAAGTCAATAGTCCAGTCAGCAGTTGACTAGGTCAACGTTGACTGGTCAATCTGGCTGGTGGGACCCAGCTGTCATAGAGTAGTGTAAATTAACAGCTTAATTAATTTAATGATTAGGTGGGGGGCACATGCCATTGACTTAGATATTTTTAAACAGGCTTTTATATGAAAGGGACCACATGTCATTTTCAGTTATTCAACTAAACATTTTATTAGGTTCTAATTAGGTGGTTAGGGATGGTTAAACCGGCGGGCCCACATGTCGATGGGTCAACCCATTGTTAGAACGTGTGTCTTGTGCGTGCGTGCCCGTCGGTGAGTTCAGAGAACGGCGGCGCGCGCGGAGCCGACGGCTCCAGCGACCAAAAGGGGCAGCCCCGGGTGCCAAATGGATAATCGCGAGGCGTAGCATCGTGACCTGCCTTCGTCTGTAGCTAGGAGCGGCTGAAACAGCGTCGGGGCGACGGAAGGCGGCGACTACGACGGAGCTAGCAGCAAACGGTGCTGGCGGGCACGAGGAGGAGGGGGAAAAGGCCATGGAGGGCCGGAGGCTCACAGCGGAAGCGGCAGGATGCGTGATGGAGCCGGAGGAGGTCGGGGTCGAGCAGATCGATGACGAGGTTAGCGGCGGCGTCCGACGGTGTCGGAGAAGAGGGCGCCGGTCGAAGAGGGGCCTCCAGCGAGGGGAGCAAGGCGAGGGAGGCCGGATCCGCGACATGGCCCCCGGGATCCGTCCCTCTCCGACGAGGAGGCGGCTTGGCGGCGGTTCCCAGGCGTGGCGTGGTCGGCGTTCGTGTCTGCGGCGCCGCCAGGGAGGGCTCTGGCGCGGGAGTGGCGGCGGAGGTGGGTGCAGGGGAGGGTGAGGCGAGCTTGGGGTGGTCCGGCGAGGCAGATAGTCGACGGGGGGGCGAGCTGGCAGCGAAGGGGTCGAGGCGGAGGCGCTCCAGGCGGGCGACGGGCGGGGTCAGGGGCGTCGGTTGCCCCCGATCCAGATCCACTCGGGGCGGGGTGGGGAGACGAGGTGGATCGAACGAGGAGTGGGGGTTACGGGCGACGTGGGTTAGGGTTTGGAGGGTTATGGGGGCGCCGGCCTGGGACCGTTTGCGTCTTTTGGCTCACGTATATGATAGTGTCGCTAGCATCCATATGACAAAGAACCCGGGCCGACATGGCTAGTCGTGAACCCAAAGCGGCGCTAACCCATGGGCACAGGCATACATGAATCACCTCGAGCATGTCGGTCATCAACGTATGAATTCGGCTGTAGCACTGGGGCTAACAGGACTCCGGTATCCCGATAGAGCAGGCTAGGCAGGACTCGAATATCACCGCGTGACATTTCCCGAAGGACAGACATAGGAACGAAGTGAGACACATGCCGGCCAGTCAAGTGTCCAAGCAGTAGTGCTGGGCTAGCAGGACTCCGGTGAACCGGGCTGTAGCGGACTACTATCGCTTAAAAGCACGAGACTACATTTCCCCATATGAGAGGCTGCCAAGGATAAACAACTAGATTGTCGGATCCCACACATACCAAGCATTTCAAACATACACACAATATGCTCAATATGTGCAAATACAACATGGCATCACAACATAACTCTACGACTCAAATATTTATTCATTAGGCTCCGAGGAGCGAGATATTACAAACATGGGTCTCATGACCCAACACTCGAAACATACAAGTCAAAGCATAAGCGAAGCTAAACATGTCCGAGTACGCAACTATAAATGAAAAAGGCTGAGAAGCCCGACTATCTACCAGATCTCCGCCGAGGGCACAAGATCGTGGCTGAGGTAACAAGCTAAACGTCAAGTCCAAGTGGAACTACTAGCGAGACCAAGTCTCTCTCGCAAAACATAAAATAAGCAAACGTGAGTACAATTGTACTCAAAGAAGACTTACATCGAACTAACTACATATGCATCATTATCAAAAGGGGTGGTGGAGTTTGACCGCAGCAAGCCAGCTTTGACTCGGTGGCTATCCCGAACTACATTGCAAGTAACTCTTTTGAGGTGGCGCTGCGAGTCTACATATTCACCATATCAATACACCACTATGGACCCACTCCCATCTCCCTACGAGAACGCCATCCATAGCACTCACGCTTATCTTGCGTATTTTAAAGTATCCACTTTCACTTGTCTATGAACTGATATAGGCAACCCGAAGTCCTTTTCATGGACACGGCTATTCAATAGATCATATTAACCCTGCAGGGGTGTACTTCTTCACACGCGCTCTCACCACTTACCGTCGTTTACACGACATGTACTCGGCAACCTTCAAGCGGAAGCTCAACGTGGGTGTCGGCCACGGCCTACCTAAAAACTCAAGTCCCTAGTCCAGGTTTATCGCCTATTCGGGTTCCATCTGCAGGGAGTCCGGCCGAGGTTTCCCATACAGCCCCAAACGATGTGTGCAGGGTTCCCGAGATACCAAACGGGCATTCGGTACACCGGGCCACGTGCCTACCGCAACACCGTCCACCCCTAAGGTCAGCGCTGCGTGCGGCCCCCAGCATGCTACAAACACCAGAAACTACTTGCAACTCCCGGACTGAGGACAAGGGTGGTTAAGAAGCCGAGAGAGTCAATTAAGGATCCCAATGTGTGGTAGTAACTGTTTCATGGATCACAAACACAGAACTTAGTTCCTGTGGACGGCTTCAATGAGACAACCCACCATGTACTCCTACATGGCCTCTCATCGATACCTTTACCAAAACGTGTTCAACACTTAGCTCACACACAGTAGGACATGTTCACACACCTCCGATTCATCCCCGATGAATCAGACCTGACTCAACTCTAAGCAGTAGCAGGCATGACAAACAAGCATGAATGAGTAGGCACAACATGGCTCAAGCAACTCCTACTCATGCTAGTGGGTTTCATCTAATTACTGTGGAATGACAGGTCATGCAGGGATAAAGGGCTTCAGCTACCGCAGCAAGTAACACATGAGTCGTTGTTGTCCTAATGCAGTAAAATAGAGCAGGAGCGAGAGAGTGGGATTATATCGGAATGAACAAGGGGGTTTCCTTGCCTGGCACTTCTGAAGATAATATAGTTCTTCATCGGTGTCATCGAATTCATCGTCGAAACCACGTCTATCGAGAGGGAACAACCACCGACAAACAAGAAGAACACAATCAATGCAATGCACATTCACATGAATGACATGTCATGTTAAGGTACTGAATTCACCTAATGCAATATCTAGCCAAGTTAATTGAAGTGGAATTCAAACAAGAACAAATTCCAACTCCAAATGTTATTTCATAAATTACCCTAATCATGATTCATCCTATTCAGTGAGGTTAACTTGTTCAAACATGCATGATCATGGCATAAACAGATTCTTCATATTTTTCTGATCATTTTTCATATATAACTTATTTCATTCTGAGCTACGGTTGAATTTATATGATTTTTAGAAGTTTGGGGTATTTTGTAAAATTTCCTGAATTATAATAAATCCAGAAAAGGTATTATCTGCGTCGACCGACGTCGATGTGACGTCAGCGGGTCAACGGGACATGGTCCGGGTCAAACCTGACAGTGGGTCCCGCGTGTCACTATAATTAGTTTAACTAAAAATTAATTGACACTAATCCTAAATAGTTAACAGGGCTGGGCCCCACCTGTCATTGACTCAGGAGAGTCAACCAGGGCCCACCCGTGGTCAAAGTCAAAGTCGGCTGCCGGCGTTTAGCCGCCGGTGAGCGCGACGCCAGCGGCGAAGTGATTTTAGCGCTCCGCGACCAAATGGGCATGGAGGGCATCCAGGTGGAGCTGGGGACGAGCCGCAGCTCTTGGTGGAGTTAGCTGGGGTCGGGGTGGCCGGAATCGACGCCGGCGACGACCTAGGCGGCCGCCGGAGCTCGGGCGAGCTCGGGCTCGACGCTGCGGTGCACTAGAGGGGAAACGGAAGGGCGCTGCGGGCTCCTGGGAGGCGGCGAACTTGGTAACATGCTCGGGCGCAGCTGGTGGCCACAGCACGGCGGCGCCATGGCGGCCAAGGGGAGTTTTCGGGTGAGGTGGAAACGGCGGCTAGGGAAGCTAGCGAGAGGGGAGGTGAGGGGAAAAGCTCAGTAGCTCACCGCGAGCACGATAGGAAGGTCGATGGCATGGGGGGGGCGGAGGTCCGAGGCGACAAATCATGGCGGCGATCTCGGTTGCCCAAGGAGGAAGACGACGACGTCGAGGGTGTTGCAGCGCTTCCCGGCTCATGTGGCTCGGTGGGGAGGAGGAGAGGGACTAGGCGGAACTCGTGGGCGCGTCGGGATTGCGTCCAGAGCGTCGGGGGAGGAGAGCGGCAAGCAGGAGGTGGCTCGGCGCGTGCCGGCGTGTGGTGGCCACACGCCTCGCGTCCTTCTGGCGCGAGGTGGGAGACGGTGGCAGTTCGGTGGGCTGGGCCACCAGCTGGGCCAGCACGGGGAGCTAGGCGGTCGTGTGCGGCGTAAGTGGCCAGTCGTTCCTCTCTCTCTTTTTATTTGTTTTAGTTTTTCTATTATCTGCTTTAAGTTTGCAATTAAAAACCCAACCAAAACACTTTGGTTAATTCTGTGAATTTTTGTGAGGTATATTTGAACTATTTTCAAACCACACAATAAATCTCAGAATATTTGGAGCAACCAATATTTAATGGTAACTTTTAAACTCCAACTCAATTACCATAATGATTTAATTCAATGACCAAAATGTCCTAGAAAAATATGCATCATCTCTGGATATGGTTTTCACCCTTTTCCATTAATCATGAACATTTTTGCAAACCAATTTGGGTTCTTTGAAAATATTTTGAAGTTGAACCTATTTGCATTGCTTTGGTGCTAGGGCTTGGTCATCCCCATTTCAAATTTCATGAAATTTAAACATGATGCATGAATGCCTTAATGCAACTAATGACAAACAAATTCTAGGGCTGTGACAGCTCACCCCCACTAAACAAGAATCTCGTCCCGAGATTCAAGACGTGAGGTAAGAAGTCAAAGGAGTCACAAGCTAACACGACCTCCACGTTCCAAGTTGCACTTCGTAGGAACGTTGACACGATCACCGTCTTTGTCTCGACGTCTTGTCTTGAGAACTACATCCAACATAACAACGAGAGGAAAAAGGGGGAATTTGGAAGAATTGATCTTCTTGAGGTTCTAACAATTTAGGATCATCTTAATTATCCAAGATCAACTCATGGAATGAGGCGTGAAACATTTCTGGAGCGGAGAGGTAAGACATGCATCAGTAAGGACGGAGGAAACAATTTTACGAGTGTTTCAAAATAGCGAGGAAGTTGCCATGATTCCAAAACAGGGCACCTTAGGGGGTGGCGAAGAGCTATTCCTTAAGTGGCAAAAAGAATTACTTTTGATCCATAGATCGTTGGAACTCTTTATACCAACCTAAGGCAATCACAATCTATCATTTGAAGGAGTTCGAAAGAATGACATACTCGGACTAGAATGGATGATGTGGACTACCTTGTTGAAGACAACGCAATGGATGATTTTTGCTTATCATCGAAGATGGATGGGACCCATGGTAAGTCCACTTTTGAAGATGAACCTGGACAAGAATTACTAAGAAGGCAGCCCATAGTGAAATGGCACAAGGACGGTGCAAGCTGGGAACGAAAAGAAACTGTTGGAATGTTCCAACCATCATATCTGCCTGAGATTCAGATCTGGTTGGTAATAGGATACTTCAGACTCAGCATGTCTGAAAAGAAAGTTTGCAACACAATTCGACGAGATGGCGTTGTGAGATTCTCGGGAAATGAACTACGGTAGCAAGCTCCAAAACATGAGCTGGTACTGCTACAAACCTGTGAACACGCTGTCCAAGACAAGCATGACCACGTAGTAGTCTTATCATAAAACACTACCGAGTTCAGGTGGGGAACCATCATCAAGGATAACGAAGTCCTAACATAAGTCATGACTAGTTGTTATGTAGGAACTCCTTCTCCTTGAACAAATCAATTAGTGGCTTGGTGTGCTAGGAAAACATATAGAATGAAGGTTGCAAGTCTCCAGACCACAGAATACTTCGCACATATGCATGACTGATTTGGGATGATTCCAAAGGAAACAAAACAAACCTTTCTCAAATTCATGGAGGCAACTTGCACCTAATGCACGTGAATTAGAGGAAGTCACTTCTTCCATCCAAGCATAAGCTTCATGAACGGAACACGAAGGCATTGCTTACAAAGTTTCCAACACTAGGTTGATGTTCAACATGAATCATGGGGGAGACAAAATGCTACTGATGGGCTCAACAGCAACTCATCGGAATTTCCATATCACTGGACTTCCACCATCATGTGAACACGGTGATAGCATTGGTCAGACCAAAGAATATAATGGTGTATGCTCGAGGGATTAACCACAAGTAAGACAACATCACGAGCATCGTTGGTACTGATTTGATTTGACGATAGCCGACACTCAAATCAAAGGATTGATAAGACAATAGGTCCAGCAACTGATCACAGGGACCAATCGATGAAGATATCATCTTTCTTCAACACACACTACACAAGAATATCCCTTTGGAACGAACTAAGTCAGGCAAGCTTTTATCTTCCAACTCTCCAAGTTGTTGTCTAGCTTAACCAACTAGCTCAGGGATATCCAACACCGATTCTTGGAGAAAGGGTGGTTCACAAGAAACCAACTTGATCACGAGCTCAACATAACAGTCAGGGGACAACCTGGTAATACTTCCGAGAAGATATTCGGAAAATCACGAGCCACCGGTATGTTACTAAGCTCGAGAACAATCTTGCTTCTGAGGGCAAGACGATATGATCAAATGAGTGAGGACTTGACAAGATCCTAACTCATCAATCGAAGGGTGCACCGAAATAAGGACTAGGTAGCACGATCAGTCTTAGAAGGATGATTCAAGAACCAACACGCTAAGAATGAAATTATTGTCCTTTAACTACTAAGCAACATGGTTGCTAGAAGTGTTGATTTCACACATCACAGTTCACTTGTCGGCATTCCGGTTACAACAACACGAGGACCGAGGAATGAATGATGATGGTGAGAAGTATCACTACGTCAAGAATTCATGAGAGTTGGTGCAGTTCTCATGACAGTTCTGACATAAAGGGGGTAATACTCCAAGGTAGAACAGAACAAAGCTGAATTGGTATTTGATCTGCGGGATACAACTACTTTGACCCAATCCTAGAAATGGATGAGGTACTGGAGTTTGTTTCTCCTAGTCATTCCGAAATAGAATGGCTTGACGGACCACAAGGATAATAGGCATCGATAAACACGATCGCACACATACCCTTGACTATCAATTGATAGATGAAGGTCAGAAGACATCTAAGAGAACAACTCAAAGGAACATATAACTTTTCGAGTTGTGGAGGCATGGATTAGTATATCGAGCAAAGCTCAACATTTCTTCCGGATAACCCAGGCAGAGAAGGTAGGACTGGCAGAGTCACAATTATAATTGGAGAACTCCTCAAGAGTACCCTGATTGTGATCCTTTAGTTCAGCGAGGAACTTCTGCCATAAGCGGTTCATGGCATTTGGAAGAAGGAAATACCACGGACCTCGAGGACTAATGCAAAGGTTGCTAATATCCTAAAGTAACTAGCAAATACTAACAACATGAAGTAGGGTGAATCTCGGGTTCAAGAACCCAGGAATAGAATGCCTACTAACTAATAACATCACGTGATGCTTTCAAGAATAATGGCCAGAATCATCACACTGGGGATACAAAAGCATTGCTAAATTACTAGGTGACTTTCTAAGCACCTAGGGTCATAATAATAGTTCCAACATATATGTCAAGGCAATAAATTACCTCAACGCACCGGTTAGTGTGCTTATTCTGACCAAAGGGACATCAAAATGAGAGGAAGGAATTTTGCAAATGCTTCATATTGTTTTAGAAACCTGGGATGACTCGGACAGCATAACGGCTGTAAATGCTTAAAATGATTTGAGACATCCTGCAAAAATGGTGGCATAACCACTCAACATCACAATATCAAGGTTCCGAGATCTACAATTATCATACAGAATAGTAGGAACTGAACTGGGGCTTAAAACCGACAATCTTAAAGGTCTATGGATTAGTAACACGTCATCCTGATAGATAGATGAGAAGTCTAGTTCTTAAACCCCGTAGAAGAGAAGAGGATGACTCAGATCAGAGGGCCATGAGGTATAAGGAGTAAAAAGATCCTTACGTTCCCTTCCACAATCAATTCCTTACATAACTAAAGCATTTCTAGACTCAACTTGACCAGTTTGGCTTGGTAATCCTCTGAGCGATCGGCTCTCGATACCAACGCTGTCGGGACCCGATTCCAAATCACATCGATCTAGCCGGTAACACCTCATATCACTTTGCGGCCTCACGCACGGTATTCCCACGGGTGTCGCCTTACCATGGCCCGGGACCGTTTGCGTCTTTTGTCTCACGTATATGATAGTGTCGCTAGCATCCATATGACAAAGAACCCGGGCCGACATGGCTAGTCGTGAACCCAAAGCGGCGCTAACCCATGGGGACATGCATACATGAATCACCTCGAGCATGTCGGTCATCAATGTATGAATTCGGGCTGTAGCACTGGGCTAACAGGACTCCGGTATCCCGGCTGTAGCAGGCTAGGCAGGACTCCGAATATCACCGCGTGACATTTCCCCGAAGGGACAGACATAGGAACGAAGTGAGACACATGCCGGCCAGTCAAGTGTCCAAGCAGTAGTGCTCGGCTAGCAGGACTCCGGTGAACCGGGCTGTAGCGGACTACTATCGCTTAGAAGCATGAGACTACATTTCCTCATATGAGAGGCTGCCAAGGATAAACAACTAGATTGTCGAATCCCACACATACCAAGCATTTCAAACATACACACAATATGCTCAATATGTGCAAATACAACATGGCATCACAACATAACTCTACGACTCAAATATTTATTCATTAGGCTCCGCGGAGCGAGATATTACAAACATGGGTCTCATGACCCAACACTCAGAGCATACAAGTCAAAGCACAAGCGGAAGCTAAACATGTCCGAGTACGCACAACTATAAATGAAAAAGGCTGAGAAGCGACTATCTACCAGATCTGCCGAGGGCACAAGATCGTAGCTGAGGTAACAAGCTAAGCGTCAAGTCCAAGTGGAACTACTAGCGAGACCAAGTCTCTCTGCAAAACATAAAATAAGCAAACGTGAGTACAATTGTACTCAGCAAGACTTACATCGAACTAACTACATATGCATCATTATCAAAAGGGGTGGTGGAGTTTGACGCAGCAAGCCAGCTTTGACTCGGTGGCTATCTGAACTACGATTGCAAGTAACTCTTTTGAGGTGGCGCTGCGAGTCCACATATTCACCATATCAATACACCACTATGGACCCGCTCCGTCTCCCTACGAGAACGCCATCCATAGCACTCACGCTTATCTTGCGTATTTTAAAGTATCCACTTTCACTTGTCTATGAACTGATATAGGCAACCCGAAGTCGTTTTCGCGGACACGGCTATTCAATAGATCATATTAACCTTGCAGGGTGTACTTCTTCACACGCTCTCACCACTTACCGTCGTTTACGACATGTACTCGGCAACCTTCAGCGGAAGCCCAACGTGGGTGTCGGCCACGGCCTACCTAAACAATCAAGTCCCTAGTCCAGGTTTATCGCCTATTCGGGTTCCATCCGCAGGAGTCCGCCGAGGTTTCCCATACAGCCCCGAACGATGTGTGCGGGGTTCCCGAGATACCAAACGGGCATTCGCATACACAGACCACGTGCCTACCGCAACACAGCCCACCCCTAAGGTCAGCGCTGCGTGCGGCCCCGAGCATGCTACAAGCACCAGAAACTACTTGCAACTCCCGGACTGAGGACAAGGGTGGTTAAGAAGCCGAGAGAGTCAATTAAGGATCCCAATGTGTGGTAGTAACTGTTTCGTGGATCACAAACACAGAACTCAGTTCCTGTGGACGGCTTCAATGAGACAACCCACCATGTACTCCTACATGGCCTCTCATCGATACCTTTACCAAAACGTGTTCAACACTTAGCTCACACACAGTAGGACATGTTCACACACCTCCGATTCATCCCCAATGAATCAGACCTGACTCAACTCTAAGCAGTAGCAGGCATGACAAACAAGCATGAATGAGTAGGCACAACATGGCTCAAGCAACTCCTACTCATGCTAGTGGGTTTCATCTAATTACTATGGAATGGCAGGTCATGCAGAGGATAAAGGGGTTCAGCTACCGCAGCAAGTAACACATGAGTCGTTGTTGTCCTAATGCAGTAAAATAGAGCAGGAGCGGGAGAGTGGGATTATATCGGAATGAACAAGGGGGTTTTGCTTGCCTGGCACTTCTGAAGATAATATAGTTCTTCATCGGTGTCATCGAATTCATCGTCGAAACCACGTCTATCGAGAGGGAAAAACCACCGACAAACAAGAAGAACACAATCAATGCAATGCACATTCACATGAATGACATGTCATGTTAAGGTACTGAATTCACCTAATGCAATATCTAGCCAAGTTAATTGAAGTGGAATTCAAACAAGAACAAATTCCAACTCCAAATGTTATTTCATAAATTACCCTAATCATGATTTATCCTATTCAGTGAGGTTAACTTGTTCAAACATGCATGATCATGGCATAAACAGATTCTTCATATTTTTCTGATCATTTTCATATATAACTTATTTCATTCGAGCTACGCTTGAATTTATATGATTTTTAGAAGTTTGGGGTATTTTCTCAAATTTCCTGAATTATAATAAATCCAGAAAAGGTATTATAAACCACTGACGTCGATGTGATGTCACGGTCAACGGGACACGGTCCGGTCAAACCTGACAAAGGTCCGGCGTGTCGATATAATTAGTTTAACTAAAATTAATTAACACTAATCCTAAATAGTTAACGTGGTCGGGCCCCACCGTCATTGACTCGGGAGAGTCAACCAGGCCCACCCGTGGTCAAAGTCAAAGTCGGCTGTCGGCGTTTAGCCGCCGCGAGCCACGCCGGCGAAAATGATTTTGGCCGCTCGGCGACAAATGGGCCGCGGAGGCATCCAGTGGAGCTGGGACGAGCCGCAGCTCTTGGTGGAGTTAGGGGGGGTGGGGTGGCGGAATCGGCGCGGCGGACGACCTAGGCGGCCGCCGAGCTCGGGCGAGCTCGGGCTCGGCGCTGCGGTGCACTAGAGGGCAACGGAAGGCGCCATGGGCTCTTGAGAGGGCGGCGAACTTGGTAACATGCTCGGGCGCAGGTGGGTGGCCTCAGCCACGGCGCGCATGGCATGGCGGCGGGGAGTTTTGGTGAGGTGGAAACGGCGGCTAGGGAAGCTAGCGAGAGGGGGGGAGGCGAGGGGAAAATCTCAGCAGCTCACCGCGAGCACGATAGGAAGGTCGATGGCATGGGGGGGGGAGGTCGGGAGGCGACAAATCATGGCGGCGATCTCGGTTGCCCGAGGAGGAACACGATGACGTCGAGGGCGTTGCAGCGCTTCCCGGCTCATGTGGCTCGGTGGGGAGGAGGAGAGGGACTAGGCGGAGCTCGTGGGCGCGTCGGGATTGCGTCCAGAGCATCGGCGGAGGAGAGCGGCAAGCAGGAGGTGGCTCGGCGCGTGCCGGCGTGCGGTGGCCACACGCCTCGCGTCCTTCCAGCGCGCGAGGTGGGAGACGGTGGCGGTTACAGGGCGGGCCACCACCTGGGCCAAGCACGGGGAAGCTGGGTGTGTCATGCCGGGTAAGTGGCAGTGCGTTCCTCTCTCTCTCTTTTTATTTGTTTTAGTTTTTCTATTATCTGCTTTAAGTTTGCAATTAAAAACCCAACCAAAACACTTTGGTTAATTCGGTGAATTTTTGTGAGGTATATTTGAACTATTTTCAAACCACACAATAAATCTCAGAATATCTGGAGCAACCAATATTTAATGGTAACTTTTAAACTCCAACTCAATTACCATAATGATTTAATTCAATGACCAAAATGTCCTGGAAAAATATGCATCATCTCTGGATATGGTTTTCACCCTTTTCCATTAATCATGAACATTTTTGCAAACCAATTTGGGTTCTTTGAAAATATTTTGAAGTTGAACCTATTTGCATTGCTTTGGTGCTAGGGCTTGGTCATCCCCATTTCAAATTTCATGAAATTTAAACATGATGCATGAATGCCTTAATGCAACTAATGACAAACAAATTCTAGGGCTGTGACATTTATTTTACTTATATAATAGTTTATAGTTTTACAAAAAGTGAAACCCATAGCTAAAATAGAGTTACAATTATAACTACTGCCACGAAAGGTTTTATCCCTGAAAAAATAGTTTAGTATTTTATAAAACCCAAAATGCATTTATTTAATTGTTTTGCCTACTGTTTTAATCATTTTAGGGTATTAAAACATTTTATAAGAGTGGGGTTTCTTCACCACAATTAACTTTGCATTATTTGGCACAACTCGAACATTTTAGTTTTAAAGTTTGAAAACTTTTACCGTTTGATTTGATTTTGAATTTGAATTTGAATCAGTTTCGAACTAACGCGAGATTAGCAACATTAACCTAGGTGACGTGGCACCATTAGCAGAGGTTCACTGTAGCTTAAGTACCCGGGCATCACAATTCTCCTCCACTACAAGAAATCTCGTCGCGAGATTTAGGAGGGGAGTAAGGGGGAAAGACTAGGTTGCGAAATTCTAATGGGTCTTCTCGGTCTTGGTTGCTCTTCCTGAAGTACTTGATCCTCCTCGTTGGTGTCTTTATTTCTCTTCTTTCAGGTCATCATGATGGCGTCGTCCTACTTTCTTGAAAATTATGTCGTACTCATGAATAGGTAAGGGGCTACTCTACAATGATAGAATGATATAAGGGAAATTCATCTGGGGTATCCCAAGTATGAACATATGAGTATCTCTCGAGATGAACAAATTACACATATCGAGAGCAAAGTAAGACGGTGCAATAAGAAGTTTCAAGCGGATAGGCAATCGTTCATTGCACAAGCAGAAAAGTAAAGGGGTTCGAGAGCAGCGGGAATAAGTATTGTGTCCGATACTGAATAGATCAACGAGCAAGTGGCCCGTGAATTACATACAAAGTCAAGCACGAGGAATAACTTTGACAACAGGTTGTCTGGAAGAGTCGAGTTTCGATCTGTGGGCTGTGGGTTATGGGCCCACCATGTGGTTGAAAGTAGGAAGGGGCCGACATCTTGCACGGTCATGATAGTAAGGCGGTCGAGGGTAGCTCATCGCTTATATCGGCAACAACATCGATACCAAGGGCGAGGGACGAAGAGAACCATTTTCCGCTCATTGAGCGAGGCGGCCAATAGGCAAAGTTCCCGTCCGTCGGTGGCTACCGAAATGTCATCAACAGTAGAAACAGGGTCTTACTGGCACGGTTGTACACTAACGTGTTTTACATAAGCAGAAGATTACTACTGCTTATATAATATAGATCACAAGAAGGGTTAAGCAAACCAAAGGAAAGGAAAGGTGATTACCAGGTTAAACAGAACAATGGAAAGGAAAAATGTGTTTAAACACATTTCGGGGGCATATCCTTCCCAAGGTCAAGCAGAGCAAGATATCGATTGTCAGGACCCCGATCCTAAGTCACACCGATCTAGCATGTAACACATCATATCACTTTGCGGCCTCACGCACGGTATTCCCACGGTGTCGCCTTACCATGGCCCGGGACCGTTTAAGTCTTTTGGCTCACGTATATGATAGTGTCGCTAGCATCCATATGACAAAGAACCGGGCCGACATGGCTAGTCGTGAACCCAAAGCGGCGCTAACCTATGGGGACAGGCATACATGAATCACATCGAGCATGTCGGTCATCAACGTATATATTCGGGCTGTAGCACTGGGCTATGAGGACTCGGTATCCCGGCTGTAGCAGGCTAGGCAGGACTCGAATAACACCGCGTGACATTTCCCGAAGGACAGACATAGGAACGGTGAAACACATACCGCCAGTCAAGTGTCCAAGCAGTAGTCTGGGCTAGCGGGACTCGGTGAACCGGGCTGTAAGCGGACTACTATCGCTCGGAGGCACGAGACTACATTTCCCCATATGAGAGGCTGCCAAGGATAAACAACTAGTTTGTCGGATCCCACACATACCAAGCATTTCAAACATACACACAATATGCTCAATATGTGTAAATACGACGTGGCATCACAACATAACTCTCGACTCAGATATTATTCATTAGGCTCCGAGGAGCGAGATATTACAAACATGGGTCTCATGACCCAACACTCGAAACATACCAAGTCAAAGCACAAGCGGAAGCTAAACATGTGCAGAGTACAGACAACTACAGAATGAAAAAGGCTGAGAAGCGACTATCTACCGAGACCTGCCGAGGCACAAGATCGTGCTGAGGTAACAAGCTAAGCGTCAAGTCCACGTGGAACTACTAGCGAGGCCGCGTCCCTCGCAAAACATAAAATAAGCAAGCGTGAGTACAATTGTACTCAGCAAGACTTACAT
This sequence comes from Aegilops longissima, assembly GCA_021605205.1. Lineage (NCBI taxonomy): Eukaryota > Viridiplantae > Streptophyta > Magnoliopsida > Poales > Poaceae > Aegilops > Aegilops longissima. The sequence goes on from CM038676.1 coordinate 328,469,167, forward strand.
CGATCTAACTACATATGCATCATTATCAAGGGGGTGGTGGAGTTTGACCGCAGCAAGCCAGCTTTGACTCGGTGGCTATCCTAAACTACGATTGCAAGTAACTCTTTTGAGGTGGCGCACGAGTCCACATATTCACCATATCAATACACCACTATGGACCCGCTCCGTCTTCCTACGAGAACGCCATCCATAGCACTCACGCTTATCTTGCGCATTTTAAAGTATCCACTTTCACTTGTCTATGAACTGATATAGGCAACCCGAAGTCCTTCTCCGTGGACACGGCTATTCGAATAGATCATATTAAAACCTGCGGGGTGTACTTCTTCACACACGCTCTCACCACTTACCCGTTTACCGACATGTACTCGGCAACCTTCAAGCGGAAGCCCAGCGTGGGTGTCGGCCACGGCCTACCTAAACACTCAAGTCCCTAGTCCGGGTTTATCGCCTATTCGGTTCCATCCGAGGAGTCCGCCGAGGTTTCCCATACAGCCCCGAGCGATGTGTGCAGGGTTCCCGAGATACCAAGCGGGCACTCGGTACACGAACCCACGGTGCCTACCGCAACACAACCCACCCCTAAGGTCAGCGTTGCGTCGGCCCCAAAGATGCTACAAACACGAAACTACTTGCAACTCCGGATGAGGACAAGGGTGGTCAAGAAGCCGAGAGGGTCCATTGGTTTCGGGCCCAATGCGTGGTAGTAACTGTTTCATGGATCACAAACACAGAACTCAGTTCACGAGGGCGGCTGCAATGAGACAACCCACCATGTACTCCTACATGGCCTCTCACCGCTACCTTTACCAAATCGTGTTCACCACACTTAGCTCACACTCAATAGGACATGTTCATAACAATTCCAATTCATTCCCGATGAATTAGACCCGACTCAACTCTAAGCGAGAGCAGGCATGACAAACAAGCATAAATGAGTAGGCACAACATGGCTCAAACAACTCCTACTCATGCTAGTGGGTTTCATCTAATTCTTGTGGAATGATAGGTCATGCAAAGGATCAAGGGGTTCAGCTACGCAGCAAGTAACACATGAGTCGTTGTTGTCCTAATGCAGTAAAATAGAGCAGGAGCGAGAGAGTGGGATTGTATCGGAATGAACAAGGGGTTTTGCTTGCACGCACTTCGAAGATAATATAGTTCTTCATCGGTGTCATCGAACTCATCGTCGGTACATCGCTCTACCTAAGGGACAATTACCGGCAAACAAGAGAGAACACAATCAATGCAATGCACATTCACATGAATGACATGTCATATTAAGGTACTGAATTCACCTAATGCAATAATAATCCAAGTTAGTTGAAGTGGAATTCAAACAAGGTTGAACTCCAACTCCAAATGCTATTTCATAATTTACCCTAATCATGATTCATCCTATTCAGTGAGGTTAACTTGTTCAAACATGCATGATCATGGCATAAACAGATTCTTCATATTTTCTGATCATTTTCATATATAAATTATTTCCATCCGAGTTACGGTTGAATTTATATGATTTTTAGAAGTTTGGGGTATTTTCTGAATTTTCCTGAATTAAATTAAATCTAGAAACCTAGTTATTGCGTCAGGATGACATCGGGGTGACGTCAGCAGGTCAAAGGCGCCAGGTCCAGGTCAAACTCGACGCGTGGGACCCTGCGTCGATGTAACAGGCAGGGATGAGGCTGACTAGTGGGTCCGGGTCAGCGATGACGTGGCAAAGTCAATCTTGAGGCGGGCCCCGAGATTAGTACTAATCTAACAAAGAAATTAAACTAATTAATCCAGCACTTGGGGCCCACATGTCAAAGAGAGGGGGGTTAATTAGTGCTAACAGGTGTGGCCACGTCGGCACTTGCCGGAATTAGGCGGCGGCGACCAACCGAGCGGCGGTGGCTCGCGGAGTTGCGCTAGGGCATGGTGAGGCGTTGAGGCACCGTGGAGGGAGCCGTGCCCGTGCGCGATCTGGGGAGACCAGCGGAGGTGCGGGGGTGGCGGTGTTCGCGAAGCGAAGCTCATGGCGGCGGCGGAGTTCGGTGGGTGTGGGTTGGCACTAGAGGGCACACGGGAGAAATCGGGTGCGCTACGGGCTCCTGGAGATGTGTTGAGCACGGTGGTGTGCTCGGCTGCGAGCTACAACGGCTCCAGCCACGGCGGTGACGAGGCACGGCGGCGGCGACCTTCGGTCGCGGTGGACAGCAGAGCTGGAGAAGGGGATCGATGGTGGGGAGAGAGGGGTTCGATAGAGGAGCTCACGGTGGGGGTGCCGGTGATCTCAGCGTGCTCGGGGACGGCCTGGTGACGAAGAATCGGTCGTCGGCGGCCGCCGGAGCAGAGGGCGAAGATGGCGTCGACGACGGTTCCCAAGGGCGTCCGGCGTCATGTGACTCGGCGGAGAGGACGGGGGCGTCACGGCGGAGGCCATGGATACGTCGGCGAGGCGAGGGAGGGCCTGTGGGCATGACGGCGGTGAGCTGCTGCAAGCTGGGTGTGTTCGGGCGGCTGCGGGAGAGAGCCGGAGCGGTGGGGAGTTGCCAGAGAGGCGGGGGAAAGTGGCGAGGGGGTGCTGGGCGTCTCCAGGCGAGCGGCTGAACTCGCGGGGCGCTGCCAGCGCGAAGCAGGAGGTGGAGGCTCGGGCACGGGCGCGTCGACACGCCTCTGCCAGTAGGCAGAGGTTGAAGACAGCGGTGCCCCTGGTGGGCTGGGCTGCCTAATGGGCGGCTCTGAGTAAGGCCGAGGTAAGTTCTGGTGAGTTTCTGTTCTCTTATTGTTTTACATTTACGTGTGTTTTTTAAATCTTTTGCCACTGTTTTGAATTTAAAACAATTCAAACAATGCCAAAAACTCCTCTGAATATTTTTACTCTGCTAGATGGACTTTTCCAAAAGCTCATAAAATATTTCAGGGTATTTGAAATTATATTCTAATTATATGAATATAATTCAAATTCAAATAACTAATGATTTAAATTCAAAATCCCAAGGTTAATTCCTTATAAATGTTCAATATTTTGTTTGGGACGGAACCCTTGCCCAAAATTATCAAACATTTAAGAAGGACATTTTGGGAACAATGAATGAGATTTTAGGGGTTTTGCCCTTCTTTTATTTAAATTTTGAGGCTTCCAAATCTCCTCAGTTCAAGTTTCAAAAATTTTAAACATGATGCAACATGAAGGCTAGCCTAGTGCATGCCAGGACTAGGGATGTGACAACTCACCCCCACTAAACAAGAATCTCGCCCCGAGATTCAAGACGTGAGGTAAGAGGAAAAGGGAAGTCACAAACTATCACAATCTCCATGATCCAATCGCCTTCTCGAAGATGTTGATTCACTCCATCATCTTGGTCTTGATGTCCTTGCTTTCAAGATCTTCACTCGACACGACAATAGAAAGAAAGGGGAAACCCTACATGATTCGATCTTCACGAAGATCAGGTAAACATGATCGACTCACGGACTGAGATGGTGACATATCTCGAGTTGAGACACAAAACACGTCGAGAGGGATGGAAGAACAACAACGGGGTTTGATTGGTGGCAACAATTCCACGCTTAGGGAGATGGTGGATGGTGTCAAGGTGGCGAGGAAATATTTACCATGATTCAATAACGGGCACCTCGAGAAAGGTGGCGCAAGAACTATTCCTTAAGTGGCAAAAAGAATTACTTTTGAATTAGAAATCATTGAGACTCTTCATACCAGCCTAAGGCAATTCACAATGATCGTTTGACGGAGTGCAAAGGAATAGTACACCCGGACTAGAATGGATGATGTGGACTACCTTGTTGAAGACAACGCAATGGATGATTTTTGCTTATCACCGGAGGAGGAGGGGACCCATGGTGGGACCACTTTTGAGGATGACCCTGAATAAGAATTACTAAGGAGGCAGTCTATAGCGAGATAGCACAAGGACGGTGCAAGCTGGGAACGAAATGCAACTGTTGGAATGTTCCAACCATCATATCTGCCTGAGATTCAGATCCGATTGGTGATGGGATACTTCAGACTCAGCATGTCTGAAAAGGAAAGGTTGCAACACAGACCGACGAGATGACGTTGCGAGATTCTCGGGATATGAACTACGATAGCAAGCTCCAAAACATGAGCTGGTTTTGCTACAAACATGTGAACACGTTGTCCTAGACAAGCATGACCACATAGTAGTCTTATAATAAAACACTACCGAGTTCAGGTGGGGAACCATAATCGAGGATATCGGAGTTTAACATAAGTCATATGATTAGCTCTTATGAAGAAACTTCTTCTCCTTGTACAAATCAGTTAGTGGCTTGGTGTGCTAGGAATACATACGGAATGAAGATGATCAGTCTATCAAACCATAGAATACTTCGCACATGCATGGTGACTTGGAATGATTCGGAGGGAGCAAAACAAACCTTTCTCAAGTTCATGGCGGCAACTTACATCAGATGCACATGAACTAGAGGAAGTCACTACTTTCATCCAAACATATGCTTCATGAACGAAACACGAAGAAATGCTTACACAAGTTTCCAATACTAGGTTGATGCTCAACATGACTCATGGGGGAGACAAAATGCTACTGATGGGCTCAACAGCAACTCATTGGGATTTCCATATCACTGGACTTCCACCATCATGTGAACACGGTGATAGCATTGGTCAGACCAAAGATGTAATGGGTATGCTCGAGGGATTAACCACGAGTAAGACAACATTACGAATATCGTTGGTTCTGATTTGACTTGACAATGGCCCATACTCAAGTCAAAGAATTGGTAGGACAATAGATCCAACAACTGATCACGAGGACCAATCGATGAAGATATCATCTTTCTTCAACACACACTACACAAGAATATCCCTTTGGATCGAACTAGGTTAGGCAAGCTTTTATCTTCCAACTCTCCAAGTTATTGTCTAGCTTAACCAACTAGCTCGTGGATATCCAACACGATTCTTGGAGAAGGGTGGTTTAGAGGAATACCAACTTGATCACGAGCCCAACATAACGGTCGGAAACAACCGGTAACACTTCCAAGAAGATATTTGGAAAGTCACGAACCACCGGTATGTTACTAAGCTCGAGAGCAATCTTGCTTTTGAGGGCAAGACAATATTATCAAATGAGTGAGGACTTGACAAGATCCTAACTCATCAATCGAGGTGTGCACCAGAAATAGGGACTAGGTAGCACGATCAATCTTAGGATGATGGTTTAATAACCAACACGCTAAGAATGAGAATATTGTCCGTTCACTACCAAGCAACAAGTTGCTCGGGGTATTGGTTTCACACATCACAATTCACTTGCCGGCATTCCGGTTACAACAACACGGAACCGAGGAATGAATAATGATAGTGAGAGTATCACTACGTCAAGAATTCCTAGGAGGTTGTGCAATTCCCATGACACTCTTGACATAAAGATGGTAACACTCCAAGGTAGAACAGAACAAAAGCTGAATTGGCGTTTTGATCTGCGGGATACAACTACTTTGACCCAATCCTAGAAATGGATGAGGTACTGGAGTTTGTTTCTCCTAGTCATTCCGAATAGAATGGCTTGACGGACCACAAGGATAAAATGCATCGATGAACACAAATGCACACATACCCTTGGCTATCAATTGATAGATGAAGGTCGAAAGGCATCTAAGAGAACAACTCAAAGGAACATATAATTTTTTGAGTTGTGGATGCACAGATTAGTATGTCGAGCAAGCTCAACATTTCTTCCGGATAACCCATGCAGAAAGGTAGAATTGGCAGATTCACAATTATGAATGGAGAACTCCTCAAGAGCACTCTTATTGTGATCTTTTGGCTCAAAGAACTTCTGCCATAAGCGGTTCGTAGTATTTGGAAGAAGGAAATACCACGGACCTTGAGGACTATCGCAAGGTTACTAATATCCTAAAGGCACTAGCAAATACTAACAACATGAAGTAGGATGAATCCCGGGTTCAGCAACCCAGGAGTAGAATACCTACTACTAAATGGCATCACGGGATGCTTTCGAAAATGATGGCCATAATCATCATACTAGGGATACAAAAGCATTGCTAAATTGCTAGGTGACCTCCTAAGCACCTAGGGTCATAATAATAGTTCCAACATATGTGTCGAGGCAACAGAGTACCTCAACCGACTGGTTAGTGTGCTTATTCTGACCAAAAGGACATCGGAAACGGAAGGAAAGGATTTGCAAATGCATCAGACTATTTAGAGACCTGGGATGACTCGGACAGCATAACGGCTGTAAATGCTCAAAATGATTTGAGACATCCTGCAGAAAATGGTGGCATAACTACTCAACAACATCATAACAAGATTCTAGGATCAACAGTTATCATACAGAAATAGTAGGAACTAAACTGGGGATTAGAACCAACAATCTTAAGGTCTATGGATTAGTAACACGTCATCCTAATAGATAGATGAGAAGCCTAGTTCTTAAACCCCGTAGAAGAGAAGAGGATGACTCAGATCAGAAGGCCATGAGGTATAAGGAGTAAAAAGAGCCTTACGTTCCCTTCCACAATCAATTCCCTTACATAACTAAAGCATTTCTAGACACAACTTCACCAGTTTGGCTTGGTAATCCTCTGAGCGATCGGGCTCGATACCAACGCTGTCGGGACCCGATCCTAAGTCACACCGATCTAGCATGTAACACATCATATCACTTTGCGGCCTCACGCACGGTATTCCCACGGGTGTCGCCTTACCATGGCCCGCGACCGTTTGCGTCTTTTGGCTCACGTATATGATAGTGTCGCTAGCATCCATATGACAAAGAACCCAGGCCGACATGGCTAGTCGTGAACCCAAAGCGGCGCTAACCTATGGGGACAGGCATACATGAATCACATCGAGCATGTCGGTCATCAACATATATATTCGGGCTGTAGCACTGGGCTAACAGGACTCCGGTATCCCGGGCTGTAGCAGGCTAGGCAGGACTCCGAATAACACCGCGTGACATTTCCCGAAGGAACGGACATAGGAGCAAGTGAAACACATGCCGCCGATCAAGTGTCCAAGCAGTAGTCTTTGGGCTAGCGGGACTCCGTGAACCGGGCATGGCGGACTACTATCGCTCGGAGGCACGAGACTACATTTCCCCATATGAGAGGCTGCCAAGGATAAACAACTAGTTTGTCGGATCCCACACATACCAAGCATTTCAAACATACACACAATATGCTCAATATGTGTAAATACGACGTGGCATCACAACATAACTCTCGACTCAGATATTATTCATTAGGCTCCAAGGAGCGAGATATTACAAACATGGGTCTCATGACCCAACACTCGAAACATACAAGTCAAAGCACAAGCGGAAGCTAAACATGTTTGAGTACAGACAACTATAAATGAAAAAGGCTGAGAAGCGACTATCTACCGAGACCTGCCGAGGCACAAGATCGTAGCTGAGGTAACAAGCTAAGCGTCGAAGTCCACGTGGAACTACTAGCGAGACCGCGTCCCTCGCAAAACATAAAATAAGCAAGCGTGAGTACAATTGTACTCAGCAAGACTTACATCGAGATCTAACTACATATGCATCATTATCAAGGGGTGGGGTGGTGGAGTTTGACTGCACAAGCCAGCTTTGACTCGGTGGCTATCCTAAACTACATTTGCAAGTAACTCTTTTGAGGTGGCGCTACACGAGTCCACATATTCACCATATCAATACACCACTATGGACCCGCTCCGTCTTCCCTCGAGAACGCCATCCATAGCACTCACGCTTATCTTGCGCATTTTAAAGTATCCACTTTCACTTGTCTATGAACTGATATAGGCAACCCAAGTCCTTCTCCGTGGACACGGCTATTCAATAGATCATATTAAAACCCTGCGGGGTGTACTTCTTCACACGCTCACCACTTACCGCCGTTTACACGACATGTACTCGGCAACCTTCAAGCGGAAGCCCAGCGTGGGTGTCGGCCACGGCCTACCTAAACACTCAAGTCCCTAGTCCAGGTTTATCGCCTATTCGGGTTCCATCCATGAGGAGTCCGGCCGAGGTTTCCCATACAGCCCCGAACGATGTGTGCAGGGTTCCCGAGATACCAAACGGGCACTCGGTACACCGGGCCATGGTGCCTACCGCAACACAACCCACCCCTAAGGTCAGCGTTGCGTGCGGCCCCCAGCATGCTACAAACACCAGAAACTACTTGCAACTCCCGGACTGAGGACAAGGGTGGTCAAGAAGCCGAGAGGGTCCATTGGTTTCGGGCCCAATGCGTGGTAGTAACTGTTTCATGGATCACAAACACAGAACTCAGTTCCTGAGGACGGCTGCAATGAGACAACCCACCATGTACTCCTACATGGCCTCTCACCGCTACCTTTACCAAATCGTGTTCACCACACTTAGCTCACACTCAATAGGACATGTTCATAACAATTCCAATTCATTCTCGATGAATCAGACCCGACTCAACTCTAAGCAGTAGCAGGCATGACAAACAAGCATAAATGAGTAGGCACAACATGGCTCAAACAACTCCTACTCATGCTAGTGGGTTTCATCTAATTACTGTGGAATGACAGGTCATGCAAAGGATCAAGGGTTCAGCTACCGCAGCAAGTAACACATGAGTCGTTGTTGTCCTAATGCAGTAAAATAGAGCAGGAGCGAGAGAGTGGGATTGTATCGGAATGAACAAGGGGGTTTTGCTTGCCTGGCACTTCTGAAGATAATATAGTTCTTCATCGGTGTCATCGAACTCATCGTCGGTACATCGTCTAACCGGAAGGGACAATTACCGGCAAACAAGAGAGAACACAATCAATGCAATGCACATTCACATGAATGACATGTCATATTAAGGTACTGAATTCACCTAATGCAATAATAATCCAAGTTAGTTGAAGTGGAATTCAAACAAGGTTGAACTCCAACTCCAAATGCTATTTCATAATTTACCCTAATCATGATTCATCCTATTCAGTGAGGTTAACTTGTTCAAACATGCATGATCATGGCATAAACAGATTCTTCATATTTTTCTGATCATTTTTCATATATAAATTATTTCCATCCGAGTTACGGTTGAATTTATATGATTTTTAGAAGTTTGGGGTATTTTCTGAATTTTCCTGAATTAAATTAAATCTAGAAACCTAGTTATTGCGTCAGGATGACATCGGGGTGACGTCAGCAGGTCAAAGGCGCCAGGTCCAGGTCAAACCTGACGCGTGGGACCCGCACGTCAGTGTAACAGGGCAGGGACAGAGGCTGACTAGTGGGTCCGGGTCAACGATGACGTGGCAAAGTCAATCTTGAGGCGGGCCCCGAGATTAGTACTAATCTAACAAAGAAATTAAACTAATTAATCCGAGCCTTTGGGGCCCACATGTCAAAGAGAGGGGGGTTAATTAGTGCTAACAGGGTGGCCACGTCGGCACTTGCCGGAATTAGGCCGGCGGCGACCAACCGAGCGGCGGTGGCTCGCCGGAGTTGCGCTAGGGCCGCGGCTGGGGCGCGCTGAGGGCACCAGGAGGGAGCCCGTGCCCGTGCGCATCTGGGGAGACCAACGGGAGGTGCGGGGGTGGCCGGTGTTCGCCGGAAGCGAGCTCGCGGCGGCGGCCGGAGTTCGGGTGGGTGTGGGTTGGCACTAGAGGGCACGCGGGGAGAAACTGGTGCTGGCTACGGGCTCCTGGAGATGTGTTGAGCACGGTGGTGTGCTCGGCTGCGAGCTACAACGGCTCCAGCCACGGCGGTGACGAGGCACGGCGGCGGCGACCTTCGGTCGCGGTGGACAGCAGAGCTGGAGAAGGGGATCGATGGTGGGGAGAGAGGGGTTCGATAGAGGAGCTCACGGTGGGGGCGCCGGTGATCTCAGCGTGCTCGGGGACGGCCTGGTGACGAAGAATCGGTCGTCGGCGGCCGCCGGAGCAGAGGGCGAAGATGGCGTCGACAGCGGTTCCCAAAGCGTCCGGCGTCATGTGACTTCAGCGGAGAGGGCGGGGCGTCCTGGCGGAGGCCATGGATCGTCGGCGAGGCGAGGAGGCCTGTGGGCACGACGGCGGTGAGCTGCCTGCTCTTGAGTGTGTTCGGCGCTGCTGGGAGAGAGAGCCGAGCGGTGGGGAGTTGCCAGAGAGGCGGGGGAAAGTGGCGAGGGTGCTGGGCGTCTCAAAGGCGGCTGAACTCATGGCGCCGCTGCCAGTGAGCGAGGAGGTGGAGGCTCGGGCACGGGCGCGTCGACACGCCTCTGCCAGTAGGCAGAGGTTGAAGACAGCGGTGCCCCTGGTGGGCTGGGCTGCCTAATGGGCCGGCTACAGGTAAGGCCAGGTAAGTTACAGGTGAGTTTCTGTTCTCTTATTGTTTTCTGTTTCTGTGTTTTTTAAATCTTTTGCCACTGTTTTGAATTTAAAACAATTCAAACAATGCCAAAAACTCCTCTGAATATTTTTACTCTGCTAGATGGACTTTTCCAAAAGCTCATAAAATATTTCAGGGTATTTGAAATTATATTCTAATTATATGAATATAATTCAAATTCAAATAGCTAATGATTTAAATTCAAAATCCCAAGGTTAATTCCTTATAAATGTTCAATATTTTGTTTGGGACCAGAACCCTTGCCCAAAATTATCAAACATTTAAGAAGGACATTTTGGGAACAATGAATGAGATTTTAGGGGTTTTGCCCTTCTTTTATTTAAATTTTGAGGCTTCCAAATCTCCTCAGTTCAAGTTTCAAAAATTTTAAACATGATGCAACATGAAGGCTAGCCTAGTGCATGCCAGGACTAGGGATGTGACATCGATGACAGGATATAGAGTGGATAACCGTTTAGGTAAGGGGAGAGGAATTTGATGACCATACCCATACAACGGTGCTTGGATAATTGACAAAGAGAATTTAGCATTTGTGCTTCAAATGTTCTTGTTGATGAGCAATTACCACGAGACATGCTTGAGATAGCATTGACATGGTCTTCAAGCAAAGGTCAGACTTGGGATACTCAAAGGATTCATCAGGAATAACTTATAGAATAAGTCTTACAATTCCCTCATGGAAGAATGGTTAACCTTGCCAAAAAGGAACAACTATAACAATAGGTTCTCCGGCCAGGTGTGCTAGGCATGACATCACCTTACCGGGTCATATAAAGACCAATGTTGTGACTCTTGGAAAATGTTCCAACCATCATATCTGACCGAGATTTAGATCCAATTGGTGTCATGATACCTCAGACTCAGGATGTCCGAGAAGAAAAGGTGCAACACAAATAGACGAAATGACATTTCAAGATTCTCAGGAAATGAACTAAGGGAGCGGTTTCTTGAAGAAATAGTTCATCCTTAAACCAAGGAGAGGATGAGGGGGTAGCTGATGGAATCAACGAAAATCCTCGAGATTTCCAAAAAGGTGGATTTCCACAGTTATGTGAACAAGGAGATAACATTTGTCGGATCAAATGATAAAATGGTGTATGCTCGAGGAGAACATACACAGTTAAACATTGGGTGAAAGGTGCGCCCGAAATATGGGTTGGGTTGCACGACCAATGTCAGAATGGTGATTCAATAATCAATAGCCTAAGAATGAACTTTCGACCATTAACTTCAAAGAAATAGGGTTGCTAGAAGGAAAGAATCCAAACAACACCGTTCACTTGTTGGAATTAACACGGGGACCAAGAAAGAATGGTGATGGTGAGAAGTATTTCTATGTCAAGAATTCTCAAGAGGTGGAACAAATCTCAGAACATTCTTGACATAAAGGATAATAATACTACAAGGTAAAGAAGAACAATTGCTGGATAGCAAGGAACTCAAGGTATAACACCAAACATGAACAAGCTTGTGTTGGTGGGAAGGCAATAAAGTGGTCGATGATAATACAATTCATCGAGGGCAAGGATGGTATTTCTCATCATGAATTCAATTGATATCCTGGATGAGCTCAGAATGTTGATGATCCGACACCTTTGTCGCGAGAGTTCAAGAAGATGTAATCGATCGGGGCGACATCAAGTCAAAGTAATGATGAAGTGAAAGGTTATTGGAACCAAGGGTACGACACAAACTCGAAACCAAGCTTGTTGTTCAAGGCGAAATGATATGACGATGAGGATCGACGTAAGGTTAGTTCATCGTTGAAAATTGTGCTCCGAGAAGAAGGACCAGGTAGCACAGTTAAAATCATCACGACAATGATATAGCCAAACAGGCTAGGAATGGCGTTACCGGGTACAAACTCGTACTTATAGAAGCTTACTGAAGAGTTGTTGAACCGTAGTGCGGACTCAGTTCAGTTATCGGTGTCTTTGAGTGTATAGTAACTCAGAGCCCGTGAAAAAATTGGAATCAGTGGGAAGGTAGCACTTGCTGAAGGACTCATAAGAAGTTATGCAGTTCCATGATAATCTCGAGATACCAGGGGGGTAATAATCGACACAAGATCAAAGTAAAGGTTGGACTGGTGTATTGATCCATAGAAGACAATTGTTTTAACTTGTCCGAGAAATGGAATCAAAGAAGAACAATCATGGTCGGAACCACGGTTGCAAGGGATCAATTCACAAATACCATATGTTAGTTATCAAGGAAATAGTTATTATTACAAGAAGCTTCCATGATAGGATATACATCGCGTCCATGGGCATGAACACAAAGTTCAAGGTCGACTCCCACTTCTCCAATGCATAACCTTTCATTCACTTATCATTTTCGAAGAAGTTGTAGTGCTGAAATTTTATCTAGCGAAGCACCAGAATAGTATGACTCGTGAAAACTTTCGAGTTCACACATTTTAAGGAAGGCATAGGTTCAACCCATCAGGGCATCTTACGAACATATCCCACAAACTTCGGGGTAAATAATACAAGCTCGAAAGTAGAGCATTGTTCTAAAGAAGATGATATAATTTACCAAAGGCATTATATACCCATGGAAAGGCTCTCAAGGTTATTCAATATGAAGGACAACATCGGATAAAATCCAACAAAGGAACCGATGGTCCACAAGGGATCGATGTGAGCATCGGTACTCAACCGAAGGAAGAAGAATGCACGGCATCATATTATAGAACATCTGAATAATTCGATGCTTAGATAACAAAGGAATTTCGATTTCCAAAATAAAGGATCAGAAGTAGTCGCTCTGATCAAGGATGGATAAGTTCAATAGACCTAAGGGTACAGTCGACAGCCAATAGATTGGTTGAGAACAAGCTCATGTTCAAAATGACATCTGAGCCGGAAAGATAATTTAAAAGTATCAACTGATGATTGCGGGCATTCACACTCATGTTGAAACAATAGGATCAAAATGATGGTGTCTAAGGGTACTAACGAATATTGCCAGTCATGTGGAAAGCATCCATAATGTAAGTAGACAAGTATTGCAGAGCAATAAAGCTGCTAAGGATTTTCGGAGGATTGAATAGTATTTCAAAGACTTTTGTGAAACATATGAACAAGCGGGATGGCGGATACTCGGAAAGGGCGAGAATTTATTCTTAGGGGTATTCAGGTGGCAAAGAACTGCAAGGCAGTAGGCACAAAATATTCTCGGGGTATCTTGTAGTAACAAGATCGACTGTGAATAAAAGTAAGCACGACAAGTGTAAGTATTTATCCATAAGAATTTATCGGTGGTCGGGAATAGCAAAAGTGATGGGCACAAAGTCTCGAGAGAATATCAAAGAGTATCTCTGAAATCTTCTGGTGCAGTCGGTGATCATCTGGACCGAAGGGCCTCTCCGGGAGAAAGTATTTTCAAGAACCTAAAGTTAGATTTTAGTAAAAATCGTTTAACCCGAATAGAAGAGAGTTCAGAATCCCAGAGTAAAGGTCGAGGAGTAAAAGATCCTAGTACCACCCAATGGCGACGTGAGCCCATGGGCCACACAGCCATGTTAGTAAAAGTTTTGCAATGACTAGACTCAACTTCGGCCAAGGAGTTGGAAAGGGGGATTCCTATAGGCAGTCGGCTCTGATACCAACTTGTGACGCCCCCGATTCAATCATACACTAATCATGCACGCAAATGTGTACGATCAAGATCAAGGACTCACGAGAAGATATCACAACACAACTCTAAAACATAAATAAGTCATACAAGCATCATAATACAAGCCAGGGGCCTCGAGGGCTCGAATACAAGTGCTCGATCATAGACGAGTCAGTGGAAGCAACAATATCTGAGTCGGACATAAGTTAAACAAGGTTGCCTTAAGAAGGCTAGCACAAACTGGGATCTGATCGAAAGAGGCGCGGGCCTCGTGCAGGATCCTCCTAACTACTCCAGTCATCGTCGGTGGGCTGCGTAGTAGTGAACACCTCCGGGGTAGTAGTCGTCATCGACGGTGGCGTCGCTCTGGGCTCCATCGTCTGTTGCAGCAATCGGGTAAAGGAAGGGGAAAAGGGGAACAAGGCAACCGTGAGTATTCATCAAAGTACTCGCAAGCAAGGAGCTACACTACATATGCATGGATATATGTGTAAAGGGCCATATCGGTGGACTGAACTGCAGAATGCCGAATAAGAGGGATAGCTAATCACATCAAGACTACGCTTCGGCAGCCTCCGCCTTTGCAGACATGTAGAAGAGAGCGGTGAAGTCCTCCAAGTAGCATCGTAGCATAATCCTACCGGCGATCCCTCCTCGTAACCACGAGAGAGAGCGACCGCCGGGTTGTATCTCAACACTTGGAAGGGTGTGTTTTATTAAGTATCTGGTTCTAGTTGTCATAAGGTCAAGGTACAACTCCAAGTCGTCCTGTTACCAAGATCACGGCTATTCAATAGATTAACTTCCTGCGGGGTGCACCACATAACCCAACACGCTTGATCCCATTTGGCGGACACACTTTTCGGGTCATGCCCGCCGCGGAAGATCAACACGTCGCAGCCCACCTAGGCTCAGCAGAGAGGTCAAGACGACGGTCTAAACCTAAGCGCCGAAGTGCAGGGCCCATCGCCCTTAGCACACACCAAGCGTTGCGTCTGTGGCGAAGCAGACCTAGCCTACAGCGTTCCGGTCAATCCGGCGCGCACCACTCGGTCGGCGGCGTCACGAAGTGCCGGTGATACCACGACGTCGGCATACCCATAACTACTCCCGCGTAGATGGTTAGTGCGTATAGACCAAATGGCGGACTCGATCAAATACCAAGATCTCGTTAAGCGTGTTAAGTATCCGCGAACGCCGACCAGGGCCAGGCCCACCTCTCACCCAGGTAGTCTCAACCTGCCCTGTCGCTCCGCCACAAAGTAACAGTCGGGGGCCGTCGGGAACCTAGGCCCACCTCTACCGGGATGGAGCCACCTGTCCTTTCAGCCCCCATCTCCGAACAGTATCACAGGTAATGTAACAGTGTAAAGTATATAGTATATGCCCGTGATCACCTCCCGAAGTGATCACAGCCCAATAGTATAGCATGGCAGACGGACAAGAGTGTAGGGCCACTGATGGGACACTAGCATCCTATACTAAGCAGTAGGATAGTAGGTAAAGGTAACAACAGTAGTAGCAAGGACAGGCTATGCAGCAGTATAGGATCAACTGAAAGCAGTAACATGCTACACTACTCTAATGCAAGCAGTATAGAGAAGAGTAGGCGATATCTGGTGATCAAAGGGGGGGCTTTTCCTGGTTGCTCTAGCAAGAGAGAGGGGTCGTCGGTGACGTAGTCGACCACAGGGGCATCGACGATCGCCACGGGGTCTACCGAAGAGAAGAGGGGGGACGGTAAATACATAGCAAGCAAGTGCATAACAGGATATGAGCGAGCTAGACGTGTTCTAACGTGGTATGAGGTGATACCGGTGAAGGGGGAAAACATCCGGGAAAGTATCCCCGGTGTTCCGTGTTTTCGGACAGATGTACTTGAGGTGAAATGTTACAGGTTCACTATGCTAGGGGCGCGTGGCTGACGAACGGGCTGCGTATCCAAATTCGTCTCGTTGTTCTGAGCAACTTTCATGTACAAAGTTTTTCCATCCGAGCTACGGTTTATTTTATATTAATTTTAAAAGATTTAAATCAATTTTAGGATTTATTTGTATTCCCAATTTAAATAAGTAAATACTTTTGTCACGTAGTGCAGTGCCAGCCACAGTGTATTACAGGTGGGGTCAGGTCAAAGTCAATAGTCCAGTCAGCAGTTGACTAGGTCAATGTTGACTGGTCAATCTGGCTGGTGGGACCCAGCTGTCATAGAGTAGTGTAAATTAACAGTTTAATTAATTTAATGATTAGGTGGGGGTCCACATGCCATTGACTTAGATATTTTTAAGCAGGCTTTTATATGAAAGGGACCACATGTCATTTTCAGTTATTCAACTAAACATTTTATTAGGTTCTAATTAGGTGGTTAGGGGATGGTTAAACCGGCTGGCCCACATGTCGATGGGTCAACCCTTTATTAGAAACGTGTGTGCTGGCGTGCGTGCCGTTAGTGAGTTCAGAGAACGGCGGCCAGCAGCCGGCAGCTCCAGCGACCAAAAGGGCAGCCCGGGTACCAAATGGATAAGCACGAGGCGCATCATCGAGACCTGCCTTCGTCAGCAGCAAGGCGGCTGAAACAGCGTCAGGCGGCGGAAGGCGGCGACTACTGACGGAGCTAGCGGCAAGCGGTGCTGGAGGCGGGGAGGAGGAAAAAGGCCACGGAGGGCGGAGGCTCACAGCCGAGCGGCAGGATGCGTGATGGAGCGGAGGAGGTCGGGGTTGAGCAGATCGATGACGAGGTTAGCGGGGCCTCCGGCGGTGTCGGAGAAGAGGCGCCGGTCGAAGAGGGCCTCGGCGAGGAGCAAAGCGAGGCGGGATCCACGACATGGCCCGGGATCCGTCCCTCTCCGACGAGAGGCGGCTTGGCGGCGGTTCCCAGGCGTGGGCGTGGTCGGGCGTTCGTGTCTGTGGCGCCGGCGAGGGAGGGCTCTAGCGGAGTGGCGGCAGGTGGGTGCGGGGAGGTGAGGCGAGCTTGGGGTGGTCCGCGAGGCAGATAGTCGGCAGGGGAGGCTGGCGGCGACGGGTCGAGGCGGAGGCACTCAGTGAGCGACAGGCGGGGTCAGGCGTCGGTTGCCTCGATCCAGATCCACTCGGGCGGGGTGGGAGGCGAGGTGGATCGAGCGAGGAGGGGGTTCTGACGGCGTGGGCTAGGGTTTGGAGGGTTATGGGGCGCCCGGCCGGCCATTGGCTAGCCTAGTGGCCAGTGGGCGAGGCCGGGGGTGGCCTTTTCCTTTCTTTCTTTTTGTTCTGTTTTCTTTTCTTCTTTTTATTTTTATTTTTCTGTTCTGTTTTATTTTACTTATATAATAGTTTATAGTTTTACAAAAAGTGAAACCCATAGCTAAAATAGAGTTACAATTATAACTACTGCCACGAAAGGTTTTATCCCTGAACAAAATAGTTTAGTATTTTATAAAACCCAAAATGCATTTATTTAATTGTTTTACCTATTGTTTCAATCATTTTAGGGTATTAAAACATTTTATAAGAGTGGGGTTTCTTCACCACAATTAACTTTGCATTATTTGGCACAACTCGAACATTTTAGTTTTAAAGTTTGAAAACTTTTACCATTTGATTTGATTTTGAATTTGAATTTGAATCAGTTTCGAACTAACGCGAGATTAGCAACAGTAACCTAGGTGACATGGCACCATTAGCAGAGGTTCACTGTAGCTTAAGTACCCGGGCGTCACACTGGTTACGCTACACGTGGAACTTATCATAATGCTACATTCTGTTAGTAGTAATACAAGTGAGAGAAAACTAAACAAAATATTTAGGCCACACATTTGGTCCAAAGTCAAATAAAATATGGCATGAAATGCTCCAATGCTATAAGAGCCTAAACTATTAGCATCACACAAATGGATATCACAAACTCACTTTACTTGGGTTATGCTACACACAAGCGTCAATGAAATGATGCTATGTGGAGTTAGTGCTAATACCATGTAAAGTACAAACATAAACAAAAATGATAGATGTCATACGACTCATGCAACACCATAATTTCTTCACAAACCTTTCCTTGGTTACGCTGCGCGCATGCATTATCCTAGTGCCACGCGGTGTTAGTAATAATACAGGTAAAGCAGAACATAATAAAAATTAAGTTCACTCCACATCCAC
The DNA here is from genome assembly GCA_021605205.1 of Aegilops longissima. Lineage (NCBI taxonomy): Eukaryota > Viridiplantae > Streptophyta > Magnoliopsida > Poales > Poaceae > Aegilops > Aegilops longissima. The sequence continues at coordinate 328,487,283 of CM038676.1, forward strand.
ACATGCATACAAAATTCATGCAAAATACATGATAAGGCATATTTCATGTAGCCCACATAGGCTTTAAACAAATAAAAAAATATAATAAACAAACTCCATTTGGGTCAAGCTATACGTGTGTGTTATATCACTGCACCGCGTGGTTAGTTTTGATACCGTGTGAAGTCAAAGTCAACAAAATATGGCACATATCATATGCACCATAAAAAGCATCAAAATTGTGTCAGAAAGCTCCAGCCCATTACGCTACACACGGGCACCATATCAGTGTCGCACGGTGATACTAGTAATGTGATGATGCAAAACTTATTAAAATTGGCATGTCACATATATCCATGCCACCAAAACCAAAGATGTCATATAAAATTCCCAAAGAAAAATATGTACATATCCTATATGCCAAATGTAGGATAAAACTATGCCTAGCCAAAATCAACTTGTGGCTTCAACAAATCAGCATTTGGATAATATGACTGCATCACCAACTGAACATGACCAAGGAATGGAAGTCTTTTCTCCACTCAAGTTTGGGGGAAGTATGAGGGTAGACAAAGAAGGAAAAGGGAAGACAATGGACAAACTCCACTATGAGCAACCTATGAATGGGGGCAATACCATGATTATATTTCCCTCCTCATCATTTCTTCATGGAAGGACGTCAAAGGTTCAGAATAAAGGTCAAGTTGATGCTTCAGAGCCTATTCTTCCGCTGGCCGATAAATCCATTGGAGAATGCTCTGAGACAGATCTCAAGTTTCCCCTTGAATGCAAGAAAAAGCACCCCAATTCCCATGGCTATGAAACATGTCATGTGAACCCAACATCAACATTGTCAAGTCCCTTGTCGTCATCAACACCCGTTGCATATGATTCCTCTCTGATTTTGTTGGAGTCGGTGTGCCATCAACCTCAGCAAAGAAATGTTCGCCATGTCAACCTTCACAATATTAACGTCGGCAAAGTCCGTATCCAATTCCCCAAGAGTGTGGACAACAATCATCCAGACCGCCTTTTTCATATCAGCAAGGGTGGTATAAGAATTCATACTACGGTGACTAGAAACCCTTCAACAGTTGTTGCCTTCATTAGGTTCATCTGGAAAAAGTATCTTAATCATGCCAAGTGTCGTGTTGTCGGCCTCGACTGTGAATACACTAGATATGTCCACAGCGAAGAGCGTAAGAAGCTTCCACTTGAGCAACAACTTGCTCTCTCTAATCAAGAGCCACAATGTGCTGCTGTCTTGCAGCTTTGTGTGGGAAAGCATTGCCTAATTTACCAGCTATACCAGGCTCGTGCCAGGAGTTTTATCCCTCCACTTCTGCGCAACTTCCTTGACAATGACACAGTCGAATTTGCGGGTGCCTCCATTGGCAATGACATAGAAAAACTCAAGTTCTATAACTTGAGTATCAGAAAACCTGTTGATGTTCAGGGACTGGGTATCAAGGTTCCTAACCAAAAAGCAGGCAATTTGGCTTCATTGGAGAAGCTAGCAAAGAAGGTTGTAAACATAAGTCTTAACAAGGACAAAAGCATAACTGTTAGTCAGTGGGAAAAGTCCAACCTGGACCATGACCAAATCAAGTATGCATGTCTGGATGCCTATGCGAGCTTCGAGGTTTATAGGCGACATTCCAACATAGTTGGTTATCTTAGGACCCACTGAAATGTTTGTTCCTGAGTGAAATATGTAACCGGTTATCTTAGTGCATGTTGAAATGTTTGTTCCTAGGTGAAATATGTAAGAAAAAGGTTGTTCAGTCTTTATCAAAGAAAAGGATGTACATGACCATTGTTTCTTTATATTATGGTTATGACTATTTCACTAGGTGCATTCTTTTTAATATGATGATGTAGGGAAGAAAATGTTCTTGTATCATCATATTTTTGTTCTCATAGAAGACAAGTGAATCTGAAGAGAACTGACATATGTTTTGCATTAATGCCTGCAATAATAATGTTGCTTCATTATGTGCACCTAATTAAAAAATACTAGCATATATTACTCCAACAACTTATGAGTCTAAACTATGATGCAGAAAAAGGAAACATACTCCAATACCTCACGAGTATAAACTGTGGTATAAAATATGTATTACTCCAAGAACTTACGAGTATAAACTGTGATGCAAAAAAAATCATCAAACATACTCCAATGCCTCACGAGTATAAACTGTGGTATAAAACATATATTACTCCTAGAACTTACGAGTATAAACTGTGATGCAAAAAAAAATCATCAAACATACTCCAATACCTCACGAGTATAAACTGTGGTATAAAACATATACTACTCCAAGAACTTACGAGTATAAACTGCGATGCAAAAAAAATTATCAAACATACTCCATACCCTCATGAGTATAAACTGGGGATTACAAAAAAATCACTCCATACCCTCACAAGTCTAAACTAGGGCACCCAAAAAATACACTCCAATAAACTTATGAGTCTAAATTGTGATAAAAAAATATTACTCCATACCCTCATGAGTATAAACTGGGGCTCCCAAAAATATTACTCCATACCTTCATGAGTATAAACCGGGCACATAAAATATTACTCCAAGAACTTACAAGTATAAACTGTGATGCAAAAAAAAATCAAGCGTACTCCATACCCTCACGAGTATAAACTGGGGCACACAAAAAAAATAGTCCAACAACTACCGAGTATAAACTGTGATGCCAAAACAAAATATAATCCAAAATACTCCAACAACTTACGAGTATAAACTGGGATGCCAAATAAAATTATAATCCAAAATACTCCAAAATACTCCAACAACTTACGAGTACAAACTGTGATGCCAAAAAAATCATCCAAAATACTCCAACAACTTACGAGTATAAACTGTGATGCCAAAAAAATCATCCAAAACACTTCAACATGTTAAGAGTATAAACTGTGGTGCAACAAATCAACCAAAATTAAATATTCAACAAAAATTTAAAGTTCAAACCTGGGAGTAAATACTCCTAACATCAAATTAAATAACCATATGTCTAAAAGTGCTCCAATGCTTCAAGAGACAAAACTACGAGCATACATTGTTCTCTCGAGCAAAAGGCGCAAGATCAATCATATTTCACAAAAACTTGCCTCACCGGCTCAAACTGGAAATGCAAGTATGCATAAAAAATCACTGTCTTGTCAGCCTACATAATGATTGATCTAAATTTCAAAAGTGTTTCTGGAAAATAGTAGAGTCACTCATAATCAAGTGGCTAAAGCCCACCCGGGAGTACCACCGAAACAGAAAAATGGTCAATTGCGCTCCTTTGTTTCTTCTGAACGGAAATATGTAAACAACAAACAATATCTTCTGTGGAATCGTAGTAAGTCAAAGAACAATCAATTTCAAACATATGATCCAATGCCATATCAACATAAGCTTGGTCATTGAAATAACTCTCTAATGCTTAACAGGATAAAAGTATAAGCATGGATATTCTCTATATAAAAAAAGCCCACTCTTTCATGAGTCTTGCGACAAACCAAACTAATAGCATAATGTTTTCAAAAAAAAGGTGGCGTGAATTAACAAAAAATAATAGTCAATAAATATGATCAACTTGACAAATACATACAAAAGGGATACCATTAAAATATGATGGTAAATCAAGAGCATTGGGACAGGGGCACCATCATCCAAGGATGCTACATGTGAAGCATATATCCAATGGCACATAAGGAAAATGCACACTCAATATCTAGTGAAAAAAAATTTCCTCCCAACAGGTGGGCGATAAATACAATCTTGCCATATCCTAAAATACTGGGGGCAAACCCATCAAAAGTTGTTGAAAATAATCATATATATATATATATATATATATATATATATATATATATATATATATATATATATATATATATATATATATATATATATATATATATATATATATATATATATGTCAACACACATGCTTCCAATTTCTCAACGAAAAAGTTGTGGATGAGGTCATACCATGATCTTTCATGTAGTATAGAATGCTAAGAGTGCATTCTAGTGCAACGGACATCAAACCTAGTGACCTTGAGGTTACATATGGTTATGCCAATTTTCATCGAGAACAAATTCTGCGGGTTGAGGTGACTTACATTGAGGAGCAGTTATCTCAATTAAATGTTTTCTTCCATTAAAACTAGGAAGAATCTGCATACCTTGGAAATAAATAACACATCCTCAAGCAAAGAAAGTTATGTATCTTCTTGTGTCACTCTTGAGATAATAAAATAGGTGATTTCCCAGCAAGCTAAGGCTCAATATATGGAGACAGGGTATGCCAACTGGCCAAGGTATGTCAAACCATACCCTCCATATGGTGGTTTGACCCCTTTTCCAATCGAATGTTAACATATAGCTCATATAGTTGTCGCGTACCAACATTCGACACGTAGCAAAGCTATTTTCTTCCGACAATTGTTCAAATTCCATCGGGACTAATTGTGTCCTTGGTACAAAAAAAAGCTACAACCATGTTCCATCAGGACTCGAAAAAAATGCAAGATATCCTTCTTGGATATTTTGTAACAAAAAAAATCACATGTTCCCCAAATTGGCCTGTACAAAGAAAAAGCTAAACAATATTGTTTTCTAAGTTATTATTAGGTGGAGAATTTAAGCCTCAGTGTGAAGAACAATTCATTGAGGTTGGGACAATATGGATGTCCGCGGATAGTCTCCTACCAAGTATGTTGGCACTTACAAGGGGTGTGACGAATCACTTTTGACGACTTGGCCCTGAAAGCTACCAACATAGGAAACCTTGAAGAAAAAGTTGATCATCGAAATCATTCCATTGAAGGACCCATGACTACAAACACAGAGTTACAACAAAAATGAACAAAAAACATACTCCAACATAAATTATTGGCACCATGCAAACACATGACAGAAAATACTTTGATGTTACGCAAAGCATGATTCGCTGGCAGCATGACTACAAAAGCAAGATATGTGTATCATTCATATGGAAAATATAAGCTCCCAGGATATACGAGTATAAACTAGTAGCCATGTATGGAGAGAAAGAGATATAATGCTCCAATTCTATATGAGCCTAAACTACAAGCGTCGTGTGAAACTTTGAACACGCATTAAAATGCTCAATGCTATATGAGCTTAACTATAAGCATGTTTCAAAAATGTTAAATTTGATCCAATCTTCATGAGTTTAAACTCCCAATGTTAAGTCGTGCGCTCCGAAAAGAAAGAGTTCCGAGCCTAAATTATAATATAAAAAATGCATAGTGTAGACAAAAAAACTACACATCCATGTATAGCTGGGATGCATATGAATAGAAAATCAGATGCTGAAAAAGAATACTAAGGCAAATCACGAGCCACGTACAGAAATATTGTCAGCACAAAATAGATTGTCAAGTTTCGAGCTCTGGGTCCGAGTAAAAAAAATCATCGAACCCAGACCTCGAGGGGCATCTGTTGACATGGATTTTGACCAAGATAAAATAAATATATGGACCACGTAATATAAATTAAAAAAGGGAAAAAATATGTTTTATAATGAGAAGAATCAATTAAAAAATATAATCAATCGCTCAAAGTGAGGACTAACAAAAATAGGCATACGATATATTTTCGAAGGTCGATAATGCATGCATTAAACTGACAATTATAAAATATGACGAAACAAGTAATAGTCCTCAAGTTTTCTCCTATGGAAAAAATGTACGCGCACCGTCGCGGACGGATAATGATCTAAAATTTCACCGTCAGAGGGGACGCCAAAAAATGTCAAAGCATCATGGAGTATGTCCCTCCATCAAAATACCGTTGTATATTGACGGATGCACACAAAATATAATTCGATGGAGAAGGGCAATAATAGGACCGATCTGCTGCACACAAAAAAAAGAAAAAAGAAGAAGAAGAAGAAGAAAAAGAGATCCATTAGATAGCATATATATGCATGCATGTGGTATGCGTACGTGACTTAGCTCATATAGCCACACACCGTAATTGGTTTCCTCATAATCATGTCTAGGTATGCATGACGCATGCATTAGGTTCCAATTGAATTAAGAGGCCCAGATGTTGTCTTGTAGCAGAGCCCATCTCTAGGTAGTGTTTAATTAAGCAAATTGATTAAACTAATTGGGCCAAAGGGCCATGTGCGCTCCCGCCCAGGTCCCATCAATCAACTCAGGGAGACCAAGTCTGGAGCACTCCACTTCCTACCCACGTTCTACCAGCCAGCCACGCTCCCGCTCCCACGTTCTACACGACGTGCAAGTTGAGTCCTTGGCGCGCGTGGTAGCCTCAAGGGCTAGTGCTGCAAACCCCGCCCCTATAAATACCAGTTAGGCAGACTGCTCTGGGGTCGGCCCTTCATTTTGTCTTCCCATCTGCTCTGCTAGAACACACACACATACGAAACCATAAAGGAAAGAAGAAAAAGAAGCAGGCAGGAGCCAGGCTTGCTAGGAGTTTGAAGGTGAGATTCATGCTTCTTCCCTAGCCCCTGATTTGGCCATTGTGGTACAGATCAGGGAGCTTCCTACTTCCTCCTCTCCCAAAACTTTAACTCTTGGTTCGGCCATCATGGTACAAATCAAGAGGCATGTTTCATCTTTTCAAAATTCTTGCCTTTAGTCTGGCCATTTTGGTACAGACTAAGGTGCATGGTTTAATCTATATCAAAATTTTGTCTTTGGTTTGGCCATTTTGGTACAGACTAAAGAGTATGTTGCATCCATCTCAAATTTTTGTCCTTGGTTTGGCCATCGCGGTACAAACCAAGGGACATGTTATATAAACCCCAAATTGTTGCCTTCGGCTCGGCCATCATGATGCGAGTCAAGGGCGTGCATAGTTCTTGTAAGCACGGTTCCTTTAAATGTTGCGTGCACTTGACCCATTGGTCTCCATCTTGGTTCGGTCCCTTTAGCGATACAAGCCAATATGAACGCCCCGTTCCTTGGTTTGGTCTCTATACATGGATACAAATCAAGAGAGTGTCATAGGTGCGAAAACCTCATATAAAAAATGCCTTAATTTGGTCATCATAAGAAAAATGGATATTACTAAGTTGGAATGAAATTACGAACTCACTAAACTGAACTCATGATAATCTCTTGTTTGGTTGCGCTACGGGCCTTATGTGTCGCGCTAGTTGTATCTGAACAAGAGCATAAAATATATTTCCTCACTTGGTTACGCTACGAGGGCATTATATTAATGCTACTTGGTGTTAGTAGTAATACAAGCAAGGCAAAACTTAATTAAAAAATGCGGTCATGCTACACAAGCAAAGACCGAAATCATATGAGATGTATTATAAAACATGTTGCACCGTAAAAAAAGCCAATCTCACTTGGTTACGCTACCGTGGGCGTTATCATAATGCTACGGTGTTAGTAGTAATACAAGTGAGAGAAAACTAAACAAAATATTTAGGCCACATATTTGGTCCAAAGTCAAATAAAATATGGCATGAAATGCTCCAATGCTATAAGAGCCTAAACTATTAGCATCACAGAAATGGATATCACAAACTCACTTTACTTGGGTTATGCTACACACAAGCGTCAATGAAATGATGCTATGTGGAGTTAGTGCTAATACCATGTAAAGTACAAACATAAACAAAAATGATAGGTGTCATATGAATCATGCAACACCATAATTACTCCATAAATCTTTGCTTGGTTACGCTGCACGCGGGCATTGTCTTAGTGCTACACGGTGTTAGTAGTAATACATGTAAAAGAGAACTTAATTAAAATAGGTTCACTCCACATCCACATATGTATAAAAAATTCATGCAAAATCCATGATAAGGGATGTTCCATGTCGCCCACATAGGCTTTAAATAAACAAAAAAATATCATAAGCAAACTCCACTCAGGTCAGGCTCGATACTGGGCGGACTCAGAGTCAACAAAATATGGCACATATCATATGCACCATAAAAAGCATCAATATTGTGTCAGAAAGCTTCAGTTCATTACGCTACACACGGGCACCACATCAGTGTCGCGCGATGATAGTAGTAACGTGATGATGCAAAACTTATTGAAATTGGCATGTCACATATATCCATGCCACCAAAACCAAAGATGTCATATAATATTCCCAAAGAAAATATATACATATCCTATATGCCAAACGTAGGATAAAACTATGCCTAGCCAAAATCAACCTCCATTCTGCATATACATGAGGTTGAACACACACAAATGGTTGCATGCTAGGAAATATATTCCCAAACATCACACATGAAATCATAGAGGAGTATTTGCATGGAACCAAACTTCGAGATCACCAAGAAGGAGTTCATCGTCGACCACGAGGAGGATTTCTCTTGTAGAATATTGTAATAGGCATGTGATGTAATCCTATATAATAGATATGTTGGAATTCTTAATCAGGGGTTTTCTCTTCGGAGATGTAATTAACAGAATTTTTATGCAAATGTAAGAGTTCTGGAAATAAAGTACCTGCAATATTTGATTCTATTTTTATTTTATGCATTTAAATTTCACTCTGTATCAATGACGTGGACGCGTGTTCTGACATATTGGCCAACTCAGATATAGCGTAACAAGTAACAAACAAGCATTCGAATCAAGCAATACAGCAAAGCAGAAAACTGGACTATTTGTTATTCTGTAGGATTATAGGTTGAGGGCACAAGCCAAGAAAGCAGCCCACACGCATTACATTTCACATGTACTAAAACACACTGGCTTACCATATGTTGCTGTGAAGCCTCGCTGTTGTTGCAATGTTCTTTGAAGATATTGTCAGCATCCCGTGGTTGCAAATCTACTTATTGTTGTTTATTCTGCACCCTCTATTTAGGTAAAATTAATTTTTAATCGCATGCACTGGTTCGAATTGATCATCAATGGTTCATCTAAACTAATGAAAGAAGGGTGTGTGCATACACGACAATATATCTGCTTCCCTCTATTTTTGTGCTTGTTCGAGGTGCCAGCCCCAAAAGAACAAATATTTTGCTTGATGGGGTTGGTAGCTCCATAATTAATAGAAGCATCAAATTAGTCATGCAACTTGGGAAGATCAAGAACACACAAAAAATTAATGAACAGAGGCTCGTAGCAGTGATGAGCTAGCATCAGAAAATGTAGGGTAAAACAAACAAAAACCAGTGGAACCACATCCTAGTTTGCTGATGTGTAATTGAGCATATAGAACATGAAGCAGTCTGATGGAACCAACAGGTGGCATCAGAACAACACCATTATCATAAATATAGCTTGCAAGAAGTAAAATAGTAGGAAGTGATATCTAGGAAGTATAGTAATACTTAGGACAAAACTAAAGCATATTAACTATAAGTGCTCTGGTATGCAATTTAGCACATGTAACATGTTCCTTTGCGGAAGTATGGCCCTACAGTGCAAGCGAATAACGTGTCTCATGAAAAACTGAATGATGCCACAAGAAATTCAAAGGTGCGGTGCTTATGCTAAGAAAGTGAACGTAGGCGCCGGCCGTTGGATAATAGTACCTGATTCTCGGCGGCGTATGGGTATCGTTGGCATACTTGATAGCTAAGGATCATCGATGGTGCTCGTGTTGCGGTTGAGTTTTGGCCAGCTATCGCCGTCGCTGAAGGGGCTCCGGTGCTACGGTTGCGGCGCCTGTCGACATACAAGAAAGCTCATTTGTGGTAAGTGAACAGTTGCATTATAAAGAGAAAAACCGAAGGAGTACAGATCAAAATAACCTGATGAGGCTGCGGCGTCGGTAAAGCAGGGCCTATGGAGTTGAATATGGCGTCCGTGGAGCGGGTCCGGTGTAGTGGACGAAGGCTTGGCGAGGCGCGTTATCTGATGCTTTCGGTGAGCGGATCTGTTTGACAAGCGAGGGCTTGTATGAAGGGTCAGCGAAGGGGCGGACGAGGAGCTGTGAGCGGCCTACACTGTGGTGGGCGAGGCGCGGTTAAGCAGATCCGGTGCGGTGGACCGTGATGGCGGTCAAGGAGATCTGGAAGCGATGTAGAAGCCGATCGGCTGAAGCGGCTCGGTGAAGTGGTGAGTTGGCGGTTAGGGGTCCCAAGGTGCGGAAGGTAGATCCGTCGAGTGTGAGGTCCACCGCTCTGGCGGAGGACTAGATTCGATGGCTTGCCGTGGTTAGAAGTCGGGGAGGGAAGGGAGGGCTCAGGGAAGAATGTTGGGGGCAAAGAGGGGAAAACAATGGAGTTATCAAAGCAGCCCTTTTCCGTTCATGTGGCAGGGGTAAAATAGGAATATCGCAGGGCTAAACTTTCGGGCGCGAGATATTTCGATGTGAGCGGGAAGTTTGAAAGCTTTAGGTGCCTGATATTATATTCTACTCTTGTACGGCCGACTATGATATTGGCCGAGAATTTGTTTGTTTTGCACGCAAAAAAAGTGCAAGTTTTGAAAATCAATGTCTCCAACTCGAAACTTAGATTGTCCATTCAATTCAAATATGGATCATTGAGCTACTACAAGCAAATACCATCATATGGTCCAATTCAAATGAAATTCCAAATGTGTTTATCCTAAATATGATGATAAAAGCAAAAATGTGTATGTGTATGAATAAAGTGGATGATTATAAAGTTTGAACATGCCCATATGTGTATATCTCTAGGTTTGATATATGAGTTTGAAATCACTAAATCCCGGCTTAAAAATGTACCTCCATTTAAATGAATTACAAAAGCTAATGATGGAGTCCAATTCCAAAATTCCAATCTTAGGTTTGTAATTCTGGTACATCAAAGTATATCACGCATGTTCAAAAGTATCGTTATCTCATAGTCCAAACTGTGAAACAAATTGATCAACCTTGAGAGCACACATTATTGACCATGTATATCTCAATTACGCTAAAGCCCCTCAAATATAGACACCTCACTCTTTATCAAAAACCCCCCCTCGTCGCCCCCACACACACACGAAGTTGTTCTCTCCCCAAACACCAACACACGAGCACATTAACACCCTCTCTCTTCTAAAGTCCGGACCCCAATATAGGTCTCTATCACTTTATCTCTTGGGCATGCACACATCTCTTCCCCCACTCTCTAGCTAGGTCTCCCGGCATCTCTCTTTCCCAAGCACACGCACTATATATAGTGTATCTTTCCCATACACACAAAATGTCGCCCCCAAACGTATATCTCCCTAGTTATGTGGTTCTCATACACTCACCTCACACACCACCCCCACTGCAAAACAAGCACACTTTGTCTCCTTGTGCACCACTCTCCTCTTTCTATCTTTCCCACATGCGGACCCCCACTCCTCCACAGTATACATATATGTCGTGACTCTTTCCAGAGCTCCCTAATGTATCATCGTTCTCGATCTCGCACATTGTTCTCTACACCATCTATTCTAGATCTCTCATGAAGTCCCTATCACACACACGATGACTCGCTTCCCTTGCGTCTCCGTACATAGGCCAATTTCAAACAACATCAACATTGTCTCCCTGTCTATACGCCATTTATGGACACAAACGCCCCCTCTCTTCCTCTTTCTCTCTCTCTCTCCGTCGCTAGCTCTCTCTCTCTCTCTCTCTCTCTCACTCTCACACCCCTCTCGCACACACAATCGATGTCTCTTCCAAATAGTCTGCTCCCCCCGCCCGCTCCCATGCTATCCCGCTACTACACATGTCACACCATTCCCCCTTCCCTTATACTAGGTTTACATCATTAGTGGTCTCTCTACTCCACATACACACACTCCCTCTCACACACAAACGCGCGCACAAACACACACAAACATGCACAAACACCCATTAATCTAGATCCTCATCTCTCCCCATGTTCGCATGTGTATCTCGCACACCCACTCTCTAATTATGTATATGTGTCTCCACGTCAACACAAAGCCCCATGTACATGTCTATCTATCCTCCACACACATAGACACAAAGAATCTATTATCATTGCCTCAGTCTCTAGACATATCACACACGCACACTGTCTCTCTCTCTCTCTCTCACACAAACATGCTCAACAAGGGTTTCCCCTAGAATAACTTACCGTCTATTCATCAACAGTCGTGGCAGTACGGCAAACACGAGACGTGAAAAAGAATAAATCTACACGTGCTTAGACCACCTAGTATGACTACTAGGACTAGAGCAAGCCAAAAAGCGCGCCGCCGTCACCCCCTCCTTATTGGCGACGGGAAAACCTTTGTTTTACATAGTCGAGAAGTCATTTTGCTAAGGCCTCACATGCTGAGGCGTTGAATAGAATGTAGATGCTAGTTTACAGAAACAAGTATCGATAATACGTTTGTATAATACGTTTGTATCTCCCTACTTATATTTCTTCTCTTATAAAAAACCGAGTTGGTGATGATGGTACGCGTGCCGTCTTGCAATATAGACCGTACGATCTATATCTGACTGATGGAAATTAAACTAAAAGATACCCGCACCCCTCTCCACATTTTTAGACAAGGCCATCCCTCGTTCATCCTTATCTCCAACAACCTCATTGTTGAGTAATTAAGAAAGGAAGCCTCTGGAACAAACTGGCCTAGTGGCCGCTGCCGGCGTCATCAATCCCCATGCCTCCGCTCAGTCTGACCACCGATCACCACCACGCCCCACTCCTCTTCACCTTATCTCCTATTTATTGAGATATCATTAGTTTTTACACATCGGATTACTCCCGCATGGGCCAATCACAACGAGTGTTTTTATAAAAAATGCATCTTGATGTTCCGTGCAATGCACGGATCTTGCTAGTACTCCTACAGAAGACTAAGTTGGTGATGATGGTGTGTCTGCCATCCGTCGTTTGTGACTATTAGATCTACATCTAACGACTGTGAGGTAAGTTGTTGCATTTTCTCACAAACATCCCACTTGTCTACCAATTTGCAGAAAAACCCATAATTAGTATCTTAAAACCAACCACATCCCTCCCTGACCTCACCAAAACAGCCCAAGGAATATATTCTAATTGAAACATAATATATCTCTAGTGATATATGTATATCAAAATTAGAGTGTTTTGTATCAAGTTTGTGAATAAGTATTATTCTAATTATGATTTGTTGCAACGCACATGAACATTGCTACTATTTCCAACCATGCAAAAAAAATTCCCTAGTATTCCATAGTTTCGAGTTTTCCATCAAGATATTAGTCACTCATGGTTGATATTTACTTTCAATCATGTACACATATGCACTATGTAACTAGCCTTGCTTATTGGGTTCCAAAGCTTAACTTTCGCTCCTACTTACAATATGTAGAGTATTTAACAAAAAACTACCACTTTCAACCAGCCCTAGGAAGAATCTATTGTACAAAAGATAGCAAAAACATACCCAAAATTTCTTAATCCACGCCAAAAACTACTACCTACCGATTAGGTTAGTTTAAACCCAATTATGACAGGGTTGGCCCACATGTCCGTGCTGACGAGGCAGCTTAAACAAACACATTTTGTTTGACCGTTGACACAAGGGACCTACATCTAACCTTCTATCCTGTTATTCCCCCTCAAATCATTATTTTTCCTGAACATTACTTCAAACAATGTTGATGCGTGTTCGTCGGTGGCTCCGGTGATGAGCGAGTTGGCCACCGCTCCGCCGGACGGGTCGGACGCCGTGCTGGCCTCCGCACGGGTTGGCAGGCTGACCCGAGCATGACTCACGAGCGAGCAAGCCGCCACGCTGGCCTTCGCTCGAGCAAGATGGTTGGCCTTAGCGCGGCGCGCGCGAGCAAGCCGCCGCGCCGCCGTGCCAATCTAACTAGCAAACCTTGCAGACAAGCAGCTGGACGGAGCTATCTTGGCTAGCTAGCGGCCGCGAGCACCGGACGGAGCTGGCATCTGGGCTGCCGCAAGATGGGCTCCGCACCGCCGGCGGTTTTGACCTCGCCTTCTGCCGGCGGCGGTAGCTGCATCCCATGGCCGAGGATGACTAGGTGGACGGGTCGGAGGTAGGAGGTCACTCGGGGATCTTTGTGCAGACTGACAAGTAGGTCCCACAAGTCATAATGCCCGGTCGAATAGAAGGCGTTGACTTAATGGGCGACACGGGCCCTGTTTGGATACTCTAAGTCGAGGTTAGATTCTAACCTGAACTAACTCTAACCAAAGTGGTGTTTGGATGGCAGGTTAGATTGACAACAAATGTATCCAAACAGGGCCATGGGTTGAAACGTGCCTATAACGGCACTTTGTAGAGTAGTTGTTTCTTGGTAGGGCTGGTTGGTAAGAGCATGTACAATGGTTGATAAGGTAATCTTATCTTAAGTCTGCCACGTATGCAAGTGGTAGTAGTTTCTTGGCATTATTAGTGGTTTCTTGCATTATTAGGGGTTTCTTGTAAGGAACAATGTACTACTAGCGACAAAAGGCGATTCTAGGTTGCGTTGTACTACAACGAGTACTACTAGTGGTCGCGGGAGTGTATACCTCGTTTTGTGGGTTCGATCCCGGCCGAACGCACGACGACCTTTTTTAAATAGTAACTTTGCTGCGAGCCAATATTTTACACACGTAGTTTGAGTTTTGAAGTCAAACGGACATGCGGCACCACAATCTAGGTGCACTGGATAGCCTAGCCACGTGAACGGGTTTTCTTCCCAGCATCTCGTGGCTCGCGTGCTCGCCCTAGCCGCACCTTGCTTGCAGCTTCCTCATCAGCTAGTAGCATATTTAAACTAGCGCCTCCCAATTAGGCCCGAGGAGCCGGAAAAGCCTGGTGGGGCATTGGGAACTGTGCAATATGGCTTTGTATGTAAAGTGCTCTACTATTACTCCATAGCCTGGCGGGGCATTGGAGTACTCTGTAGCTTGTGGCGTTGCACGCATGGACTCCACTCCATTATCGGCTCGACTATAAAAGAAATTCCTCTTGACGTGTTTTTTTTAAACAGAGGCAAAAGCTTTGCTTCATCTCATTCATAAAGAAGGAACTACTAACAAAGTTCGACGAGATCCATTACACCTCCAAAAATGGAAGCGAAAAGCCTAGTCTGGTTGTATCAAATAACTCAAATGTTCTGCCCCCACAGAACCGTCGTTGATAAACAGGATGCTAGTGTGTGTGTGAGAGGAGCGGCTGAGTAGGCCAGCTACATGAGAGGAGCGGCTGAATAGAGCACCGAGAGTACCCACTAGGCCACTACGCAGGTGTACTTCCCCTACATTGATAGTACAGCGATGGTTCTAGAGAACAGTAGTACCCTCCACTTCCAACTGTAGCTCCTTGGCCCTGAGATTCCAGAGTTCAAAACTGGTGCACTATACTAGAAGTACAGTACATAGCACTAGTAGTACCCTCGCACTACTAGTTCAGAAAGTAGTACTAGTACTGCTACAGTACGAGTACGTACTCCTCCGTCACATAATGTAAGACGTTTTTTGACACTAGTTGGCGTGTACAAAAAATAGCAAAAACATTCCCAAAATTTCTTAATCCACGTCAAAAACTACTAGGTAGTGCCAAAAATTTCTTACTAGTGCTATTATTTACAGTATAATGCAATCCCATAACGTCCCATAATGCTAGTACTAGTAGTAAATAATAGCCTCACCCCTTCACTACAGTTGGAAGGAACGATCTACAGTTGGAAGGGACGAGGCCCTGCGGTTACTACGCTCTTATCTCCTCCTCGCCAGTTCCCCTCCCCCCGAAGAGAAGTCAGTTCGTCGCTGCTCCCATGGATTCGCCAGGCGGTTCTCCTCCTTGTCGAGGCTGGGAGACCTTGGACGATGATCCTCTGGGAGAAATCGTACGCCGCTCCGACGTCCTCACCGCCGCAATACTCGGTGCTTCCTGCACCAACTATTTCAAGACGGTGCTTAAAATGGCTTGGGAAAAGGCCATGCTTGTTTGTCTTCCATGCGTCCTCGAGGAGAAGGTTCTTCTATGGGACAATCCTTTGAACAGTCCACCGCTCCCTGGCCATGGTTGCACTTTGACTCCGCTAGAGTTGCCGACGTTGAGAGGTAGTCGGATTTTGTCCGATGAGCAGGTCAGTAATGGAGTTTGATCATGTAGTACTTAGTTGTTCCATTTCCATCCCGTAATTTCTCTGTTGCCCACCGTCTTATATATAGGTCTGGTTCGGTGCCAACGAAGATTGGCTTGCATATATCCGGCCGGATACCACCATCATTTTGCAAAACATCCATAGCAGTGTCGCCGTTCCGGTAGAC
The DNA here is from genome assembly GCA_021605205.1 of Aegilops longissima. Taxonomy (NCBI): domain Eukaryota; kingdom Viridiplantae; phylum Streptophyta; class Magnoliopsida; order Poales; family Poaceae; genus Aegilops; species Aegilops longissima. The sequence continues at coordinate 328,503,458 of CM038676.1, forward strand.
CCCTTCTCCACCATATGGGATCAGCCTTCCGGACAGGCTGGGCTTGAATACGTATGATGATGCCTACATGAGATTGAAAAATATAGCAATTGCGCACCCACCGACAAAGCGAACGGCTACGACGATTACTATCTCATCGTGGTGTTCGACATAAGGATTGCCATCAATGCAATAGGCAGTAACGGCAGAGGCTGGCACATGTTGGCGGCGGCAGATTTGTACCCCTACACGTTCGAAGACGCCGTGCGCCATCTAGGCCGCATCTTTGTGGTGACAAGCCAGGGGACTTGTTTCATCTGGCTGCCATTCTACGGCATGGGAGATTACAAATGGAATGCACAAACCATCATTTGCATCCCTAACGGCACTCCATTATTTTGCAGGGACCAGTCATCCCGCGATCAAAATAAGATCGCCGATCCTGGATGTGCATTTGCATCCGTGATTCGGTCTAACTTGGAACCTTGTAGCTGACTTTGGCATATTGGGATCAACTATCTTAGCAGTCGTTACCCATGGTACCACTAATGTGCAACATGGTCACACAATCTACCACGATCAGACCGTCACCATCTACCCAGGTATTCCATTTTTTAACCCTCTCGCCTTCTCTTTCATTGTTGTACTAGTACTCTACTTACGTACTAATAGGAGTACTTTTTACCTTGGAGGACGCTTATAGCTAGCTAGGCCCTTGAAGACTTGAACCCACTAGCTGCCACCATTTTTGTTTTTCCATGTCTTACTATCTCATCCATGTAGCCAACAGTGGCTATATATAATAAGCCGGTTATTTTACTTCCTCTATACCGAGTAGTACTATTTGCTGCAGTATTCTCGACCGCCATATTTGAGCACAACATTATTATGCATGGACCTTGACTATGTATGTCACCATGTGTCCAGATATGGGATGCCGCGTGTACCAGATGAACGGCGCCGAGTTCGACCCCCGTGATGCTACATGGGTGCCGAGGAACACTCTTGGAGATTACTCGCTTTCCATTGGGGACAGCTGCCCCATTGTGAAGCGGATGCCACCTTCCGTGCATGACACGGAAGGCCTGCCGTTCATGAAGCATGGTTGTGTCTTCCGTGTGCACCACCGGATGAACGACATGCTGGGACACGTTATCCCTGATTTATGCCGCTTCAGCTTGGATGAGTCTCCATCGTGTGGAGCCGGACTAGAAAGCTGCGACAATGATTCCCGTTGCCCACCGCTATGGATCGTGCCATCTATGAAGAACACCTGGGACTGGAACCTGGAGGAGGACATGTAGCCCATCTATAACATGTAAGTGGAGTACGGTAAATTGTGAACGGTAGCGCTGTGAATATATGTAGACTAGTCGTGCACAAATTTATCACATGAATTGGAGATGAACTTGTGTGGCATACTGGCATTTGTCCTTTAGAATTTATTACTAGTAAAAAATTTATGTGTACATGCAACTTGTGTGGTTGTTGCACGGGCTCCAACACGCTCTTTGAGAAAAAAAAGGTGGCACAGCTTTGGAAATACGTGACGTGGCGGCATCAAACAGTATCATCGTTCGCTATAGTTGTAGTACGCTCCTACTAGGACGAAAACTCCTATAAAACCTTGCGCTTGGATCTTTGCCTCTTCGGGAGGTTCAACAGTTCGTACTCGTGTGAACCTTGCACTTGGCTCTTCGCCTCTTCGGAAGGTACAACAATGATGATACTATAGTATACATTATGCTTCTGGCAATCTGACACCGATTGAACTGCTGCACGTCCACCGTGAGGGCGAGGGCGAGGGAGAGGGAGAGGGAGAGGGCGCGCTATAGTCAAAACCCTCTCCTCGTCCTGCGAACCACCGCGCGTGTGGGCGAGGGAGAGGCGTAGTAAGCAAGCTTCTCCTCGTTTGGAGAGTTGACGGGACACATCAAAGCAGTACTAGTACTAGTCCATACTGCATCCTTTCCGGTTAATATGGCTTAATTTGAAATGAGAAAAATACACTGGCGGTCAATGTATGTAACAATACGCTCGTTACGGTCACTATATATAGTTTTGTGGTGATTATACGATCACTAGCTCATCGTAGAGCACCGTATTGCACCCTACTGACCGGCCACATAGTCGACGTGGCACTTTGTTGACTGGTTAAATTGTCACCTGGTTTCTGGGTCCCACACATCGGTTAGCGAGCAAAGAAATCAGCTAAAAAACAAAGAGTGTAGTACATCTACACTTCCAATGCATTTAGCCTTTAATCTAAATCGATATTGATTGACTAATGCACCAACTTGTGCTCTAGGTATAGGCTACATGTCTATCCTTAATCACAACATGCAACGACCTTCATTTAATCTTCTTCTCTCAATGGTCGCATGCACACATAACTTTTGGGCGTTAATTATGCCCTGGTCAATGTGTAAATCTCTAAATGTACAGTCTTTCACGGACGTAGGGAGTATGTTGAGCACTTGAGCGTGAGCGTGTGTGTTGCGTCATGTGCTGTGTGCCGCATGGGTGTGTGAGTGTTGCGTGCGTCCATGTGTACGTGTGAGTGTTGCATGTTGCATGCATGCATGCATGCATGGGGCTTACTCCCTCCCATTGACATGTTCATATTTCAAGCTTCCTCTGTTCCCTCCATATGGTGATACTCCCTCTGTTCCCACATACGGAGTAAAATCCTCCCTATGTTCCCAAATACGGAGTAAAATCCTCCCTCTGTACCCAAATACGGAGTATTTCTCTTTCTAGAGATTTCAACAAGTGACTACGTACGGAGCAAAATGAGTGAAGTGAGCGTAGAGGCATAGGGATAATGTAGAAAGGAAGTCTTCGCGGGATCCATTATTCCCCATCTCAGTCAGAGAGAACTATTCAACTAGTCTTCGCAGTGAAGTGACAATACATGCTGCAGCAGATGGGACATTTAATTAATAAGCTGAACCAGCGTGTTGGTGTTACTAAATCAGCCTTACCCAGTACTGCCATCATGTTTGCCAGTAGAGCACGCTTCTGTCCTCCATTAACTGACATATGGGGCCCTCTTGTGGTATACCCACATGTCATCGGTGTAACTATTTACAATCCGAAGGACGGTATATCCTGGTAGTAGTAGTAGAATTGAGATTTAATGCACTCTCTTCCCCGTCTTCCACTCTTCTTCCTCCTCTCTTCTTCTTCCTCCTTTCTTCCCCATCGTCGGCCGCACACCATTTCCCCCCACTCACTGCTCGCCTGCCCGCACTATCTTCCTTGGTAGCTCGCGCGTACCATATCCCCCCGCTCACTGCTCGGACACACGAGGAGAAGCTTGTTCGCTCGCTCGCCTGAATCCACTTCCCCGCTGGCTCGCAGGCACCGAAAACCCCAATGGCAGAACCGACGGACACGCAGAGCCGCGATTGGAATTCCCTCCCCGATGTTCTCTTGGAGCAGCTCTGTAATCGTATGGACCTACTCAGCATCGTCCGTTTGGCCGCATGCTCGGTGTCTTTGTACCGTCTACTCGTCTACAACCGGCCGGCTCTTTTCAAGACACCCTGCTTGCTGATGCCCGATCCCCGCAGGTGGCCCAGACACCGACTTGACGATCCTACGGAGGTTGTCGCGGTGCCCCTCGACATGCTACCACAACCCGTCCACCTGCCCTTCATGCGCGGCCACTACTGGGCGGGCATGAAGGCCAACTGGATCGTCCTCATCCACCAATCCAGTATTCCGTTGCGTCTCGTGGATATCTACACCCAGCGAAAGATCACCCTTCCATTTTGGATACCGCCGCCATCGAGCCTCGCGGCCCGCCGGACACTCCTGCCTACTACGCACGAGACGCGTCGAGCTTTTGGCTCGACCTTTGTTTGCTGAAGGTTGTAATCTGCGAAGTGCCCACACCATCAGAAGACTACATGGATTACAAGCTCATTGCCGTGTTCAACATGGGATTATATAGTCTATCTGGAATCCGGTCGCCATACATGGTTATGGCTCATCGTCGATCCTCTTCACCCAACACTTCTGTCTGATGCTATAGTGCATAAGGGCATCGTTTATGCGGTCGACGCACAGATTGGCTGCCTATACTGGTGGAATCTATCGTCGTGTAATTGTTCTATCTATTCTCATCTCATCTTTACCTTAAGAATACGACTGCCTGTTCATTGTTACAAATTTAGAATATATAGTATGTCCATAACCACATCATTGCTATATGTTCCTCTCATTTCCTAGATTTTTATGACCACACATGTTATTGTTAGAGTTGATATGAGAACAATTGGTATCTAATGATTGTTAGAATAGATAATATGAGTATATCCTCATGATTGCTATATGTTACTCTCATTTCCAGGATTTTTATAACAACACATGTTATTGCTTAGATTTGATATGATAACTGTAGTAAGTGCTATGGTAGAATATGAGTAGGCCCTGTCATGTCTGTTTTCCTCTCATTGTTACTTGATGTTTGAACCATGATATATTGCTAGAATATGAAAGCCATTGGCATATTTTTTTTAACTTGGGTTATGATTATTACCACGGCATTGTAATTCTCTGTCTATGATATGTGTCACTGTTATAATAATCTTAATTCCACACATACTCTGAACATGATTGTTTATTTTTGTCCTTTCGGTCTCCAATTTGAATTGTTGCAGCAGACGCAAATGCGTTGGCCTTCATGATTCCAGGACCTGGAATCATACCAGCCGATGGGTGGTGGTTTATCGCTCGTTCAGCTAACGGTGGTCATTTGATGCTCATTTTCACGTACCAAATTGACCAAACCATTTCATCAAACCACATGCAGTACAATGCCTGGGGCGTTCGTGACATTGATGGCTATGGATGCTTCGTGTTCGAGAAAGATCCCAACTCCGTTGGGCCAGGCGTATTCAACTGCAGGCGGGTTTACAGCCTCGGCAACAACTCCATGTTCCTCGGGCTCAATTATCCGATCATCCAACCAACCATCGATCATATCACCGGCGATGATTACCATGCTATGCGACTTCCATTAGCCAGGGGGGCTGTGTTTACACATCATACCATGGGTTTCATGAATCACCATATCCAGAGATTCGTCGACACAGCCTGTTGCGAGATAATCTTCAGTGTGTGAAAGGCATCAAGCTTCCATGTGATGGATGGCTTTTGCAAACCCGACATGCAACGATGTGGTTCATGCCAACAGCAAATATGCACAACTTGATTCGTACTGATATGTAGACTGAGCCATGTATTCTGCTGCTGTAGCACGACCCTCTTTTGTTGGACTGTTGTTAGTTTGAAGCACTCCTCTAGTTTGAAGGATAGATACCTTTCTGGGATCAAGTGTATCCTAACTCACCTGCGCAGGATGTACTGATAATGATGATGGAGACGTTGTGCAGTATATATATATATATATCACTTAGGCTTCAAGTGCGTACTTGTTAGTTAAACCTATGATTAAAATGTGACACTAAATACGACTAGTAAGTAGTACAGTAGTAGTACTAGTATACGTCGGTCAAATTATTCATCATGTCCACACATTGAATTGACGTGACAACACGCTGCACGTGAGGTGACACAAGAATCCCGGTGGCGTGTTCGGGTATTCTGGACTTCGGATTTGGAGTACCACTTATCTGTCGAAATCTTTCATCATTCACTTAAAACAGTCGACTGATCATACATTGAGTACCATATAACTGGAATTAACCCATGCAAGTCGAAGAAGGATTGACCAGTGCTGCCGGCTAGCGTCAAGTTCGATCCCACGGATCAGGAGATGATCGAGCACCTTGAGGCCAAAGTGAGTCCTGACAGTGTGAGATCATCGATTTGTTCATACCAACCATCGACAGCGAGCATGGCATATGCAACACCCATCCTGAGAAATTTCCAGGTAAGACACCGATCGGCCGTCTACTTGCACAAACATATTCCTTTGTTTATAGCTCTATTTTTCTTTTTAGACACATACCTGGTGAAGCAATTACAATTTGACAGTTAATAAAAAGTGAAACAAGTGACTGCAACATGCCAAAGATGTTATGAAAATGCCAACTACGTACACTAAAACCTGTATTCGACAATACTACAGGTATCACACTGAGTGGCCTAAGCAAACATTTCTTCCAGCGCAATTCCAGGGCGTTCAAAAGGGGCACGTGGACACGTCGCAAGATACAGTCAGAGTGCGGCATGCACGCAATGTGGCACAACACCGGCAATACCTTGCCGGTTATGGTCAACGGCCGGCAGACGGGCAGCAAAAAGGTTCTGGTGCTGCACATCAACAAGAACTTCGACCAGCAAAGGACCAACTGGGTGATGCACCAGTACCACCTCGGGGACCTAGAGCAAGAGAAGAAGCGGGAGCTGGTCCTCTGCAAGATTTCCTACCAGAAGAACACTAGGGCCAGGAGTAAAAATATTATAAGTTAGTTTGGTATTGGTACTTGTACTACCTTGTCGTCCGCAAGTTGGTATTGTTGTTAACAATCTTTCGGTATGAACTTGGAATTTGCTTCCAACCATTATGCCGAGGGTCGACGTGGATATAAAGTTGATTCATTTGTTTCAAAATGAATTTTCAGGCACCTGATTTTTATTTGATGGGTAGCATAAGCACCTGTCGTTCGAATTCCCAGTTCTCCAAATTTTTCAAAACAAGTGCATGCTCTTATTATCACGATGAAAAAACAATATTCCTGCTGCATCCCAATTATGAGTCTGTACTTGCAGAATTCTCTCGCTTATTGAGCACGTATATTGTTTTTTCAGGTCGAGCAAGTTTCAACTGGGCTGTAGACTGCCCAGGCTTTGTTTTGTTTTTAACAGGCCCAGCCCATGACGACAACGGGGCACAAAGATCCAGCAGGTATCTACTGGCCTCTGGCCCGCCAGCTTTAGTTATATTTTGTCTTACAACATCCGCGGACACTTTTTTTTACTGAATCAAATACACAGCCCATTTCTATTTCATCTTGAAACGCATGCCCTACACCCGTTTTCTAATCTCTACCTATAGTTTTACTAGTTCATATACACGTATCATTATATTGAAAATACATAAAATTCACTTTTCATATTTACATCCTTATTTTTGTTATTGTTTTCCCTCCCAGCGCTGATTTTTTTACCACTGGATTTCCCTTAAACCAACTCAATTGTCCCACGTCTTATTTGCTTACAAAAACAAAACAACTTTTTTTGGCAAATCAATAAGTTCTTAAAAAATATTTATCATTTCGGGATTACAAAAGTTTGGACTCCACCAAAATATGCAAAATAAGGTTGAACTTTTTGACCGTGGTCCTGGGCAGAAAATGGGCTGTAATAAATTACTTAAGAATTAGCAAATGGGCTGCAAATTATTAAAAAAATAGCAAATGGGCTCTATGTTGTCTGCGACAGATTTGGAGGCTGACTTGTGGGCCTACTAAGTTCATGCGTACACAAGGTTTATCAAAAAAGAAACTTAGTCAACAATCGACTCTACCAGTGTTAGACCGTTAGATGTCAATCTAACGGCAATCGTGCTTCTTCAGTCTCTGATCTTCCTGCCCCAGCCACCCAAACCAGCGCCATCGAAACCGCCTGCCCCCGCCTCCCATGGCCGGCTGTGCTGCCGGGCAGGCCTCGCGGCCCCATCATATACTCGCATTCCTGGCCTGTCTATCCCTCTACTCACCCACACCTCCTGTTATTTTCCGGTGACAGCAGCTGAACCAGTCAACCCTCGTACTCTCTACCGCGTGGGTAGCCACTTCCGTGTCTTCCCCGGCTCCGTGTCGTTTCCTTCGTAGTCCTCGCCGTCGTCCATCGTCCTGGTGCTCTCGGTGCGGCGTGGTCAACGTGGTCAACGAACGACATCCATCGGAAGTGGACTGTACGTGGAGAGGCTGACAGCTGGGTCCACGGCTGCACACAAGGAAATGCCTCCTTATTACGTGCAAAATAATGATTCCTCCACCTCACATCTAGGACCCGCCGGAAGGGCCTCTATATTTCGTGAAAAAAACATTCCCTCCGCTGACAGGTCGGACCCACCAACTATATCTTCGCACACTAGGAAGTGCCTCCTTATTGCGCACAAAAAAATGAATACCCCCTGCCAGCTGGGACCCACCTTGGTGGGAGGCTGACTTGTGGGCCTACTAAGTTTACGGGGACGGAGGGCTTTGTCAACTTAGTCAATATGAACGATTCTAGCTCTAGTGACCGTACGATGTCCATTCAACGGCCTTAGTGCTTCTTCAACCTCTGGTCTTCTTGCTCCTACCTCCCGTGGCTGGCTGTGCTGCCGCGGAGGCCTCACCACCCCCTACTATTCCCACCGCTGGCCAGGCCCTGCGGTGATGGCAGCCTCACACCACAGCGAACCAGTGAACCCTCGTACTCCTCTCCGCGCGGGCTTCCACTGCCGCGTCTTCCCCGGCTCCGCGTCGTCCCCTTACTAGGCCTTGCCGTCGTCCACCGCCCTGGTGCTCTCGGCGCGGTGTGGTCAACGTGGTCAAGGAACGGCTTCCATCGGATGTGGACTGTACATGGAGAGGCTGACAGCTGGGTCCACGGCCGCAGCAATGAAGTGCCTCCTTATTACGCGCAAAATAATTATTCCTCCACCTGACAGCGGGGACCCACCGGACGGGCCACCGTATTTTGTGAAAAAATGTTTCCCCCTGACTGTAGGGACCCACCAGCTATATCTTCGCACGCAAGGAAGTGCGTCCGGGAAAAAAAAAATGATTCACCCCCTGACTGCTGGGACCCACCAGCTACATCTTCGCAGGCAAGGAAGTGCCTGACGGTCGGGACCCACCTCGTCGAAGCGTACATAGCATTGTCATTCTGGTCGCGAACGTGTACATACATACTGGTCGATGTAGAGGCGCGCACGTGTCGTAGTAGAGGCGCGCACGTAGCATGTACACGTACGTGCAGCGGCCAGTGTGAAATAAAGAAAATACGGCCACGTACGTACATACGGGCAGGGTCTCGAACACCTACTCGCGCATACGTACGGCCAGGGCTCGTGTACATGGCTGGGTCGGAACGGAGAAACAACATCGTCGTCGTGTTCATGGGGAGCCAACCGGCTGGGTCGGAACGAAATGCGTCGTCGTATTCATCGGGAGGGCTTGGATGGAACAGCCGATGGAAACGAGGCCTGGTGTACCGCAGAACTGAGGAAACGGCCTTGTGTTCGACTGGCCACGTTCAAAATGGGATCTTGTTCATCGGGAGGGGCCTGGCGTACCGCAAAACAGAGGAAACGGACCTCCTACGGTCGAAACAGGGGTCTTGTTGATCGGGAGGGGTGTGGCGTACCGCAAAACGGAGGAAACAGACTTGTGTTGGAGCGTTGCGGTCAAAACAGGGGTCCTGTTCATTGGGAGGGGTGTGGCATACCGCAAAACGGGACTCCAAGGGATACTGTTCATCTCCACCGTCGACCCCCTCCAGCCTCCACGGGCTACTGTTCATCCACCGTCGACCTCCTCCAGCCTCCACCTGCGACTGCTCATCCATGGACTCATGTTCGTCCAGCCTCCACCGCGCGCTACTCCACCAGCTACTGTTCAACCAGCCTTCTCCACGGGCTCCTGTTCAACCACCCCTCCACGGGCTACTGTTCATCCTGCCATCCACCGTTTACTGTTCATCCTGCCCTCCACGGGGTGGTCCTATTCATCCTGCCCCACGGGGTCCTGTTCATCCAGCCCCAACCGGCTCGAACGATCTGGGTCCTGTTCATCCACTCCCACCGAGAACTGTTCATCCAAAACCCCCCAGCAATGCTCACTGTTCATCCAGAGGCATGTACGACAGGCGAATGTGGGCGACGTCGAAGTCGATGAGGTCGGTGTGGTAGTTGTCACGAGCCCCGAAGGTGACAGGAAGGCGGACCTGCACGATCAGGACCGTGGAGCCGTCGGTGACTCCGGAGAAAGGCTTGGTTGGCTGAAGCTGACTGTAAGGCACTTGAAGATTGTCGAATGTTTCCACGGACAGGACGTTGAGTCCTGCCCCGCCGTCGATGAGGGTCTTGGTGACCAGCACGTTGCTAATGATTGGGGAACAAAGCATCGGGAGAACTCCGGTTGTGGCCACGCACTTGAGCTGATCCGCTGAGTTTGAGCGTGATGGCGCCGCGCCGACCACCGAGAGGCGCGCGGCCTCGAGCTTGGGGAGGACTGCATTCACTTGGCGGGCGAACTGCTTGAAGATCTTGTTGAGAGGTGGGGCTTGAGCTCCGCCCAGGATGCAGGCGATCGCACGCGGTTCCTGGAAGCCCCCAGCCCCCTCGTCCTGATGACGGTCCTCATTTCTCCTTGGCTGCGGCGGCAGCGGAGGGAGGCCTGCGTTCCCCTGCGGGCGATCCTCGCGAGGCTGATCCCTCCAGCCTCCCTCGCGAGGCGGGTCTTGCCAACGGTCCTCGCGAGGTTGGTCGCACCACCCTTGGCGCGGGCCACGGTCTTCCCAGCGTCCTGCATTCCTTCCTCCTCCTCGGCCGTAGCCCCGGTCGCTGCGCTCGGGGCGTCTGCCGACCCTTCCTTCGCGTACGGCCCGGAGCTCTTGGCATTCATTGGTGTTGTGGGTGTGGAGGTCGTGGTACACGCAGTACCGACTGCCCTTGGAGGACTCGGGCTGATCTCTGCCTCGCTTGGTGTCTGGTTCGGCCGCGAGTACGGCAGCCCCCTTGCGCTTCACGTCCTTGGCCTTGGACTTCTTTTCTTCGGGATCCGCGGCAGGCAGCTCGAGGAGGGAGAGGCGCCCCTCCTCAGCCCTGGCGCACTTGGTCGCCAAGTTGAACAGCTCCAAGGAGGTGCACAGATCTTCATGCATCGCTAGCTCCTCCTTCATCTTGACGTCGCGCACGCCGTCGGAGAAGGCAGAGATGATGGCCTCCTCCGTTACCCTGGGGATCTTGAGGCGTGCGTTGTTTAAGCGCTGGATGTACATTTGCAGGGTTTCCCCCTAGCTGCTGCTTGATTCGGTGCATGTCGCTCACGGCGGGTGGCCGGTCGCGAGTACCCTGGAAGTTGGCGATGAAGCGGGTGCGCATCTCGGCCCAGGAAGAGATCGTGCACAGGGCCGATTCAGAGCCAGTGTGGGCTCCCCTTGGCGCCATGGGAAACCAGTTCGCCATGACCTTTTCATCCTCGTTGGCAGCCTCGATGCCCAGCTCAGAGCTGGAGGAACTCCGTAGGGTCGGCTGTGCCGTCGTAGCGAGGAGGCAGGTCGGCTTGAACTTGGCGGGCCCGCGACGCTCGCCTTCGGAGGTGAAAGCGCGGCAGCCCCGTGGCCGCTGGGGCCTAGGGCGACGAGAGCTTGGTCTTGCGGGCCTCCCTGCGCCTTGGTGGGGGCAGCGAGGTCTGACGTCTGGGCGGGAGCGCTGGAAGCTTCTCGTGGGCGAGAACTTCTTGACAGCTCTGCTCTTGCAGCGCGGCGCTGGCGGGCGGGTTCGCCAGGCCGCGCGCCTTGGGGCTGCGCGCTTCTTGAGGTGGAGGCGGTGGCGGCGCCGGGAGCTTCATCGCCAGCGGGCGGGTGCAGTGCATCGAGACGGATGGTGCGGGCGCCTCGCAGCGCGACGAGCTCGGCGACTCGGTCGAGCCATTCTTCGTAAACGTCGTCGGCGGGCGGTAGCGCAGGAGCTCGTTTGCCGCGATGAGTGCAGCTCGGGCCTCCATGGCCGCGCGGGGCGCGCGTGACCAAGAACCAGCGGGGGAGAGCGAAGGCATGGCGGTGCGGCCGTCCCGCCTCATGGATGGGTGCTGGGACAATGCTTGCTGCTCGTTCCCCGTCGGGCCGGTGGCGGCGTTGACGGCAGGTGACGGGGAACGACAAGGGCGCCCGCCGACGGGAGCTGTCTGGGCGACATGGGAGGCGAGGGCGGCTCGGCGCTCGGCGCGTGCCCGACGGGCGTCAGACATGGTTGCGGTGGTCGGGGAAGAACGAGGTGACGAAAGGCAGATTCCGGCGCACCCCTACCTGGCGCGCCAAATGTCGGATTTCGGGTTCTGGCAGACCCTTGAGGTTCGAACAGTTGGGTGCGCGCGGAGATCCAACCCTCCACCGTCTCGCACCTCGCCGAATCGCTGGGACCTAAACTACTAAACGGAACAGCACAAGAGACACGAGATTTAATACTGGTTCGGGCCACCATTGTGGTGTAATACCCTACTCCAGTGTGTGGTGTGGTGGATTGCCTCTTGGGCTGATGAGGAACAAGACAAGGAAGAACAGCCTCGTGAGGGTCTGTTCTTGGCGGGTGCGATGAACTGCTAGGTGGTGTTCAGTCGCTCTAGCTACCGGTTTCATGATGAGGATCCGGATCCCTACGCCCTGGGGGTGGCTACTCCTATTTATAGGCTAAGGCCCTGGGCCTCTTCCCAAATATTGAGCGGGAAGGGCGCCAACAATTGGCCATTTTGAAGGGGAACAGCGGGTACACTTATCCTGACTAAAGTTGGTCCTCGCCTACCAAAGGCTCTGGTGATGACGCCTGCTTGGGCTCCACGATGACTCCCTTCCAGCCGTTGGGCTGGTCTTGGTCTTGTTGCACCAAAACGGATGCCTTTGCTTGATGCTCTCGCCTGCGCTTGCTCCCTTTGCACTAAAGAGGAAAGGAGGACACTGCGCGGGCTGGCGCCCGACTGGCGCCCTTGGTCGTCATGGCTTGCGTCATGGGTACCTTGCGAGGTACCCTGCGTTGAACTCTCCGCCTCCTCATGAGCCAGCCTGACGAGGCCGTGCCTGAGGAAGCTCCTTGTCGTCCGCCCCGCTACGCTTGGCCCCTCGCGAGGGTCTTGAGCTTGCGTTGGTGAAGATGGGCCGTGCTGGGCCTCCTTTGAGCCACGCCGCAGGCAGGCAAGTCTGGGGACCCCCGTTCCCAGAACGCCGACAACGTACGCAATATAAAATGGTTGATATGGAGAGAAAAAGAAAACCACTATATATACACTAACAGGAGCCTAAGCTACAAGCCTGCTAGCTTGGGTCGCTCTCTTCACAAGCATAGAACAATGGTGGCCACACCGCTGGTCACAGATCCGGCCTGATTCCGCCGCTGGGGGAGGGATCGATGTTCTGCGTAGACGCGGTCGACATCGGCGAGGGAGAAATCCCACAGTCGGTCCTTCCCAATTGGGGGTCCCCGTCGTATGGGCTGATGCCGCCTCCCAACCGCCCTTCTAGCCACAGCCCGACGTCCCAGGTACATCTTCCTTTTGGAGCCCGCTTGCTCCACTGCCGCAGCTCCCCACGTAGCTCCATCTCCATGTCGATATTTCTCTACTTCTACCGGCTTCTATTTATGATGAGTTTATGTCTCATGAACTAGTGCCAGTACTATTATTCTAATCACACTTCGTCAGTATCTTTGCCATCAGGGATGCTAAGCTCAATTTTAGTGGAACTGCACAAAAGCATCGTATGATCCGTGGGTGCCAGTCGTCTTTCCTTCGACAGGTTCTACCTAGCCAGGAAATTAAATCCTGTTTAGGGTTTAGGGTTTAAGTCGTAGTGACCCCATCAGTAGTTTTTATTTTATACACACTCTCACAACTTTTGTATTTAGTTGTGAAGTAAATATTGGCTATGATCTATGAATCATTGAGATGCATCAGCATGCGTGTTAGTTTTCCTTTATATTTGATGGAATGTTGTAACGAGCAACCTTGGAGTAGGAATGAAAATGGAGTGGAAATTTTCCGTTTCTCTGAATAAAAAATGGAAACAGAGAGAAACCAATGTTTCATTTCGTTGGATCGTGTCATCGAGCAAAACCAACGTTTAAATCACGTCTGTCGCGTTCGTGTCTCACCCTCCTCCATGGCTCCACCCCACACAGTTGCTCGGCATGCCACTCACCGCAAACCGACTATACGATAACTTTCCCGCCTGCTTGTCGATGGATCGCACCATGGAGTACTAGCACTACTTGAAGAGATTGATGAGTTAGGGGAGGACAACTAGCTATAACACGGACTCCCAAGAACTTTTTACATGCATGTTGTGGCCGGCTATTGCGACCTTTGAACGCGGAGCAGTCGCGTGCACCAGGATGAGGCGCGGGTGATGCTCTCTCGACCGACGGGCCGCTTCAATGCCGGCGCCAGTGAGAGGTCGCGTCCGCTCTGGGCGGGCATGAATGCGGCACAGATCGTTCCGGGCGAGAAGCATGCGCAGGTGATGAAGAGGGTTCGGGTTGGTCAGGAGCGGGCGTGGCAGTGGTCCGGACGCCCGCAAACAAGAGATGTTGTACGTTAATATTGCTGTGTATATAATTAACAATGTAAATAATGTGCCAGTTGGACAAAAATGATTGGAGATGGAGATGGAATTTTACGTAAACACGGATATGCGTGTCTATGTCTATGTGTGTGTGCGCCACGACTCTCGCGACCTGGAAGCGGGGGCGTGTTTTTGATCGAGTTTTCTTTCTTGGTACGTTAAAAAAATTGTCTGCCAGTTTTCATTTCTTTTTTCCGGGAATGCGTGTATTCTATTTAAAACCACTGCTATGGAGAGATTTTTTACTCCATTTGTTTGATAGGGTTTCTCGCGTCTTGCTCTCTCACCCTCTCCATATCAAAACAAGATGACAGTGTCCACTCTATCTCTCTCCTCACCGGCGGTCACAGATCCGGCCAAATCCCGTCCGCTGCGGGAGGTGAGGAGGTGCAGCATTGAAGTTGTCGCCGTCGGCGATGGAGGAAGCCGATGCGCACCGACCTCTCGGAGCCGGCACTGGCGCGGATGAAGGTCCTCCGCGCCCTTGTTCGCTGCCGTCGTGTGGGCAGATCCCGCCCGCCTAAGCAACATCTCGCCCACCTGAGGTATAACTTATTGTACTGGTCCAGCTCCCTAGGTCGCTGTATGCGGGTTCTCTTCTATGCGACTACTCCCCAGCTCCCCATGTACAGTAGCTAGGGTTCGTTGGCTGGTCCAACATCACCTACTATTATAGAGGAAATGCCACTCAAAAAGTTGTCCTGTATTTTGCCTCGGAGGAGGTATACATGTTGTTTCGACAAAAAGTACATGGTGGTTGTGTGGTCATTTTCCATATGCTCCTATTGCTGCTGCTAATCTAATACTATCACTGGTTAAATGAAGAAATGCTTTTTTTCTTGGGTATCCTGGTTTAGTTCCCATCAAGATAATCATGAATACTTCTGTTTGTTGGTGTACTTTCCATTATTTCTTATTGACAATTGAGATGTCATTGTCAATCTTGCACCGCTGCCAAAACAAAGTAACAACACTATATCCCTTTTTTATATTCTTGCAAACAGTGATGCGTATCTCCATACCCGGGCATGTCTTCCTCAATTTTAGTGGAACTGCACAAAATTGGATGGCCATTGTTGTTCCGCCTCATAGTCCTCTGCCACGTGGTTCTTCCTTCCTCGAGCTTGATTACTGAGAAGAAACAAACCACAGTGAGGATTTGTCGAACTTCATAGGTGCCTCACCCAAACTTGATGCCAAATGGATGATGCATCACCACGATGATCTATCGATGCTCATGGTTGCGCCTCATGGTTACATCGGCTGGTGAAGCTGATCAATTTTCAATGAAAAACAAGTTGTCTTCCATCAGTGCTCTTTGCTTGTTACCCACAAAGATGATATCCTTCATCAGTTCACCTTGGTTGCGTTGGAGACGTAGTCATCTTTCACGTTGGTGCAATTTTATCACACAATTGGCTATGAACCAAATGTTTCCTCGAAGAAGGATCGATGTTGGTACTAAGAGCATAAGTTTTGTATTGATTTCTAAGCCTTCTCACAACTTTGTCTTCAGCTCCCCTATAACTTTATTTGTCCAGCTATTAACTAAATATGTGGTCAGACTTTGATTGAAAAAATGGTGTGGACTAAAAACCCGGATGGACGTAGTAGCCCTACATTTTTATTTACTCTGCATATTAGATTTGACTGAAGTCAAACTTTGTAAAGTTTGACCAAGTTTAGGCCGAACACAACAAACCATAATTATTGAGAGAGGGCAAACTGTACATACTCTCAAACCTTTCCGTTAATTGAAATTAAAATTCTTTATTTGTTCACACTCTCACACGCTTCCGATAATTTGGCGCATGTGTGGTTGTTCACTTAAGGGAGGGTAGTGTACCGCACGTGAAGGACAGGAAGTGCGACCAGGACGCGTGGATCGTTAGTTCATCGGAAGTAGTAGTTTTCTTCATTGGTACGTTAAATAAAGAGTTTCGTTTCATACTTACACAATTTAAAACGATTGTTATGGAGAGAATAAGAAAACCACTCCACTATATATTAGTAGTATACATGAGTACTATATGGATGCATCTTCATTGACTTAGTGCACCTGCCTTTGGGTGTATGACAGGTGGGCCCAACATGTGGCTGGCCCACCTGTCATACAGCTAAAGGCAGGTGCAGTTAAGGCACCGGAGCTCAGTCCGTACTATATATGTAGTACTATATAAGCTAGAGCCTCAGCGCTTGTTCGCTAGGGTTTGCACTCTCCACACTCTCGCCGCACTACATATATATACACGCTGGAGGCTCGGCGTTCCTTTGCTAGGGTTTGATATATTCACAGTCTCTCACCCTCTTCACCAGATCTAAACAAGACCGCATTGGCCTCTGTCTCTCTCTCCCCCCTCACAGCTAGTGAAGGAGCCGTCTGGATCCCGTCGCACCGGGAAGGGGAGGAGGTGCAGCGTTCACTCTATCGCCTTCGGCGAGGGAGGCAAACCATTTCTGGTTGTGGTATTCTCTTTCACCCAGCTCCTATGCGGGAGGGCCACCAACCCCTTCTTCCTCGCTGCCGTACATAGTGTGGGCAGATCCAGCCTTCCGCCGTACGCCTAGCCACATCCCGACGACCCTAAGGTATAAGTTTCTTTGAAACCATCATTTATCTAGCTGCATGCGGATCTTTTCCGATTCTGTAGTCAAATGTAGGTCTTGGTTCAAAGAGGAAAGAAGGGTGCGGTTGGGTGGAGCATGAATCTAGGACGTGGTTCAATGAGGAAAGGAGGGAGGGAAAGTGGTATAGACTGGCTATCCAGCCGCTTTGTTGGTCGAAAAGGGAAAAAGGGGGTAACCCAGTACACACATCTATAAGGAACCGATCTCTTTGTTGAAAAAGGAAAGAAACTGGGGGGTCGGGTAGTTTGTGCAGGACCAGATTTGCTGCCCTCGCATAGGAAAAAGGTTCAAAGAGAACAAATGTGGGACCAACACATATATGCTGCTTGGCAACATATTCTGCATCACCCATTTATACGTATGGACGCACATGGTGTTGGCATGTCCCATGTCCCATGTCCCATACAACTATTTTGCTGTTGTTAATCTAAGAATGCCGCTGGAAAATTAAAGCAATGCCACTGTTAAAAGTAAATTACATTTTTTAACGAATGTTGTTTTAAGAGAATGTCTCTGTTAATATGAATAAATGCAACCATTTTAGGAATGTACTATCCTACTTTGTTTTCCATCAAGATAAGTTAGATGCTTATTTTTTTCGCCGTTTGTTTCATCCTCCTTTATTGGCTAGTAATTGTTTCCTTTTTTGCCTCTGTTAAAACAGGGATATCTATTCAACTTGTTGCTATAGTGAACTTAAATGTCACACCGACAACTTTGCTTGATTTTAGTGCAACTGCACAAAACGAGATCGGATTTCCTATTCGTGTTGGTAGATTCGTATTTGATCTTGTTCATCTCATGGAAGGTCAGTACAGGCCTTCATCCACATGATTGTGCAGTGTGCTTTGAGATGTTGTGCTACTTGTATTGGTATTGTTATCAGTAAAAGTTGAATTGAAGCTATTGTATTGTTGCCTTTTCCCATTAAGTGGTGAACAAAAATGGGACCAACCCAGACATGATGCTTGTTGCTTTGTTACAACAAACTCTTCACCCCCTTTCTAAGTAGATGGAAGCACATGGTGTTGTTGCACCCACTCTCCCCTGGAATTGTTTATGCTTTTTGTTAATCTAATGTTGCTGGTAAAATTAAGCAATGCCACTCTCAGAATTAACTACTGAATCTTAGTTCAAAACTGCAACACTTGTTAGGGATTGGTGGGATTACCATTTTTGTGGCCGCATGTTTCATACTCCTTTATTGGCCAGTAATTGATTCCTTTTTTGCCTATGTTAAAACAGGTATATCGATTCAACTTGTTGCTGTTGCGACATTTTGCTTCGCTACGAGAAACACTTTTGTTTTAAGAGTGTTTTGTGCAGTTCAACTTGAATGTCACAGCGGCAACTTTGCTTAATTTTGGTGGAACTGCACAAAAGGGGATCGGATTTTCATATATGTATGGGGTCTTGTTTCAAGTCCTCCTCGCGAGTTGTTTCAAATCTTGGTCAAGAAAGGTCAGTACCGACTTTCATCCACATGATGCTGCAGTGTGCTTTGAGATGTTGTGCTACTTGTATTGGTACTGTTTTTGATAAATGTTGAATTGAAGCTATTGAACTGCTGTCTTTTACCATTAAATGAGCAAAAATGGTTCCAACCCATACATGAGCTTGTTTCTTTGTTACAACAAAACTCTGCATCACCCCCTTTATAAGTAGATGGAAGCACATGCTGTTGTTGCACCCACTCTCCCTGGAACTGTTTATGCTTTTTGTTAATCTAATGCCGCTGGTAAAATTAAGCAATGCCACTCTCAGAATTAACTACTAAATCTTAGTTCAAAACTGCAACACTTGTTAGGGATTGGCAGGATTACCATTTTTGTGGCTGCATGTTTCATCCTCCTTTATTGGCCAGTAATTGATTCCTTTTTTGCCTCTGTTAAAACAGGGATATCTATTCAACTTTTTGCTATTGCGACATTTTGCTTCGCTACGCGAAACACTTTTGTTTTAAGAGTGTCTTGTGCTATTCAACTTGAATGTCACACCGGCGACTTTGCTTAATTTTGGTGGAACTGCACAAAAGGAGACCAAATTTCCATATATGTGTTGAGATCTCTTTCAGGTCTTCCTCGCGAGTTGTTTTAAATCTTGGTCTTGAAAGGTCAGTACCGACTTTCACCCACATTATGCTGCAGTATGCTTTGAGATGTTGTGCTACTTGTATTGGTACTGTTTTGGATAAATGTTGAATTGAAGCTATTGAACTACTGACTTTTACCATTAAGTGAGCAAAAATTGTTCCAGCCCAGACATGATGCTTGTTTCTTTGTTACAACAAAACTCTGCATCACCCCCTTTATAAGAAGATGGAAGCACATGGTGTTGTTGCGCCCACTCCCCCTGGAACTGTTTATGTTTTTTGTTAATCTAATGCCGCTGGTAAAATTAAGCAATGCCACTCTCGGAATTAACAACAAAATCTTAGTTCAAAAATGCAACACTTGTTAGGGATCGGCGGGAGTACCATTTTTGTTAGGGATCGGCCGAAGTACATGTTTAAGAAATGTATTGTTCAGATAATGTCTTTGTTATTATATATCAGTTACAGTATTTTACAGATGGTACTACCCTGCTTTGTAGTTCTTTCTACATGTTTAATAAAGGTATTGTTAAGATAATGTCTCTGTTAAAATGAATCAGTCACATTGCTTTAGGAATGTTACTTTTCTGCTCTGTCGTTCTTTATACATGTTGGAACAAGGCATTGTTAAGATAATGTCTCGATTAATATGAATGAATCACACTGATTGAGAATTGCTACTCTCCTGCTTTGTTTCCCATTAAGATAATGTAGATCAGTAGATGTTTTCCTTCTCGGAGTACAAGTCATCAACCATTATTTCTCAGTAATTGTTTCCCTTATACCTATTGTTGCATACAAGGATATCAAAACTAAAGCTTGGTTTTATTTCGACTTTGATTTTTGTTGAACTGCACAAAAGGAGCCAATGTGTCTAAGGCAAACTGCTGCATTAGTGGGTCTAGTTGGTCTTACCACTTTGTAGAAAGAAATAGTCACTGTTTGCGCTACATTACAGAAGGAATGGTCGAGAAGCTTTACAGAGTATTAGTAGACGTTGGTGACATGACTAGTCTGCAGAGAGCATGGGCAACTCAACAACACGTGGAGTGCAAAATTCACTCCACAAGGAAAAGTATGACCAAGTCAGTTGCCCACGCATCTGTAACAAACGAGGTCAGTATCGGCCTTCATCCACATGATTGTGCTTTGTTATTTTGTGCTACTTATATTGTTGTATTGTTATGAATAAACGTTTAATTCAAGCTATTGTATTGCTATCTTTTCCTGTTAAATATAATGAAGATGATTATAGTTGTATGCGTATGTTTAATCAACTAGTACCACTGATATATTCATCACACTTTTTTGTATTTATGCAGACAGGGATGTTGAGCTTGATTTTAGTGGAACTGCACAAAATGTTCAGATGGTTTGTGTCCTCTATAATACTTCATCATGCACAATACATCGAATGGTTCTCTAATCATTCGTCGTCACCTTGAGCCACTGGACTATCTATTTGAATGGAGCTGCCAACGTCGGCCATTAAGAAGGGGTAAGAAGAACGACAAAAAGAGAGATGGCTTCTTTACTTGTGGTTCGGAGGAACACTGGGCAAACAAGTACAAGAAGCAAGGACAGGACTCCAAGTCTGTCAATGTCGCTCTAAGAAACAATGATGGGGCATCTGGGTATGGTAATCTATTTACCATACTTTTAGTTTGTTAGTCCACCGATTGGTGGGTTGACACTGGGGCCAATATTCATGTGTGTGCTGATGTGTGTTTGTTTTCTTGCAAGCATATAAATACGAAATCCACAGGGATGCTCAGCTTGATTTTAGTGGAAGTGCATAAAATGTTCAGATGGTTTGTGTCCTCCATAATACTTCATCATGCACAATGCATCGAATGGTTCTCTAATCATTCATCGTCACCTTGAGCCACCGGACTATCAAATTACAAACTGATGACAAACCTTGCCCGTTTCACAATCATAGGCATTACATATTTTGAATGGGAAAAGCTTGTCAAAGTTTAATCATTGATGTTAGCAAGAAGACATTAGTTTAATATATTGGAATTGGAAAACCTTGTCAATTTTTGCTCATTGATGTTCGCCTGAAGACATGCATTTTATATTTTTGAGTGGGACGCCCTTTGTTGTGAGCAACGTTGATCATTTTTTCCTATTCATGTCTTCAGTTCAGAAGTAAATATTTACTCTGCTGAGATGCATAGTCACATGAATGTTGACTTATGTAAGGTATTTTAAGAGTTTGTTCTGAATGTTTTCTATGTAATGTCAGGCCTTGTGAGTTTGATTGCAAAGTTGAGCTTGGAATGCTGTGGCATGCGGCATCACGAGTTGTTCACCTTGCCTCCTCAGAATAATGCTTCATATTGTTTTGCATGTTGATCTAATGCCTGTGATTTGCATGTTAAGAAGATCATCATCTTCTGTTGTTTCTGTGCTTAAGAAGTTCATTGTCTTATGTTTGATTCATAGCCTATACGACAACTCGGGTAGGTTAGAGGTGAAACCATATGATCTTTCGACCAACTCATCATCTTAGGCCGTGATTGCGTTGTCGTTTTCCAACCAAAACCGCTTGTAAAAATGACGCTTGTAAATAAAAGCAGATGGTCTTGGGCGAAGCGCTTGGTTGGGCGATTTCGACTAGTAAAATATGCACTGGTCTCTCAAATTACACATGTAACTCGCCGGTTTTCGTTACAGACCCCGTGCCCTTGGTTTCATTACGCCTGTATTTTACGCGTTGTTTCCAATGACGAGTAAATTACACTTGTATCTTAATACAGGTGTGAAATAGACTAGAGCTCCCAAGCGCGGCCTTACCGTTTCATGTCGTCTCAGTCTCTCGAAGGTGCTCATAGGCGTCTGTTGATCCTGGCTTCCTGAATGAGCAGCGGGCGCTGTATCAGACCATCCGTAGGGCCCGCGAGGCCCCCTCTGTCGTCCTTCGAGTTGTTGCGCTCGCCGTGGCGCCGAGCATTGTCAACATGGTCAACAAACATGAGGATTCAGGAGATGACTTTATTTTGACTAGATGACAGTAGGGACCCACTAGGGCCATAGCCATACGTACGCAAGTTCCTCCTTATTATATACAATTATAATTTCTTTTGCTTCCTCCTGGTTTCCTGACATCACGGTCCCACACCATCGTCAGCCTATATAGTCAATAAACAAGAGAATTGCACAAGGAGCGGCCGACAGTTGGGACCCAGCAGCTCGAGCAGTATTTTTTAGGTGTAAGCGGAGATTTTCTTAAGCGATGTTTTTGTTGTTGTTCAGAGGAGCAGGGTATCAAGTGGGCAGGCTATGACCCGTCTAGCCCAGGCTATTATTTTATGTCGACCAAATATCCAGCCCAGATATTATTTTTTCATGGTGAAAATGGCTAGCCCAGCTATACTTTTTTTTGCGGAATACCAAACCCAGGTCAACTTGTTATTCTCCACCCTGCTGGGTTGTAAATCTTTCCTATTAGGCCTAACAAGAAAATGGGCTTTAAGAAATAATAAATGGGATGTAATTATCAAAACTGGGCTGTAAATATACAAAAACGCATCAAGCAGGTAATTAGTTTCAAAAATATTATTGTTTGAATTTGGAAAATTTCATTTCATTACTTATTGCGCGCGCAGTATTTTTTTAGATTTTTACCTAATACAAATTCATTTTGAAATTATATTTAATCTGGCTCGAAATTTTGGGATATTGTTTTTTGGATCCCATCAAAATGTGGGATTTTTGGTTTAATTTTGTTTTGAGAGGTTGGTTTAAATTATTAATCGTTGTCCTGGCTAGAAAATGAGCTGTAATTTTAACAGACTCTAAATGGGTTGTAGTAAATTCCATTAGAATTCAGAAATGGGTTGTACACTATTACAAATCGCAAATGGGCTATATGTTCTCTGCCACATATGTGATGCTCACTTGTGGGCCTAGTATTTTTTTTGAGAATTATACTCAGTGACGCGTACGGAAGGCTTGTCGGCCTACTAAGGCGTACGAAGGCTTTGTAAACTTATATTCAAGACACAATTCTAGCAGCAGTGGTCGTTGGATGTCCATCCAACAGCTGTAGTGCTTCTTCAATCTCGGATATTCTTGCTTCAGCCGCCCCAACCACTGCCGGCGGTACCGCCTGATACGGCCTCTCTTGGCCGGTTGTGCTGTCGCACAGGCTTCACCGGCCCACTCAACTCCCAAACGCCATCCAGGTCATTCCACTACTCACCAACACCTCCTATTCTTCATCGGCGATGTCAGCCTCACACCGCAGCCGAACCAGTGAACCCTCGTACTCCCCTTCGCATGGGCATTCACTGATGTCTCTTCGCCGGCTCCGGGTCGTTCCCTTTGTAATACTCGCCATCGTTCACTGCATTGGTTCTCTCGGCGTGGCATGGTCAACTTTGTCAACAAACGAAAGCCATCGGGGACAGAGATCCAGTGCCTTGCCCACAACAAGGCACGGCATAACTGGCGGACAGCCAGCCGTTGGATCAGGGGGGCAGCTCAGATGAGGCATGTACGTGGATTGGCTTACAGTTGGGACGCACATGGCCCATGGCCGCAAGCTGCAAGAAGCAGCAAGTGCCCCCGTATTATGCGAAAACAAATAATTTCTCCCCCTGACAGGTTTTATCCACCAGCTACATCTTCGCACGCAAGGAAGTGCTTCCTTTATTACGCGGAAATAAAAAGTTTCCTCTCCGTGACAGCTGGGGCCCACCAGCTTTGTTATGATCCTTTTCGTGAAAATATAGATTGTACCGAAGATCCTAAATTGTTTTATTTTTATTCTAACTCAAAAAAGAAGAAATAAAAAACCAGAAAACATCTTCGCACGCAAGGAAGTGTCACCTTATTATGCGAAAAAAATTGATTCCCCCTGCACGCAAGGACCCCACCAGATTTGAGGCTGACATGTGGGCCTACTAAGTTAACGTGTACACAGGGCTTTGTCAACTTAGTCAATAAACGATTCTAGCTGCACTGACCGTTCGATGTTAATCCGACGGCCAAGCTGCATCTTGAACCTCTGTTCTTGTTGCTCCAGCCACCCAAACCTGCGCCCGCCTGATGACCCACAAGTATAGGGGATCTATCGTAGTCCTTTCGATAAGTAAGAGTGTCGAACCCAACGAGGAGCAGAAGGAAATGATAAGCAGTTTTCAGCAAGGTATTCTCCGCAAGCACTAAAATTGTAGGTAACAAATAGTTTTGTGATAACATAATTTGTAACAAGCAACAAGTAACAAAAGTAAATAAAGTGCAGCAAGGTGGCCCAATCCTTTTTGTAGCAAAGGAAAAGCCTGGACAAACTCTTATATAGAGAAAAGCGCTCCCGAGGACACATGGGAATTATCGTCAAGCTAGTTTTCATCACGTTCATATGATTCGCGTTCAGTACTTTAATAATTTGATATGTGGGTGGACCGGTGCTTGGGTGCTGTCCTTACTTGGACAAGCATCCCACTTATGATTAACTCCTATTGCAAGCATCCGCAACTACAAAAAGAAGTATTAAGGTAAACCTAACCATAGCATGAAACATATGGATCCAAATCAGCCCCTTACGAAGCAATGCATAAACTAGGGTTTAAGCTTCTGTCACTCTAGCAACCCATCATCTACTTATTACTTCCCAATGCCTTCCTCTAGGCCCAAATAATGGTGGAGTGTCATGTAGTCGACGTTCACATAACACCACTGGAGGTGAGACAACATACATCTAATCAAAATATCGAACGAATACCAAATTCACATGACTACTAATAGCAAGACTTCTCCCATGTCCTCAGTAACTAACGTAACTACTCACAAAGCATATTCATGTTCATAATCAGAGGAGTATTAATATGCATAAAGGATCTGAACATATGATCTTCCACCAAATAAACCAACTAGCATCAACTACAAGGAGTAATCAACACTACTAGCAACCTACAAGTACCAATCTCTGACTTAGAGACAAGAATTGGATACAAGAGATGAACTAGGGTTTGAGAGGAGATGGTGCTGGTGAAGATGTTGATGGAGATTGGCCCCTCCCGATGAGAGGAGCGCTGGTGATGACGATGGCGATGATTTCCCCTCCGAGGGAAGTGTCCCCGGCAGAACAGCTCTGCCGGAGCCCTAGATTGGTTCTGCCAAGGTTCCACCTCGTGGCAGCGGAGTCTCGTTCCGAAAGCTTGCTTATGATTTTTCTTCGGACGAAAGACTTCATATAGCAGAAGATGGCCACCTGAGGGCCACCAGGGAACCCACAAGGCAGGGGGTGCACCCAGGGGGTAGGGCGCGCCCCCCACCTTCGTGGCCAGGGTGTGGGTCCCCTCTGGTATTTCTTTCGCTTAGTATTTTTTATTATTTCCAAAAATAACTTCCGTGGAGTTTCAGGAATTTTGGAGTTTTGCAGAATAGGTCTCTAATATTTGCTCCTTTTCCAGCCCAGAATTCCAGATGCCGGCATTCTCCCTCCTTATGTAAACCTTGTAAAATAAGAGAGAATAGGCATAAGTATTGTGACAAAATGTGTAATAACAGCCCATAATGCAATAAATATCGATATAAAAGCATGATGCAAAATGGACGTATCAACTCCCCCAAGCTTAGACCTCGCTTGTCCTCAAGCGAAAGCCGATAACAATAAATATGTCCACATGTTAAGAGGTAAAGGTGTCGATAAAATAAAATATGGACATGAGGGCATCATGATTAATCTTGTAACAGCAACATATATGGATATTGTCATATGATTTCTTATGCTCAAGTAATAATCTATTCACAATGCAAAGTATGAATTAGAGACTTCATTGAGAACTAACAAACTATAATCTCAGTCACTAAGGCAATTGCAATTTATCATAACATCATTAAGAGTCTATGTCAGAGCTTTTTAGCAAGTACACATACTCAACTATCATTTAGTCTTTCACAATTGCTAACACTCACGCAATACTTGTGGTTACGGAGTTTTAACTGGACACAAAGAAAGATAGGGGCTTATAGTTTCGCCTCCCAACCTTTTACCTCAAGGGTAATGTCAAGAATAATAGTTCATGCTAACTTACATCCAATTAGATATATGTATCAGGATCTTTCCAACACACTGTGCTTGCCAAAGGATAAAATGTAAAAAGGAAAGGTGAAGATCACCATGACTCTTGCATAACATAGAAGATAATAATAAAAGATAGGCCCTTCGCAGAGGGAAGCAGAGGTTGCCATGCGCTTTCAGGGTTGGATGCACAAAATCTTAATGCGGA
Source organism: Aegilops longissima (assembly GCA_021605205.1). Lineage (NCBI taxonomy): Eukaryota > Viridiplantae > Streptophyta > Magnoliopsida > Poales > Poaceae > Aegilops > Aegilops longissima. The sequence continues at coordinate 328,529,702 of CM038676.1, forward strand.
AGAACGTCACTTTATATTGCCACTTGTGATATGGACCTTTATTATGCAGTCCTTCGCTTTTATTTCTTCCACATCACAAGATCGTATAAAGCTTATTTCCTCCACACTAATCAATCATACATATTTAGAGAGAAATTTTTATTGCTTGCACCGATGACAACTTACTTGAAGGATCTTACTCAATCCATAGGTAGATATGGTGGACTCTCATGGCAAAACTGGGTTTAAGGGTATTTGGAAGCACAAGTAGTATCTCTACTTGTTGCAAAGAATTTGGCTAGCATGAGGGAGAAAGGAAAACTCAACATGTTGGATGATCCATGACAATATACTTTATCTTAGATATAAGAAATCATAACCCATTACGTTGTCTTCCTTGTCCAACATCAACTCTTTAGCATGTCATATTTTAATGAGTGCTCCCAATCATAAAAGATGTCCAAGATAGTATATTTATATGTCAAACCTCTCTTTCTTTATTACTTCCTATTAATTGCAACGATGACCAAAGCTATGCTTGTCAACTCTCACCAATTTTTAATCATCATACTCTTTCTATGTGGAGTCATTACTCTCCATAATATCAATATGATCTCTTTGTTTCTTTTTATTCTTTTCTCTTTTCTTTTATTCATAGCAAGATAATCAAGCCCTTGACTCAACACTAACTTTTATTATATAGCTCGCGGACTCGATTACATAGAGGGATCATAAGGCAAAACACAAAACTAGATCATACTAAAACTTTATTCTACTAGATCAAGATATTACTAATAGGATCGAACTAAGAAAAATGGTGAAGATAGAGATGTGATGGTGATACGATACCGGGGCACCTCCCCCAAGCTTGGTAGTTGCCAAGGGGAGTGCCCATACCCATGTGATTATATCTCCTTTGTTGGTGAGGAAGGTGGTGGAGTTGTTGATGATGTGGGCTTGTCGTCCATCTTCCAAGGCATAGGCTCACCATCATAGAAGGATGATCGAGTCTCTGAGATCCTCAAATCTGCAGTCAAACTCATCCTCTTGAATCTATATTCATACTCACAGTTTTGGTTTTGCAGGTCATAGATTTTGCCTTGGAGGTGCTCGATCTTCTCGTGAAGCTTGAAGATGGTCTCCCCAATGTTCTTGGCATCCAGCTTGTGGTTGTTGGTGAACTCTGCGATCATCATGTGGTTGGAGTTGAGTCCACGTGCCACCATCCCCTGGCACTTGAAAACTTGTTTCTCCATTGCTTCGAGCCTCGTCTCCACGCTTCCGCCCCCCTTCGGTCCCTCAACATCGCGGATGTGCAGCAACCCATCACGCATCTCAATGGTTTGAGGGTGTCGTAGCACCTCCGCGAGGTAAGGGTTGATGACCTTCTCAAAGAACTTATCCTTGGGGGCGCTTGGAGACGTCATGATGATCTAGATATGTTAGAAAAACAGCTCAAAACAAAAACAGAGGACATTTGCATGATACAAGAGTCAAAACCTTCGGGAGATTATATAATGAATTTTTACCGACCAAAATACGTATCATGCAAGAAAACGGAGTCCGGAGAGCACACGAGGTGCCCAGGAGGCAGGGGCGCACCCAGGGAGGTAGGGCGCGCCCTCCACCCTCGTGGAGCCCTCGTGTCCTTCCCGGACTGCTTCTTATTTTTCTATTTTTCTAAATATTCCAAAACGGAGAAAAATTGCCATTAGAACTGTTTTGGAGTCGGTTTACTTACTGTACCACATACCTATTCCTTTTTGGAGTATGAAACGTTCCGGAAAGTGTCCCTTATGTATTCCTCCGGGCTTACGGTTTCAATAACATTAGTTTCAACATTAATAGGATTAACTGAGATATAATGTTTGATTCTTTGACCGTTCACCACCTTCGGATTTGTGCCCTCGAAGTTGTTGATTTTTATGGCACCGGAACGATAGACCTCCTCGATAACGTAAGGACCTTCCCATATAGAGAGAAGTTTTCCTGCAAAAAATCTTAGACGAGAGTTTTATAGCAATACATAATCACCTACATTAAACTCACGCTTTTGTATTCTTTTGTCATGCCATCTTTTAACTTTTTCTTTAAACAACTTGGCATTCTCATAGGCTTGGGTTCTCCATTCATCAAGTGAGCTGATGTCAAATAACCTCTTCTCACCGGCAAGTTTGAACTCATAGTTGAGCTCTTTAGTGGCCCAATATGCCTTATGTTCTAGTTCGAGAGGTAAGTGACATGCTTTTCCATAAACCATTTTAGACGGAGACATACCCATAGGATTTCTATATGCAGTTCAATAGGCCCATAATGCATCATCCAGTTTCTTGGACCAATTCTTCCTAGATCTATCAACAGTCTTTTGTAAAATTAATTTGAGCTCCCTATTACTCAATTCTACTTGACCACTAGACTGTGGATGATAAGGAGATGCAATTCCATGATTAACATCATACTTAGCAAGTATTTTACGGAAAGCACCATGAATAAAATGTGAACCACCATCAGTCATTAAATATCTAGGGACTCCAAACCTCGGAAAAATAAATTATTTAAGCATCTTAATAGAAGTGTTATGATCAACACTACTAGTTGGAATAGCTTCTACCCACTTAGTAACGTAATCAACAGCAACTAAAATATGTGTATATCCATTAGAGGGAAGAAATGGTCCCATATAATCAAAGCCCCAAACATCAAATGGTTCAATAACAAGTGAATAATTCATAGGGATTTCTTGACGTCTACTAATATTACCAATTCTTTGACATTCATCACAAGATAAGACAAACTTACGAGCCTCTTTGAAGAGAGTAGGCCAATAAAAACCGGATTGCAATACTTTATGTGCAGTTCTATCTCTAGCATGGTGTCCTCCATAAGCTTCGGAGTGACACTTGCGTAGGATTTGTTCTTGTTCATGCTCAGGTACACAATGTCTAATAACACCATCTACTCCTTCTTTATAAAGATGTGGGTCATCCCAGAAGTAATGTCTCAAATCATACTAAAACTTTTTATTTTGTTGGTATGTGAAACTAGGTGGTATAAACTTAGCAACAATGCAATTAGCATAATCAGCATAACATGGAGCAGTATGAGAAGCATTTATGACATTTAGTTGTTCATCAGGAATGCTATAATCAATAGGTAATGGGTCATCAAGAACATTTTCTAACCTAGACAAGTTGTCTGCAACAGGGTTCTCAGCTCCCTTTCTATCAATAATATGCAAGTCAAATTCTTGTAGCAAGAGAACCCATCTAATAAGTCTAGGTAGCATCTTTCTTTTCCATAACATATTTAATAGCAGCATGATCCGTGTGAATAGTTACTTTAGAATCAACAATATAAGGTCTAAACTTATCACAAGCGAATACAACTGCTAAGAATTCTTTTTCAATAGTAGCATAATTTCTCTGAGCACTGTCTAGAGTTTTACTAGCATATTGAATAACATTTAATTTCTTATCATCTCTTTGCCCTAGAACCACACCTACAGCATAATCGCTAGCATCACACATAATTTCAAAGGGTAAATTCCAATCAGGTGGCTGAACAATAGGTGCAGAAATCAATGCTTTCTTAAGTATTTCAAATGCTTCTACACAATAATCATCAAAGACAAATGGTATATCTTTTTGTAATAAATTAGTTAGAGGCCGAGAAATTTTTGAGAAGTCCTTAATGAACCTCCTGTAAAATCCGGCGTGACCAAGGAAGCTTCTTATACCTTTGATGTCCTTGGGACATGGCATCCTTTCAATAGCATCAATTTTAGCTTTATCAACTTCAATGCCTCTTTCAGAAATTTTATGCCCCAAGACAATACCTTCATTAACCATAAAGTGGCACTTTTCCCAGTTCAAGACAAGATTAGTTTCTTCACATCTCTGCAAAACTCGATCAAGGTTGCTAAAGCAAACATCAAATCGTCCATAAACAGAGAAATCGTCCATAAACGGAGAAATCGTCCATAAACGGAGAAATCTTCACATCTCCGCAAAACTCGATCAAGACAAGATCAATTTTATGCCCCAAGACAATACCTTCATTAACCATAAACGGAGAAATCGTCCATGAAAAACTCACATATCTTTTCGCAAAAGTTAGAGAATATAGCCATCATGCATCTTTGAAAGGTAGCAGGTGCATTACATAAACCAAAAGGCATACGCCTATAAGCAAAAGTACCGAAAGGACAAGTAAATGTGGTCTTAGCTTGATCATCAGCTGACACAGGTATTTGAGAGAAATCAGAATAACCATCTACTCCCTCCGTTCCTAAATATTTGTCTTTCTAGTCATCTCGAATGAACTACAACATACGGATGTATGTAGACATGTTTTAAATTGTAGATTCACTCATTTTGCTATGTATGTAGTCATTTGTTGAAATCTCTAGAAAGACAATTATTTAGGAACGGAGGGAGTAGAAAGCAAAAATGTGTATGTTTGGATAATATTTCTAGCATTTGATCAATAAAAGGTACGGGGTAATGATCTTTTTTAGTAGCTTTATTTAATTTGCGGAAATCAATTACCATCCTGTAACCTGTAATAATTCTTTGCGGAATCAACTCATCTTTATCATTAGGAACAACAGTAATACCTCCCTTCTTAGGGACACAATTGACAGGACTTACCCACTGACTATCAGCAACGGGATAGATTATACCTGCCTCAAGGAGCTTTAGTATTTTCTTTCTTACCACTTCTTTCATTTTAGGATTCAGCCGTCGTTGGTGATCAATAACTGGTTTGGCATCTTTCTCCAAATTTATTTTATGTTGACATAGAGTGGGACTAATGCCCTTAAGATCATCAAGAGCATATCCAATAGCAGCACGGTGCTTCTTCAGAGTTTTCAATAATTTTTCTTCCTCCTTCTCTGAAAGGTTAGCACTAATAATAATAGGATATATCTTCTTTTCATCCAGATAAGCATATTTAAGAGTATCAGGCAATGGTTTTAGCTCAAACACGGGATCACCCTTGGGTGGAGGAGGATCCCCTAAGATTTCAATAGGCAAGTTGTGTTTCAGAATAGGTCCCTGCTTAAAGAACACTTCATCTATTTCCCTTCTTTCATTCATAAACATATCATTTTCATGGTCTAGAAAATATTGTTCTAAAGGATCACTAGGAGGTATGGCAATAGAAGCAAGACCAATAATTTCATATTTACTAGGCAATTCCTCTTCACGGTGTTGTCTACAAAATTTAGAGAAATTAAACTCATGAGAACAATGATCTATGTTTACATAAGCCATATCACATAAGCCATGATAAAAATGATCTCCTATTTTAACAGAAATAACAGGCATGCCTACCACAGGTCTATGTTTATCTTTAGCACAAGGTTTAGCAATTCTAGCAGTCTCATTACAGAAATAAATAACATGCCCATCAATATTATCAGCCAAGAGATATTTAACCATAGAAATATTAGGTTCAACTTTAACTTGCTCAGGAGGTGTATAAGTTCTAATATTGCTTTTGCGAACCACAGTTGAAGCTTTAGCATGATCTTTTATCCTAACAGGAAAAGGTGGTTTCTCAACATAAGCAGTATGAACAATAGGATCATTATAAGTGATAGTCTTTTCTTCAACTTTAATAGGTACATCTACTTTTACTTCTATGGGAGGATGATATTTAAACCACTTCACCTTAGGGAGATCAACATGAGTAGCAAAAGATTCGCAGAAAGAAGCTACTATCTCAGAGTCAAGTCCATATTTAGTGCTAAATTTATGGAAAACATCGGTATCCATAAAAGATTTAACACAATCAAACTTAGGTGTCATACCTGACACCTTACCTTTGTCGAGGTCCCAATCTTCAGACTTGCATTTAATTCTTTCCAATAAATCCAATTTGAATTCAATAGTCTTCATCATAAAAGAGCCAGCATAAGAAGTATCGCTCGAGCATGGTGCGATTGTTATCAGAAAGCCGAGCATAAAAGTTTTGAATAATCATTTCTCTTGAGAGCTCATGATTGGGGCATGAATATAACATTGATTTAAGCCTCCCCAAGCTTGAGCGATGCTTTCTCCTTCGCAAGGCCAAAAATTATATATATAATTACGATCACGATGAACAAGATGCATAGGATAAAACTTCTGATGAAATTCCAATTCCAATCATTTGTAGTTCCATGATCCCATATCATCACAAAGCCTATACCATGTCAATGCATCTCCCCTCAAAGATAAAGGGAATACCTTATTCTTGATCACATCATCGGGCATACCTGCAAGCTTAAATAATCCACAAACCTCATCCACATAGATTAGGTGCTCATCAGGATGTAATGTTCCATCTCTTGCAAAAGGATTAGCTAGCAGTTTTTCTACCATAACCGAAGGAATTTCAAAGTAGATATTTTCCTTTTCAGTAGGTTGAGGAGCAACTCTTTGATCTACTGGTAGGGGTGAAGATACTGCGTACAAGCCCCTCAGAGGATTACTTTCCATAGTAACAAGTGACCGTAAATTTCAGCACACTATATAAATTTTTCATTACCAATTTCCACCTACCAAAGGCGCTTCACTCCCCGGCAACGGTGCCAGAAAAGAGTCATGATGACCCACAAGTATAGGGTATCTATCGTAGTCCTTTCGATAAGTAAGAGTGTCAAACCCAACGAGGAGCAGAAGGAAATGATAAGCGGTTTTCAGCAAGGTATTCTCTGCAAGCACTGAAATTGTAGGTAACAGATAGTTTTCTGATAAGATAATTTGTAACGAGCAACAAGTAACAAAAGTAAATAAAGTGCAGCAAGGTGGCCCAATCCTTTTTGTAGCAAAGGACAAGCCTGGACAAACTCTTATATAGAGAAAAGCGCTCCCGAGGAAACATGGGAATTATCGTCAAGCTAGTTTTCATCGCGTTCATATGATTCGCGTTCGGTACTTTGATACTTTGATATGTGGGTGGACCAGTGCTTGGGTGCTGTCCTTACTTGGACAAGCATCCAACTTATGATTAACTCCTATTGCAAGCATCCGCAACTACGAAAGAAGTATTAAGGTAAACGTAACCATAGCATGAAACATATGGATCCAAATCATCCCCTTACGAAGCAACACATAAACTAGGGTCTAAGCTTCTGTCACTCTAGCAACCCATCATCTACTTATTACTTCCCAATGCCTTCCTCTAGGCCCAAATAATGGTGAAGTGTCATGTAGTCGACGTTCACATAACACCACTAGAGGAGAGACAACATACATCTCATCAAAATATCGAACAAATACCAAATTCACATGACTACTAATAGCAAGACTTCTCCCATGTCCTCAGGAACTAACGTAACTACTCACAAAGCATATTCATGTTCATAATCAGAGGAGTATTAATATGCATAAAGGATCTGAACATATGATCTTCCACCAAATAAACCAACTAGCATCAACTACAAGGAGTAATCAACACTACTAGCAACCTACAAGTACCAATCTCAGACTTAGAGACAAGAATTGGATACAAGAGATGAGCTAGGGTTTGAGAGGAGATGGTGCTGGTGAAGATGTTGATGGAGATTGGCCCCCTCCCGATGAGAGGAGCGTTGGTGATGACGATGGCGATGATTTCCCCCTCCCGGAGGGAAGTGTCCCCGGCAAAACAGCTCTGCCGGAGCCCTAGATTGGTTCCGCCAAGGTTTCGCCTCGTGGCGGCGGAGTCTCGTTCTGAAAGCTTGCTTATGATTTTTCTTCAGACGAAAGACTTCATATAGCAAAAGATGGCCACCGGAGGGCCACCAGGGGACCCACGAGGCAGGGGGGCGCGCCCAGGGGGTAGGGCGCCCCCCCACCCTCGTGGCCAGGGTGGCCCCCCCTCTGGTATTTCTTCCGCTCAATATTTTTTATTATTTCCAAAAATAGCTTCCGTGGAGTTTCAGGACTTTTGGAGTTGTGCAGAATAGGTCTCTAATATTTGCTCTTTTTCCAGCCCAGAATTCCAGCTGCCGGCATTCTCCCTCTTAAGTAAACCTTGTAAAATAAGAGAGAATAGGCATAAGTATTGTGACAAAATGTGTAATAACAGCCCATAATGCAATAAATATCGATATAAAAGCATGATGCAAAATGGAGGTATCACCGCCGTACCGCCTGCTCCTGCCTCCCATGGCCGGTTGTGTTGCCGCGCAGGCCTCACCGCCCGACCATACTACTACTGGCCAGGCCCTCCCTCTACTTACCCACACCCCCTGTTATTCTCCAGAGACGGTAGCCTCAAACCGAAGCCGAAGCAGTCAACCCTCATACTCCCCTCCACGTGGGCATCCACTCCTGCGTATTCCCCGGCTCCGGGTCGTTCCCTTCCTAGGTCACGCTGTCGTCCACCACCTTGGTGCTCTCGAGCGGTACGGCATCGTCAACGCGGTCAACGAAGGACAGCCATCAGAAGAGGACTATAAGTGGAGAGGCTGACAGCTGGGTCCATGGCCGCATGTAAGGAAGTGCCTCCTTATTACGCACAAAATAATGATTCCTCCACCTGACACCTCGGACCTACCGAAAGGGCCTCTATATTTCGTGAAAAAAATGTTTCCCCCCGACAGTTGGGACGAACCGGCTTTATCTTCGCACGGAAGGAACTTCCTTCTTACCCCCTGACAGCTGGGACCCACTAGGTTGAAGTGAAGGTAGCGTTATCTGTCTGGCCGCGAACGTGTACGTACATAGCGGTCGATCGGTGTCTCTGCAGTGATGTACCGTGGCCGAGTAAGGAGCGGCACATGTTGAAGTAGAGGCACCAATGTAGCATGTCACGCAGTCCCGTTTATATCCTGTACATGTACGTATGGCCATGCTGCAAGATAGTAAATACGGCTACGTACGTACATACGGGCGGGGTCTATAACATGTACAACGACTAATCCTATTCATCGGAAGCCAACCGGCTGGGTCGGAATGGAGAAACTGCGTCATGTTCATGGGGAGGCAACGGAATGCGTCGTGTTCATCGGGAGGCAATAGAATACGTCGTGTTCATCGGGAGCCAACCGGCTTGGACGAAACAGCCGAAACGAGGTCTGGCGTACCGCAGGACGGATGTAACGGGCCTTCTGTTCGATCGCGTACGGTCGAAACGGGGTCCTGTTCATCGGAAAGGGTCTGGCATACCACAAAACGGAGGAAACGGACTTGTGTTCGACCGCGTACGATCGAAACGGGGTCCTGTTGATTGGGAGGGGTGTGGCGTACCGCAAAAAGGAGGAAATGGACTAGTGTTGGAGCGCCTATTGTCGAAATGGGGTCCTGTTGATCGGGAGGGGTGTGGCGTACCGCAAAATGGGACTCCACGGGCTACTGTTCATCCACCATCGACTTCCTCCAACCTCCACCTGCTACTGTTCATCCACCGTCGACTTCCTCCAGCCTCCACCAGCTACTGTTCATACACGGGGTCCTGTTCATCCAGCCTCCCTGGCTACTGTTCATCCAGCCCTCCACCGGCTACTATTCAACCAGCCCTCCACGTGGTCCTATTCAACCAGCCCTCCACGTACGGGGTCCCTCCATCGGCTACTGATCATCCACCCCCACGTCTCCTCGATCGGGGTCATGTTCATCCAGCGGCAACGGCCTCTACTACCACGGGGTCCTGTTCATCCAAACCCCCACCGGGAACTGTTCATCCAACCCCCCCCCCCTCCAACAACACTCACTGTTCATCAAGGGAAGGAGGCAGCAGGTTCGATCGGCTTCAGTTAGCAGCAGTAGCGAAGGAATCACTCGGGTTCAGTTAACAGCAAGGGCTCGCTCGGGTTCAGTAATGCGTAGCCAGTAGTGCAATCACTCGGGTTCAGTAGGAAAATGCCTCGCTCGGGTTCAGTTAGAGCCCGACGCCTTGCACACACGCGCGTACATGTACGAGAGAAACGCGCAAACCTTCGGGCATCTCTCGGCCCCGACCACCCACCGTAGCCGGGAACTCCCCGATATTTTCCTCGCCCTCACTTCTACCACAGTTTTTTCCATCATGGACGGCCCAAAGAATGTCATGCAGCTGCGTCTCCAGCTCACCCAGGGCGAAAAGCCCATTTTCTGTCATGATTTTTTGTCATAGAAGTGGATCCCACCACATCTATGATGATACCCGGTTTTGTCACAATTATCGTCATAGAAGTGTCATAAGCATGACAAAAAAAATTCGTTCGGCCCAAAATGTCACGGATGTGTCTTTTTTTTAGTGTTTGGTGGTGGTCGCGTAGGCCAGTGACTGTGCGGAGGCTTGAGGACCCCAAGGAGGTGGTACGTCATTGTGTCAGCGAGGAGGACGAGCACGTTCGTCGTTACATGGTTGAGTTGGAGGGCGGATTCTCCAATACCTGGCAGGTTCTTCAGGGATCTCACTGGAGCTATGATCCTGTGATGGTTCCTTCTCTTTGGGTGTCCACCGGCCGCGCCGATACCCGTCGTTCGCTAGGATTTTAGCTGTATTAGTGATGTTATATGTATGATACTATTCGAGATGTATTAGTGATAATATTCGACGATGTACGGATGCAAGAGATGATTTAGTTTTGCTTATTAAATGCATGCTAATTTGAATACTAATTTATTTTATGATTTGGTTTTGCTTATTGAATGCTCAAATTGGAGAACTACTCCTATTTTGAATGCTCAAATTGGAGAGCACTATGCAAGGCGTATGCATTTGTTTAGTTGATAGCTTATAGGGGTTTTGTTTTTGCAGAACCAAGGAGCCCCTCCATCATCCCCGCCGTCGTCCTCAACACCGACCCCCTCCGACATCGAGGTGAAACCAGCCAAATCTCCATGTCAATATGAGTCCTATAAGATATTTTAAAATGTTTTAGTTCATATTTTCAACCATTGAAATGATGTAGATATAAACATGTATATCTTGTGTTGCTCAAATAGGATATGTGCTTGCCCAAGTGGCCGGCCATGTTTGCAGGTAACACCTCTGAGTGGCCTATGTTTTGCCGTGTTGATTAATTTCCGTTCTGGCAAATTTCAGGTGCTCGATATGTCCTTTTTTAGCAAAGTTCATGCCGGATTTTTCCGTGAATTTTGGCATGACTTGTGCTAGAATATGTAGGAAATATCGAGTGGCCTAGATTTTCTAGAAAGATAATTAAACGACATTTCGGGTTGACTTCAATTCTGTCGAGGCACCATATATGAGAGAAGAAGAACCCCGACTATTGTCGTGGGGTCGTTTTCCTTCTTCTCCTAGTGCTAGACCTTTGTTATAATAACGACAATCACCGAAGGTCGTAAAATCAGTGAGGGAGTGTGTCCACCATATACGAGAGAGGACGAAGAATCCCGACTGTTGTCGTGGGGGTCGTTTCTCCTTATTCTCCTTGTGCTAGACCTTTGTTATGAACTAGGGGAAGGATGAGTAACAACCATCACCTACGGTCGCAAATGTCAGAGAGGAATCATTGAGGGAGAGTCTCCACCATATATGAGAGGACGAAAAATCCCGACTGTTGTCGTGGGGGTCGCTTCTCCTTCGTTCCTGTGTGCTAGACATTTTGGTGTGATGCACTCGGGGACGAAAGGAGGAGCGATCATCACCAACGGTCGAATTTATACACCACGTGAGCTGAGAGTTTTCAAGAAAATACTCGGCAGACTGATAGTCAACCCGTGATGAATAATAATGGTCTAATTTAATTTTTGTAGTCCATATATTTAATTGTACAAGTTTAATCTTTGAATTATGAACCTAGGAAATGTCATCGTCGGACGACGAAATTCTCTCGGGGGAGTGCAACTGGTGCGGCGACGACCGGGCTCTATGCGACAGGCCTCACCTGGACGAAGGTCGGTGCTTCAGCATTAAGCTCCAGGAGACCTTCGATGTTGAAATGGTATGCAATGATGACAAGTGTTTTTTTCGTAATTAAGCATGACTTCTGCTACTTCAACGTGTAATTTTCGTCTTTTAAAATTTGACTAGCTTATCCCATGCCATGCAAGACGCTATGTCTTGGAGAGGATGGATTTTGAAGATCATGAAAGTATGGAACAAAGATAATTCACCTAAGGACCCATCATGGTATGGATTTTGATGTAACTCTACACAACTCTAAGAGTGATCCCATTTTGGTTGCCCGAATTGGGAAGCACTTTGCAAGATGTAGGATTTTCATGAGGGTATGCTTGTCACCATGGATCTTGGTGATCCTGACATCGCCCAAGACAATATGGACATTTGAGTCCTTGTTGATATGCTTCCAATTCTACCGCCATGTGAGTTTCTCAAACATAGTTATTAAGTAATTTATATTGTTTATTTCATAATATTTGACAGCTTATTTCCATTGATAGCTTATTTTCATTCTTCAAAGAATGCACGGAGGATGGTAGACAGAACCTACTAAACTGATGGCTCAGAATTAACTTATCAGGAGAAAAAGCATCTGATCTCATTTATTACTGATCTTGAGAATTACAATAACTATTATCAAACTCCTCCACATTATGGTCAATACGTGCCACTAGTGCACGTGTTGAAGTACGGTAACATCCATGGAGATGGCATGGTAAGATTTTTTACTATTACGACATCCGTGCATTTTTTGCATAAATTCTTCCAAAACTCAACTACACTACTAACTACCAAGTTATTACTATGTTTTTCAACAGAAAATCCCGAAGGATTGTGTGCCTCATCTGATGTTTCTGAATGTTTGGCTTGATGTTATGAACTTACGGTCAGGTCATCCTACGCATCACTGCTGTTTGTACCGGATTTCTAAAACCAATGAAGACATGACAATCAAAGATTGGAAAAAATGTATGGTCAATCATATGGAGCTACTTGGAAGCAACATTGTGCGAAGGGCAAGAATTGGAGACAGGATAATCTCCATTCTCTATAATGGAGAGTCAGGACCTATCTTGTTTTATGCTATTTTACCTTAGAGAGGGTATTTAGGTCCTAGCTAATACTCATGATCATGTGCTAAGAACAATTAAGTAGGGTTGGTTAGATGACTATGATGATGATGAGTATGACTTGTTATTATGATAACGAGTAGAAGTTGTATGATCGATGATGATGAGTAGGATTTGTTATTATGATACCAATGATGAGTTATTTATTATATGAACATGATGAGTTATTTTATATATATCAGTAGGTGAAATGAACATGGATTAGATTAAAGTGGAGGCAACATGTGGTGCACATCGAAAGTACTAATAATCCAAACTAGATCAACTTTGGATTAGTAGTACTTTCGACATGCACCACATGTTGCCTCCACTTGAATCTACTCCACGTTCATTTCACCCACTGTTATATATAGTAACTAATCATGGTCATAAAATCATATGATGAAAGTACTGTATGTAAAACCACAATGAAAATAACCTGTATTTTCAAAAATACAGGAAAAGTTAGCAACAACGCTTTTCAAAAGAAACGCTACTGCTACTTACGATTACCAGTAGCGCTTTCCAAGAAAAGCGCTACTGCTAACTAGGTACAGAAGTAGCACTCGCTTTCCAGCGCTACCGCTAACAGTTAGCTGTAGCGCCTTAGTGGCAGCGCTTGTACAAGCACTACTGCTAGCCACAAAACAAGTGCTACTACTAGTGGTAGCGCCATTAAGCTAGGCATAAAGTGCTCAAGTAATGGATCCACCCAGATCCCAAGGTATATCAAAGCCAATTATAATTAACAATGATTTGGCATTTAGTAGTGAGCACAAAGCAACATATATCAAGCAATGACGAAATCTAACTCTCTTCCTATGCATCGGCATGTCATACAAGAAAATTCATGCACATCAAGTAAAGGCCAATACATAGCATAAGCAGTTTCTTGCAATTTTATCATGTTGGAAACATAGAGAGGTGGAGATGTAGTTCCTCTCTCATAGTAATTGCAAGTAGGAGCAGCAAGCACATGCATATTACATTCATCAAAATTATCATGTGCAACGGTAAAAGGCAACCCATCAATATAATCCTTAATAAGAACAAACTTCTCCGATATAGTGTAGTTTGGAGAATTCAAAAGATAATAGGACTATCATGTGTGGGTGCAATAGCAACAATTTCATTCTTAATATAAGGAACCATAGCAAGTTCATCTCCATAAGCATAATTCATATTGGCATCATGGCCACAAGCATAGCAAACATCAAGATCATCAAAAAGGGATATTTCAAACGAATCAATGAGATCATAGCAATTATCATAGCATTCATCCTTTGGTAAGAACGAAGGGAAATTAAACAATGTATGAGTTGAAGAGTTACTCTCATTAGAACATGGGCATGGGTAGCTAATCCACTCTTCCTCCTTTTGTTCTTCGCTCTCCTCATCATCTTTTTCATCCAATGAGCTCATAGTTTCATCAATTTCTCTTCCATAGACTCCTGCAAAATGTTAGTCTGTTCTTGGACAGCAGAGAAGTGCTCAATATATGGTTTAATATAAGCATTGGAAGCATAGTTATCATAGCAGTATTTAAGTATGTCAAAATTTTCATATTTTTAAAGAGTAGCATCATACTTTTCAATCAAAGAACCAATTTCATAAGCACCCTTAAAAGCAACAAAATTCTCTGATTTTTTCAACATCATAATAATTATAAACACCTTTGGCATAAGATATGATTCCATTATCACTAAACTCACATTGGTAGGGAAGGTGTTTCTTAGGGTCTTCAGAACAACAAGTAAAATCATATATTTCACATAAATTCCAAGCATAGCATTGCAAATGATGAATTTTATCCAGTAAAAGTTTCCCTTTTTGAGATAAGCGGTGTCGCACATAACAAGCATGCTCATCTAAAGATTTGCCCTCAACTAAGCTAGTTGGGGTTTTAGCACGAGCACATAGGGATCGAAGATGATCCAAGTGAACACTTCAGCAGTATGATAGATTTTGGGTGGTTCTTCAACCATTGGTTTAGCAGGTACAACTAATTTTTTTGGTAGTTTGCGTTTTCTACCCATAAATAGAGATAGAAAACAAGAGCACAAAATAAAAACTACTTAGTGATAAAGCAAACAAGCACACACGAGAATATTCACCCCACGCTATTGCTCCCCGGCAACGACGCCAGAACAAGGTCTTGCTAACCCACAAGTATAGGGGATCGTTTGTAGCCTTCTTCGATAAATAAGAGTGTCGAACCCAACGAGGTGGTAAAGGTAGAACAAATTCCCTCAAGTTCTATCGACCACTGATACAACTCTACACACACTTTAACGTTTGCTTTACCTAAAACAAGTATGAAACTATTTTGCAAGAATAAAACTATGAGTACTTTGCGGGAATAAAACTATGAATAAATTGCAAGGTAATAAAAGTAGATAGCTTTTGTCGACGAGAAAGTCATTTGTCCCTAGGCAATCGATGACAAGTACCGGTAATTATTCTTGCAATTTTATATGAGGGAGAGGCATGAGCTAACATACTTTCTCTACTTGGATCATATGCACTTATGTTTGGAACTCTAGCAAGCATCCGCAACTAATAAAGATCATTAAGGTCGTGAAACCCAACCATAGAATTAAGTATCAAGTCCTCTTTATCCCATACGCAACAACCCACCTACTCGGGTTTAAGCTTCTGTCACTCTCGCAACCCACCATAAGCGAATCATGAACGTGTTGCAACACCCTACAGCGGGGATCCCTCATGTTTGCTTGAGACGGATGGCACCGTAGGACAGCGCCATAAATAAAATATACAATCATACCAACCAAGATCACAATTAACCCATAGGACAAAACGGATCTACTCAAACATCATAGGATAGCCAAATATCATTCAGAAATAATATATGGAGTTGAGCACCATGTTTACGTAGAGATTAGAGCGGGGAGAAGGGGTGTTACACCGCTGCATAGAGGGGGAGAAAGTTGGTGTTGACGGTGGCAAGGTTGTTGATGTAGATCGCCACCATGATCCTTGCCCCGGCGGCACTCCGCCGCCAACAGGAGAGGAGGGGAGAGATCCCCCTCATTCTTATTCTTCCTTGGCATCCCTCTAGACGGGAGGAGAGTTCCCCCTCTGGTCCATGGCCTCCATGGTGGCGGAGGGGCAGGAGCCCCTCCGAGATTGGATCTGTCTCTCTGTTCCCTTCTATTTCACGTTCCCCAGATCTGGCCCTTCATGGTTGTCGGTGTCAAAACCGGCGGATCTCGGGTAGGGGGTCCCGAACTGTGCGTCTAAGGTCGATGGTAACAGGAGACGGGGGACACAATGTTTACCCAGGTTTGGGCCCTCTCTATGGAGGTAATACCCAACTTCCTGCTTGATTGATCTTGATGAATATGATTATTACAAGAGTTGATCTACCATGAGAACGAATTGGCTAACACCCTAGAAGTCTAGCCTGTATCAATATATCTCTTTCCGAACTAAGCCCTCCGGTTTATATAGACACCAGAGGAGACTAGGGTTATACAAAGTCGCTTACAGGGAAAGGAATCTTCATATTTGGTCGCGAAGCTTGCCTTCCACGCCAAGGAGAGTCCCATCCGGACATGGGAGATAATCTTCGGTCTTGTATCTTCACAGCCCATAAGTCCGGCCCATATCCAACAGGCCGGACGCCTGAGGACCCCTTAGTCTAGGACACCCTCAGTAGTCCCTGAACCAGGCTTCAATGACGAGGTGTCCGACGCGCAGATTGTCTTAGGCATTGCAAGGCGGGTTCCCTTTTCCGAATACTCCAAGATAGTCTTCGGACGCAATGAACGTGTTCGGATCTGCAACACAAATTCCACACACATAGCCTTAGAGAGTATAATATTTCACGAGTCCCATCCGCTAACAACTTTGCGCCAGATGTCATCACGTCTGCCCGGTCGTTATTTCGAATCGTTTTCGTCTGCCGTTTCGCGTTTCGAGATGCGGTTTCCACTAGCACATCTTGTCAAAGCAGAGATCGTGTCCCCTTATTGCGGGATTCTCATCAATACGGGCGTGGGTAATCCAACCGTGTCGTTTGCACAGCCCTTGGGAATAGACGAGTTTTAAGGCGAGTGGGGAGGCGTTCGATATTCACTGCCTTTATAAGGGGATAAGGATTCCCTTTTTTCATCCACGCCTTCTTTCTTCCTCTGCCTTTCCATCCTTGAGCTCCAGCACCCAAGTTCTCATCTTTTCCACCTCAAGCAAGCACTGAACCATGTCCGAATCCGGAGGTCAAGGCAAGTCGATGGCCTCCTCCGTCAAGGAGAAGGACATCGCCGAGCTTCGGGAGGCCGGTTATCTGGCGAAGGAAATCGCCCATCGGCTTCCAGTTAAAGGGCAAGTCGTCCCTACACCGAAGCCCAACGAGAGGGTGGTGTTCCTCCCTCATTTCGTCTGCGGGTTAGGCTTTCCACTTCACCCTTTCGTCCGTGGACTCATGTTCTATTACGGGCTAGATTTCCATGATCTAGCCCCGAACTCCTTCCTCAACATCTCGGCATTCATTGTCATCTGTGAGGCCTTCCTCCGCATCCACCCCCACTTCGGGCTATGGCTCAAGATCTTCAACGTGAAGCCAAAGGTGGTGGATGGCCAACACGCGGAGTGCGGAGGAGCCATGGTGAGCAAGATGCTCAATGTCATATGGCCCAAAGGCACGTTTGTGGAGACCGTCAAGGAGTGGCAGAAGCTATGGTTCTATATCACAAAGCCTCGTGACGCCACTTGGGCCGCGGCTCCCGAGTTGAAGTCCGGAGCCCCAATGCGGCTCCCCTCCTGGATAGAGAAGGGCCCAAATTGGTCTTCGTCGGACGAACTGACAGCGCTGCTAACGCGCATCCAGAGCATGTTGGAAAAAACATCAAGCTCGTCAATGTGATCCAGGTGATGCTTGTTCGCCGGATCCTTCTATGCCAGAGCCGAACATTCCCTTTGTGGGAATTTGATTCGGAGAAGCACCAGACTTTGGAGAGGCTCTTCGGAACCACTCATGAAGATGTCTGGAAGTTGCTCTTTAAGGGCAACGAGACGCCGCCGGCCAAAGACTCGAACCGCGGGCACGATCTTGCCCATCCTGCGAGTGCGGTAAGTCTTTCATGTCTCAAGGTGCATCCTCTTCTTGTTTGTTCAAGGAAGATATCTGAAAACTTTACTATTTACTTTTCAGGCCTGGACAAAGAAAGGGGAGCGGATTCGATGTCCGGCTCCGCTGCCCAAGGAACCAGTCACCCCGCTCCTAGCGAAGATGCTGGTTCCAGTGCCCTACATGGCGCCGGAGAAGAAGGCCAAGGGGGTCCGAAGTGGCCCCCGCTGTAAGGGAGCTTCGGACATGTCGTCCGGAGACAAAACTCACTCCTCGGCCGCCGAAGACGACGAGGAGGAGGAGGAAGAAAGCATCTCCCCCTTGGAGGGGGGAAGGAAGAAGAGGGTGGCCTCCACAAATTTGGAGGCGGAGGCGTCCAAGAAGGGGAAGGGCCCCTTCGTGGATAACTCCGCATGGGATGTCGACAGCAGCCCAGAGCGGCGCCCCCAAAACAAGCCCCTGGCCGCATCGTAAGTACTAAAAACCCGTATATGTCCATGTGTTTGCTTCATGGTATTAATATGTTAAATTATGCTATTACAGTCCTGCCCATGAAAGCTCCCAGCGATCCTCGTTAGGTGGTTCGCTAGATTCAAAGGCGATGGCCATCGAGTCACCGCCGGCCGCTCACTCTCCCACGGCCAAGGGTGACAACGAGGTGGTGTCTCTAAGGACCTTCCCATGCCAGGGAGAGGTTCAGGGGGGCGTCAGGGTGGCGCCAGAGGATGACTCCTTGGCCGCCGGACACATGGGGGAGGAAGCCCCCATGGAGACTAGCGATGGGGGCCATAACCAATTCGGCCCACAGCCGAATACCATTCCGGAGACCTACACGTCTCCGGAGTCAAGCGAGCGGCCTTCCCCGAAAGGAGGAGGTGTGCCTGTTCCGCCGGGGACCTCTGTCCAGCCAGAGGCACCGCATAATCTGCTGGAAGCGCTACTAGGCGCTTCCATTGTGGATGAACACCGTATCCTTATGGGTATGGTGATTGAGAAGGTTCATTCCGTCAAGAACAGACTGACTGAAGCCTGCAGCAACCTGCTGACAGGTTTTGAGGTAAGCGACACAAAAGATAAAATCCCAATAGAGACAGTAGCCCCTGAGACACTATCCATTGTTCGGAAAGAAAAGCCGGACAGAGGATCAATGAAATTTCGCAGGAAACTAACTAAATGTGTTTTATGTGAATAAGAAAGCGTTGTTGCTGGCCGCTTCCTCACACACTGCCGAAGTCTCCGGACTAAAGCAGAGACTGGAGCGGGCCGAGGCGGAGCTCGGCCAAGTGAGGAAGTAGCTAGAAGACCAGCAAGGTATGTAATGACTCGCTATATATTCAGAAAGAATAAATGATATGTACTGACCATAGTGTCATGATATGTGTAGGAGCGACGACCGAGGTCGAGGCCCTTAAAAAGGCCCTGGCCGAAGCCGAGGGGAAAGCTGTTAAGGAGCAAGCCGCCCGTAAGAAGCTCAAGGCCAGTGAGGGAGTCCTGGATTAGGGGGTGTCCGGATAGCCGGACTATAGCCTTTGGCCAGACTCCTGGACTTTGAAGATACAAGATTGAAGACTTCGTCCCGTGTCCGGATGGGACTTTCCTTGGCGTGGAAGGCAAGCTTGGCGTCTGGATATGTAGATCTCCTACCATTGTAACCGACTCTGTGTAACCCTAACCCTCTTCGGTGCCTATATAAACCGGAGGGTTTTAGTCCGTAGGACGAACAACAATCATACCATAGGCTAGCTTCTAGTGTTTAGCCTCTCTAATATCGTGGTAGATCTACTCTTGTACTACCCATATCATCAATATTAATCAAGCAGGAGTAGGGTTTTACCTCCATCGAGAGGGCCCGAACCTGGGTAAAAACATCGCATCCCTTGTCTCTTGTTACCATCCGCCTAGACGCACAGTTCGGGACCCCCTACCCGAGATCCGCCGGTTTTGACACCGACATTGGTGCTTTCATTGAGAGTTCCTCTGTGTCGTCATCCTTAGGCCCGATGGCTCCTCTGATCATCAACGGCGATGAGCTCCAGTGTGAGACTTGTCTCCCCGGACAGATCTTCGTATTCGGCGGCTTTGCACTGCGGGCCAATCCGCTTGGCCATCTGGAGCAGATTGAAGGCTACGCCCCTGGCCACCAGGTCAGATTTGGAAATTTGAACTACACGGCTAACGTCCGCGGAGACTTGATCTTCGACGGGTTCGAACCATAGCCAGCGCGCCCGCCTTTGTCGCGAGGGCATGATCTAGCTCGCCACGAGCGGTGTCACGGAGGCGCGCCGATATCCGCTCCGACCTTTAGCTCGGGCCGATCATACGATCGAGGGCGGGTGGCTGGACACCGCCTCGGGGCTGCGATCTCTCGGCGATTGAGCGTACACCTACCCTCGCCTTTGCGGCTTCGTAATTCCAAGGTGCGGACTCGTGCGGACTCCGAGCCTTCCGTGCCCCGCCAATCGAATCCGATTGGGCGCCGATCATGGAATTATTTCGCGGACATCTTTCAAAGACTCGCCCTTTTGCGACATCCTGAATTCACTAAAGTCTCTCTCTTTATCAGGAGAGCCCTGGCCGGATTATGGTCAGGAAGGTTGGCATGCGGACAACGAAGAAATTCAAAGCCCACCCACCATCCACTTCGTAGCCACTGTCGATGATTTAACCGACAGGCTCGACTTCGACTCCGAAGACATCGACGGTATGGACGACGATGTAGGGGAGGAACACGGACACACCTAAAGGAAGCGACGATGAGGAACAACGGGACGCTACGAAGGATTATTCCCTCGAACAGCAGTCAAAACGGCGATGTAAGCGCCGCTCAAAGTCCCGCCTCGACAAAGACAACAACCATACAGACCCAGCCATAGAGCAGGACGAACCGATGGACGACGAACATGCTATCGAGCAACCGTCCGAACAGGACAATCTGGATAAACAACCCGTCCCCGGCGAAAATAACAGTCCGGACGATCTCACGCCGGAAAAGTTGCTGGAGCAGAAGAACCTCCACAAAAGGCTCGTCGCCACTGCACGTAGCCTGAAAAAGCAGAAGCGGAAGCTCAAAACAGCGGAAGATGCACTCAGAATCAGATGGAGAAAAGTACTCAACACCACAGACAAATCTGGCGGACGATCGCGAGCGAAGAGCTACCCAAAGTGAAAACTACTGCCTGAATTTGATGAGGAGGCCGTAGAGCCCCCGCAATCAAAAAACAAAGAGGCCACCCGGTCGGATGGACGACCCCATGGCAAACAGAGAGCGGTAAACGACGCCAAGACACAAGCCGACGCGCGATCCGCACAGGATTCGCATAAAAAAGATGGCCCAGTTAGATCTATCTACGGGCCAAGAAAGCAAGCTCCAGTAAGCAATGCAACACATCAAGTATCCGAACATCACGGTACACCTAGATATAGGGTGCCGCACACCCCCTATGTTTCACCGATGAGGTGCTGGATTATGAATTTCCAGCGGATTCAAGCCCGTAAACATAGAGACATACGACGGAACAACAGACCATGGAGTCTGGATTGAGGATTACATCCTCCACATACACATGGCTAGAGGAGATGATCCCCATGCCATAAAATACTTACCCCTCAAGCTCAAAGGGCCAGCCCAGCATTGGCTTAAAAGCCTTCCCGAAAACACCATTGGAAGTTGGGAGGAGCTCGAGGATGCTTTTCGGGCAAATTTTCAAGGGACTTATGTCCGACCTCCAGATGCCGACGATTTAAGTCACATAACTCAACAACCCGGAGAGTCAGCCCGGAAATTTTGGAACAGATTCCTTACTAAAAAGAACCAAATAGTCGACTGTCCGGACGCGAAGCCTTAGCAGCTTTCAAACACAACGTCAGAGACGAATGGCTTGCTGACACCTCGCCAAGAAAAGCCTGAACAATGGCCGCATTAACAAGCCTCATGACCCGCTTTTGCGTGGGAGAGGATAGCTGGCTGGCAAGATGCAGCACCAGCAACCCAAGTACATCCGAAGTCAGGGATGGAAACGAGAAACCACGACGCAACAAGGACCAGCGTCGGACAAAGGGAAACAACCCGAAGAGCACGGCAGTTAACGCCGGATTCAAAAGCTCTCGGCAGAATCATAAAAAGCTGCCCCAAAAGGATAACAGGGACGAGGTATCTAACTTAAACAAAATCTTGGACAAGATATGCCAAATCAACAGTACTCCCGGGAAGCCTGCAAACCATACCCACAGAGATTGTTGGGTCTTCAAGCAGTCCGGCAAACTCAACGCCGAACACAAGGGGCTCGACACACCAAGCGAGGAGGATGACGAACCCCAAAAGCAGAGCACTGGAAAACAAAAGAATTTCCCACAAGAAACCAAAACAGTAAACTCACTTCATGTGACAAAGGGGAAAAATAGAGCGGCGCCCATAGAGGTACGCGCCATACGGCCTATCCCGGAGGAGTCCCGCCACTGGTTGTTAAAACCAATCACCTTCGACCATTGGGATTACTCTAGAAGTATACGGAATGCAGGTTGGACTGCCTTGATATTAGATCCGATAATTGGCGGACTCCAATTTTCACAAGTCCTAATGGACGGCGGCAGTGATCTAAACCTGCTATATCAGGACACAATCCGCAAAATGGGGATAGACCCAACCAAATTTCGCCATAGCAAAACTTCCTTTCAAGGGGTAATGCCAGGCCCATATGCCCATTGTACGGGCTCTCTACTGCTAGAAGTTGTGTTCGGCTCACCCGACAACTTCCGCCACGAAAAGTTAACCTTCCACCTCGCCCCATTTACAAGTAGCTATCAAGCACTATTGGGGCGCGAAGCTTTCGCCCGCTTTAACGCAATACCGCATTATGCATCCCTTACACTTAAAATGCCCGGTCCACGCGACATCATCTCGTTAAAAGGAAACATCGAGGGTTCCTCGATTCCGTAAAATCGTGCGGCTGCCTTGACAGCCACACAATAAACCGGCTTCACCAATAAAAGCACTTAGACAGGTCGTCCAGACCGCGGACACGGCTGGACGAGTCTGGCGTAAACATACAAGGGCTTACTAGACACATGCCCCCGTACAAGGGGCTCCGCAACAAGAGACCATAAAACTCAATTTTATTCATTTTTTGAATTGTACTTCGTTTATTTAATATAACACACATTTTTGCACGACCTTTTTCAACTAAGTTCCTCTCTTTTACAGATGAACATCGTGCTACACCCGTCCAGGATACGGCACAACGGAGACACAGGCGCCGTCGCAAGGATTCTTTTCAGATTAAGACCCTGCATAAAACTTTTTCACTGTCTCTTGTTGATACACATCCCCGGTTTCTTGCTATAACCGAGGAGGAGGCTGGCTGTAACACCCCGGATGTAACTTTCCATATTTGTAACTCCAACTCTTGCCATTTTCGGCTATGTGCTACGGTTTTCCCTCCGTGGTTGGGTTTTTGTCTTTCGTTTTGCATTTTGTTCATGTCATGCATCTCATATCATGTCATCATGTGCATCTCATTTGCATACGTGTTCGTCTCATGCATCCGAGCATCTTCCCCGTTGTCCGTTTTGCAATCCGACACTCCTACATGCACCGGCGCACCCCTCTTGTCTCTTTCTCGTGAGCGGGTGTTAAACGTTCTCGGAATGGACCGAGGCTTGCCAAGTGGCCTTGGTACACCACCGGTAGACCACCTGCCAAGTTTCGTGCCATTTGGAGGTCGTTTGATACTCCAACGGTTAACCGGGTAACCGCGAAGTCCTCTTGTGAGTTGCAGCCCAACACCCCTTCAAAACAGCCCAATAACCCATCTAAGTCACTTCCATGTCCATCGCCGTTCAATCACGATCGTGTGGTAAACCGCACTCCATTTGGGCTTCCTAGCTCCTCCTACCTATAAAACACCCTCCTCCCGAAATTTGGTCATTCCACCTAACCCTAGCAGATTCGTCCCGCCGCCACGGACACGTCCGGCCGCAGCCGGACACGTCCGGGTCGCCCGCCGCCGCCACGTGGCGGCGCCGCCGCCACCGCGCCACCGGCCGACGAGCCAGCGGGAGGCCCTCCGGCCGAATTCGCCGCCGCCCGCTCCGCCCGGCGCCTCCGTCGCCCGCCGCCAGTTCGCCTCCTCCGCCGCCCGAGCCCATTGCGGCCGCCTCCGCTCCGCCGCCGACCTGCGCCGCCGCATCCGCCCGGCGAGCTCCGCCGCCCTCTTCACCAGCCCGGCTGGCGCCCGAGGCCGCCACGTGCCCCACGCCGCCTCCGCCGCCTCCCTCGACCCGGCCCCGACCGGATCCGGCAAGGGCGCGGCCGGATCCGTCCGTCCCGTGCCTCCCCGGCCCTCCTTCCTCCTCTCCGGCGAGCCGCGCCGCCACCTCGGTTCGTGCGACGAACCCTAGATCTATCCGGTTGACCCCCGAAATCCTCCAAGTTATTTTTCCTGCAGATTAATTGTTGCATTTTCATCGCACTATAACTCTGTACTCATGGCTCCGTTTTGGGTGTATAGCATACCTATTTGTTCTCCTCGACGATTATATCATTTCATCTCATTGCATCATTTTATTTTGAGCTCATGTTGATGCCCGAAATGCTGTTGGAAGATGGCTATGTGATGTTAGTTTCAGATTCTTATCAGAACTTGCACTTTTGTCATTTTTGCCATGATTGATGTGTGCACCCTATGAACTTGAGTCCTACATGTGTTTTGTAATATGCCATGCCATCTGTACAGGGGTGTATGCCATGTATTTTTGTGATCTTTGTTGTGACTAGTACAAGCATGCAAACTAGGCTTCATGATGTTGCTGATTTCAGCCCTGTTCTGCTGTTATTTTTATGCCATGTAAACTTGATGATATAGAGAGATCCATACATATTTTGAGATACTTCAGTAAGGATGTTTTGAACATGTGGTTATGCTCTATCCATCCATGCCCTTGTTTGCAATTATGGAGTAGTCTAGCATGTCGTTTAGTTGCTCTACTTTTGCTACAAAATGTTTCCTGGCAGATTGTTTACATGTTATTCAATTTTGCCAAGGTTGTTGTAGTTGATCCGTGTATGCTATGATGTTGTTCTTGCCATGTATAGATTCTATGCCATGTCTTCTTGATGGTTGTATGCTTAGTTTATCATGAAATGCCCTGCAGTGAGTGCATCGAGCTCGCGAAGATGCCTTCATAATTCTGTCAATGTCATGCCCTGTTTGCTGAATTTGTTAACGAAACTTGCTATGTTTACATGGGTTCCATCATTTCTTCTGATCCTTTTTGGCTCATGGTCAGTAAGGGATTTTTGTTCTATGCTTTGAGTAGAATCATGTCGTGCCTTGCTTTGCTATTATAAGTTCCTGTAGCATGTTGATTGCTTGCTCTGAACATTGCTACCTGATGTTGTTTATGCCATGTCCAACCTGATATATTTTGCACTTTTGCCATGCTTGTTTGAACCTGTTATGGTGTGATTTAGCCGTAGCTCAGTGTTCATCTTTTGTCAAGCATCTTGTAGATCACTGTCATGTGCTTTGTTGATATGTTTGGGTGCAGTAGCTTAATTTCTTGTTGCTTGCTCTGTGGCATCATGTTGTTAATCACAGAATTATGTCATTCTTGTATTGCTTGTCATTTGCAAACCGTGTATCCGATTCCGGTGATCTTTATATCGATTTCAACCGAAATCATCTTACCTTTCCAGAGGCATACTTGGTTTGCCAAGTTGATGCCTTGTTCATCATTTTCCTTCCGAACGCATCGCATTGCATCTCACATCTAGCATATCATGCCATGTATTGCATCATGTTGTTTGTGCATCGCCCGTGATTTATTGTGGTTCCATTGTTTGTGTTCTTGCTTTGGGTAGAGCCGGAGGCGAGTGCGTGAGCGAGGAACCTGTTGAGAACGCTTACGAGGATCAAGCTTTCGACAACTCTGAGAACCTTGCAGGCAAGATGACCATACCCTCGAAATCACTTCTATCTTTGCTTGTAGAAAACCCGAAGTTGACCTTAATTAAAATACATCAACCGCGTGTGTAACCGTGATGGTCTCTTCTCGGCGGAGTCCGGGAAGTGAACACGATGTTGGAGTTATGTTTGGCGTAAGTAGTTTGGGATCACTTCTTGATCGCTACTAGCTTCACGACCGTGCCTTGCTTCTCTTCTCGCTCTCTTTTGCGAATGTAGCCACCATATATGCTGAGTAAGCGATGCAGCTCCACCTCACAACTCTATCCTACCTATAAGCTTAAATAGTCTTGATCTCGCGGTTGTGAGATTGTTGAGTCCCGTGACTCACAGATTCTACCAAAACAGTTGCGGTGTCAATGATGCGGTCAGGATGGCCTTAACCGAGCTCAAGTGGGAGTTCGACGAGGCGTGGTCGTTACTATGTGTCTTTTCCTGATGATCAGTAGTGGAGCTCAGTTGGGACGATCGGGGATCTATGTAGCATTTGGGGTAGTCTTCTTTTATTTTGGTTCCATAGTCGGACTTGAGTGTAATCTGGATGATGGATGTTTATTTATGTTTTGTGTGAAGTGGCGACTGTAAGCCAACTATGTATCTCTTTCCCTTATGTATTACATGGGTTGTGTGAAGATTACCTCACTTGCCACATTGCTTTCAATGCGGTTATGCCTCTAAGTCATGCTTCGACACGTGGGAGATATAGCCGCATCGAGGGCGTTACACTCGCGTTTTGGCATAGGCCACGTCAGAATTTCGCGCGTACCTGGACACCAGGGCCTTATTACCAAGGGCGATTGTTCGACCCATTTTCATAAAGACTGAACACCTTAGGGAGTGTTCGGCGTCTCGGGTTAGGCCTTATATGCATCAGCTCCGAATCATGTCTTTGGTCAAATGTTGGGTTTGCCCGGCTCCTGTGTTTTGCTGCCTTACGTTCCGCTCTATCGGCTAATGCGGCACTAGGAGAACTCTGCGATTGTGCCTGGTTGACCCGAGCGAGCACCTCGATGAAAGCGGCCAGGCTGTCATGATATAGCGGTGAGACTGGTCAACCACCCGATGACCCGCTGGAATCTTTAGAATTCCTCCGCATTGACGAAGGGCCGTTTCCCGACCAGGCACATACACGCCCCGAACTCGGGTGAGCGTGGTGCCCCTAGGGGCTATATAGTAGCCCCACTGTCGAACTCCTATGGCTAAGTGAAAGTGATAAAGCATTATAGTCCGGTTGCCTAGTTTGTTGCGCCATCACCTCCTTTGTAGGACCAAGACGTTGGATCAAGTGTGAAAAGGCGCTTTATGCAAACACCCCCGCATTATATGTGTGGGGGCTGAAGCCAAAGACTGCCATCTTTCAGGTTATATACACATATACATTAGCGATGCATACGGAGGTATTTTAATTCTTGAAGGCACAAGTATAAAAAGCTTTCATATTCCATGAAACATTGTTTCACAATAATACATGTTATTTAAACATAATATCCTTGAGCACTGCGTCTCTATTAAGCAAGCGCCCTCTGAACTTCACGAAAATAGTGCTCGGCAATTTTCGGCTTCGTCCGAATCTTGGGATGCAACATCGGTGGCCTTCATCTCCGCCCAGTATGTCTTGACACGGGCAAGAGCCATCCGTGCACCCTCTATGCATGCTGACCGCCTCATTGCTTCGATATGCGGCACCGCACCAAGGAACTGCTGCACCAAGCCAAAATAACTCTTCAACTCGGGCCTTTTCGGCCACAAATGAGTCACGACATTCTTCATGGCAAGTCCGGACAACCTATTCAGCTCGGCCCATTCGGCCAAACGATCGGTTAATGCAAGAGGACGCTCTGGATTATGGAACTGCGACCAAAAAAGCTCTTCCATCTCGTGATCCTTTTGATCTACGAAGTGTTGACGCGTCCACATTTTCGCCGCCAAGTCGAGATAAGCATCCTCACTACTCCACAGCCGGTCCATCGAGCATATTTAGGATCCGTGAACTTCCTCCATGGCGAAAGGGCTTTCCGGCCGCGATATCTCGACTGACGTAGCTCCTCCTTCATAGCTCTCATCGCGAGCGAGCATCCTTAGCCTCGGTGGTGGCCTTATTCAGGTCCTCTTGCTCCGCTTGACCTTCTTTTCAAGGCGCTTCGCGGCGGTCGGTAGCATTCTTCAACTTCACGGCCATCTCTGCCATTTCCTTCTTGCTTGGCGATGAGCAGCCTATTGACTTTAGCTCTTGACGCCTTTAAAGGCAGCAGCATCCCTTCTTACGGCCTGCTCCTTGGCTCGGGCAAGCTCCGCTGAAGGTTCTCCATGGCAGCGGCACCATCTGTATCAAGCATACATGTTGTAAGGCACGGGCATCAAGCACACTTACCAGGTGTCCGCAGAACCGCATACCCTATGACTCGTCAAGCCGCTTCTTGACAAGCGCGATGTCGGCACCTGCCACGTCAAGTTGCCGCTTTAGTTTGGCAAATTCATCAGTCCGGCTAGCCACCGGACGCTCCGCCACCTACATAGGAAGGGCGACATATTATAACCTGGGATTATGATCCTCGGCACGCTGTCATTGTTGACAAACGCACGAGTCTCGGGGCTACTATCTACAGGCGCATCTTACATATGCGGAACCATCAAAAGCGTACATCATTGCATACCTCAAAACTGTCGATAAACTTACGGCAGCCTCGTACAACCCGCTTTCCGGACGAAATTTTTCAATCGCCGTACCCATCAATGCGGTGATCCTCTGAGATAGACACTTTCGCCCGAGCAGACCCTTCAACTCCTCCGACCGTGCATCGGGGAGGTGCGGACTCGTCGATGGCCTTTTTGAAGGCGGACACGGAGGAGCTCAGGGGGCCCTCGACCGCCCTCCACCCTGCGGTTCAGAGAAACCCGCCGCCGCGACACCTCAGGATCGTCCGCCTCGCTAGGCGATGCGGCAGGGGCGTTCAGCTCTCCATCATCTCGGACGAAGATCCCACGAAGGCGAGGCTCTGCTGAGAAGGGCTGAGATCCGAACTACAAGGTAAAATTCTGGTCATCTTCAGAAACAAAACAGGGATGTCTCTTATTTTAAAAAACTCCCCTCTCTACTTACGGCTCGCTAGAGGGCTGGTCTCCTTGGGGAAATAATGCGGCCGGGGCATCTTCAGGCGCAGGACCCTCTAGCGAAGATTTCTTCCCACGCTTTGAGGCCTTGGTCTCCAGATCTTCAGAGGCGGTCCTCTTCTCCCCTTGGATGGAGGGATTCTCGATCCCTCCTTTCTTGATAACCTCCTTCGCGGAGGCAGTAGCTTCCTTGCCCCCCCCCCCTTCGCCTTCTTCTAAAGGCGCAGCCTACAGCATCCTGGTAAACACGAGATCCGGTGTGGTCTCAGGGAGGGGGGCCGGACACCTGATCAGTTTTGCTTTCGTAATCCACTCCTGTTTAAGGGATAGCTCTTTTAAGGGCAAGTTTATAATAAATATACGGATAGCATGTCCGGGTACGGGACTACTTACTTGAGCATCCAGGTGGTTGCAGCTCAGACCTGCATCCTCGGTCAAGTCCGGACACATTGCTTGTGATCCGAAGAACAGTTTGTACATCTCCACGGGCGTTGCACCCACAAAATGTTGGAGAGCTCGTGGTCCCTCCGGATTGAACTCCCACGGGCGGAGGGGGCGACGTTTGCAGGGCAGGATGCAACGGATCAGCATGACCTGCGCTACTACGACCAGATTGATCTCTCTCTCTCTAGGAGGTCTCGAATACGGCCCTGCAACAAGGGTACGTCCTTGGACGGCCCCCAGTCAAGCCCTTTATTGACCCATGACGCCAGCCGCGGTGGAGGACCAGCGAAAGGCAGGTGGCGCCACCCATTTGGTGCCCACAGGAGCTGTGATATAAAACCACTCTTGTTGCCATAGATGAGCTCCTCTTGAAAAGAGCCCTCGGGCCATGGGCGTCGGCATTCTTGCTTATAACAACCCTGCGCACTCTGCCTGTTGCCCCTTGATCATCTTCGGCTCCACCTTGAAGGTCTTGAGCCACAATCCGAAGTGAGGGGTAATGCGGAGGAAGGCTTCGCACACGATGATGAACGATGAGATGTGGAGGATGGACTCCGGATCCAAGTCGTGAAATTCCAGCCCGTAATAAAACATGAGCCCCCTCACGAAGGGGTCCGTCGGGAAGCCTAGCCCCCGAAGGAAGTGAGACGCGAACACCACGCTTTCACCGGGCTTGGGAGTGGGAATAACCTGCCCTTGGGTAGGCAGCCTATGCGAGATTTCGCCGGTTAGATATCTGGCATCTCTTAGCTTTAGGACATCTTCTTCCATGACGGAGGAAGGCATCCACCATCCATGAAGGTCGGAGCCGGACATCATCGAAGGTCCGAAGCGCCTGAATCTGGAGCTTTGGGTGTTGGGACTCGAAGCGAGGGGCGGATTCAATTGAGATTGAGAAACAAGAGCAGGGCCTTGGTCTCTTTATAAAGAGGTTGAATATCAAGAGCCCTCCCCGTGACCGTTCAGGACTCGCCTTCGGTAGAGGAGGCCTGCCAACGGGCACGACTGGGTTACCCACGCCCGTATTAATGAGAATCCCGGAATAAGGGGACACGGTCTCTGCTTTGACAAGATGTGCCAAGGAAACCGCCTCACTAAACGCGCTGAGGCGGGACAGTAAAAACGATTCGAATAAAGGCTTGGCCGTGGTGTGATGTCACGCTGCGGAATAAGTCAGCAGATTGAACTTGTGTAAATATTATTCTCTCTACGGTGGTACGTGGAACTTATTTTGCAGAGCCGGACACTATCCTTGTGTTCAAAATCTTCTATGAAGTATTCGGAGGAGGAACCCGCCTTGCAATGTCGAAGACAATATGCGCGTCGGACTCGTCATCATTGAAGCCTGGTTCAGGGGCTACTGAGGGAGTCCTGGATTAGGGGTTGTCTGGATAGCCGTACTATAGCCTTTGGCCGAACTCCTGGACTTTGAAGATACAAGATTGAAGACTTCGTCCCGTGTCCGGATGGGACTTTCCTTGGCATGGAAGGCAAGCTTGGCGTCTGGATATGTAGATCTCCTACCATTGTAACCGACTCTGTAACCCTAACCCTCTTGGTGCCTATATAAGCCGGAGGGTTTTAGTCCGTAGGACGAACAACAATCATACCATAGGCTAGCTTCGGGTTTAGCCTCTCGATCTCGTGGTAGATCTACTCTTGTACTACCCATATCATCAATATTAATCAAGCAGGAGTAGGGTTTTACCTCCACCGAGAGGGCCCAAACCTGGGTAAAAACACCGCGTCCCTTGTCTCCTGTTACCATCTGCCTAGACGCACAGTTCGGGACCCCCTACCCGAGATCCGCCGGTTTTGACACCGACAGCCAGGCTTAACGAGGTCCAGCAAGAGCTCCAGTACGCTGTGAAGAAATGCGAGACCTTGGAGTGTGATGTTTCGGCTTGAGAAACCGTACTCGCCAAGGCTCGCCAAAGTGCAGAAGAGGCCCGGGTTGAAGCCCAGGGCGCCCTCCAGGAGATCCAGGAGGCCAAGAAGATCGCGGCGGGTAAGGCGTTTAGTATGCAAAGCAAGTATGTGAAGAAGAACTATTTCTTACTAACCCGGATTCGGAGTTCTCCAGGGGCGTTTGCGGATCTGCCGTGCAGTGTGTCAGACGCTACAGAATTCTTCCGAGCCGAAGAAGGGTGCTCAACGGAGAAGCTGTTCTGGTTGCAATACCTTGCGCCAGAACATCCGGTGCCCATCAGCGATCAGCTAAAACAGCTGGTCGAGATGCACAGGGTGGCCGAACTGGCCATGAAGGATTTGATAATCCGGCTATGGCCTGCCGAAGCTATACCCAGCAGCTACTTTGGACTCGTGAAGCGGCTGGTGAATGCCTGTCCTCGGTTGGACATCGTCAAGCGGTCGGTCTACATCGAAGGCGCGCGCATGGCCTTCGCCCGCGTCAAGGTTTGGTGGGCGAAGATGGTTGCCGTCAAGCTTGGGACCGAGGGGCCACTAGAGGGCAAGGAGCACCACAAGCCTGAGCTATATTTTGATAATGTCCTGGAGGGATCCCGCATTGTTGCGGAGCAGTGTGCGAAAGACGTGATCTTTGAATGAATACATTCATGTTGTCTCGCCCTGTGTTATGAAACAAAGGCAGTTTATGTAATATAATGCTTTGTGTCAAAATTTACCTCCTGTGCGGCCGTTTTTATTGAATCTGAGAGTTGGCTAGTCGTCGGCTTCAGCCGCCACATAGGTAGTACGGGGATGTTCGGGATGGAATCTAAACACTCTTGATCCAATTGTTTGGTCCTTGAAGGAGGTGTTTAGCGCAACGAACAAGGCAATCGGACTATGTGGCTTTATCACCCTCACTTAGCCATAGGAGTTTGACAATAAAAAAATTTAGGCGCAGCCCCTAGTATCCGAACTAGGATGCTGAAAGCACCTGATCGAGTAAGTACCGATCCATTGCATAATGCGGAAAAATTCTCCAACGATTTGAAACCTCCGAAGAGCTGACCGGCTCTCGCCGCATCATGACAGTCAGTTTTCGGCTTGCCCTACGAAGGTGCTCCTTTGGGTAAACCAGGGCACAATCGCAGTAGTTCTCCCTTTACTACCTTAGCCGATATAACAAAACGTAAGGTAACAATCACAGGAGCCGGGCAACCCAACTATTGACCAAAGACACGATTCAGAGCCAATGCATATAGTGCTAAATTTGGGTGCCGTACTGTAAAAGTGTTCAGATTTTGTTACCGTAGTGCGGGGCGCTATGAAGCCCCTCGCAAATGTGAAACATACCAAAGTGTATGGGTTCTATCTGATAAGGTTATCAACAGAAAAAGGAAAATAGAAAGGGAGCGAAGGTAATAAGCTGGGGCCCTAAAATTTGGGCCGCAAACTGTTTCCATTATAATTTGATTAATACGTCAAGGCGCATTGATACAAATAGTGCGATAAGCAACAGGCTATTTAACATGCCAAAACCAAGGGAGAGCTGTGTGTGGGTCCTTAAAGTAGGTAGGTTGATTGTTAAAGAAACCACCTAGAAATTTCCCTATGTATCTGTGCTTCTTGCCATCTTGGTGTATTTGTCCTTCGAAAGGACCGGTGATCAGGCCATCAGGGAAGGTCTATGGAAAAGAAACCTGAAAAAGGAGAAAAAGGAAACAGTGAAACTGTATGTGTCCGGGAGCGATCGAGTCGTATTGTGGATCACCAGCTCGTTATGCCTCCGTCTATGCCCATGGTATTTTGAGTGTGTAGTTATGTATGTGTGGTGCGAATGCCGCCACTTGATCGGGACTAGGACGGAGGCCAAATTGCTAGTCGAGCTCTTGACGAGCCGAGCTGTCCTGCTGCAGAATAGTCCGGACCCTCTTGATAGTGTCTGGGAGATCGGCCGCCGAATTAAGGTTCTGCTTGAAAAGGCCGCTCTGTACTTCTGCTGCTAAGGCAGCGGTGTGCTCCTCGGTACAGAGGGAGCGTTCTGTGTTTCCATTAACTGTCATGACGCCGCGTGGTCTGGGCATCTTGAGCTTGAGGTAGGCATAACGAGGCACCGCATTGAATCGAGCAAATGCGGTTCGTACGAGCAGTGCGTGATAGCCGCTGCGAAAAGGGACGATGTCAAAGATTAACTCTTCGCTTTGGAAGTTGTCCAGAGATCCGAAGACAACCTCTAGCGTAATTGAGCCCGTACAGCGAGCCTCTACACCTAGTATGACTCCTTTAAAGGTAGTATTTGTGGGCTCGATCCGTGATGGGTTAATGCCCATTTTGCGCACTATATCCTGATAGAGCAGATTGAGGCTGCTGCCACCGTCCATGAGGACCCGCGTCAGGTGGAATCCATCAATGATTGGGTCAAGGACCAGTGCGCCTGAACCGCCATGACAGATACTAGTCGGGTGATCCTGGCGATCAAAGGTGACTGGGAATGACGACCATGGATTGAATTTTGGGGCGACTAGCTCTATCGCATAGACGTCCCTGAGCGCGCGCTTGTGCTCCCTCTTAGGGATGTGTGTGGCATATATCATGTTCACCGTTTAGACCTGAGGGGGAAACTTCTTTTGTCCCCCTGTGTTCGGTTGCCGGGGCTCCTCTTCATCGTCCTCGCTTTGCGATCCCTTTTCCTTGTTCTCGGCAATTAATTTGTCGGTCTGTTTAAAAACCCAACAATCTCTGTTGGTATGATTGGCTGGTTTGTCTGGGGTACCATGGATCTGGCACGGACGATCGAGTATGCGGTCCAAGCTGGATGGTCCTTGATTTTTTCTTTTATATGGCTTCTTCTCGCGGCCGGACTTGGAGCCCTTTGAATCCGGCGTTGGTATCGTGTCATCGGTGTTGTCGCCATTGCTTTGGCGTTTGTGTACTGCTGCGTCGAAGCTTGCGTTGCTATTTTTGACCTCGGAGGTGCCCATTTCATTTCTTTGTGTTTTTGCTACGGGCCAGCCAACTATCCTCACACGCACAAAAGCGGGTCATGAGTCTTGTGGCGCTGCCATGGACTTCGGCTTTTCTGGCGAGGTGGTGGGCGCAGCCATTAAATCCGGGATGCTATGTTTAAAGGCCGCTAGGGCTTTGGCATCCGACGAATCGATGATCTGGTTCTTTTAATTAGGAACCTAGTCCAGAATTTCCTGGCTGACTCTCGAGGCTGTTGAACTATGTGACTTAAGTCATCGGCATCTGGTGGCCGGACATATGTACTTTGGAAGTTCTCAAGGAAGGCTTCTTCCAAGTCCTCCCAGCTGACGATAGAATTTTCAGGCAGACTGTTTAACCTGTGGCGAGCTGACCCTTTGAGTTTTAGTGGGAGGTATTTGATGGCGTGAAGGTCATCCCCGCGGGCCATATGGATGTGGAGAATAAAATCCTTGATCCATACTGCATGATCGGTGTTCCATCGTATGATTCGATGTTTACGGGTTTAAACCTTCTGGGAATTCAAGATCCACTACTACGTCAGTGAAGCAAAGAGGGTGTGTGACGCCTCTATATCGGGTCGCATCGCGACGTAGCTCCGATGGAGTTCGTCTGTGGTTTTCGGCCCGGGCATGACTAGGTTTGTCACGTCCGAATAGATAGCCGTCATTGCGAGTCGAGGCACGTCCTCGCGAGCCGTAGATCGATCTTGTATCTCCTGCTCTACTGTCCAGGTCCTGCCGAAGGTCATATGTATAACTGTAGCGACCCGACCTCAGACGGTCAAGTCTCGTGTCCATGCCATCCTCGATCAAGATGCTAGCACACACGTACATCAATGTATATATCAAAGTGCAATCACATGTATAAATAACGTAAAATGATATATACCTCATAATACTCAGCGGAAACAATCAAACGGGTGTGGAGTCCCATCAACGCCATCGGCAGGTTGAGTGTAGACCGTAACCCTGTATCATAACTCTTACTCGTCGGAAGAAAGTATCTGCAACATGATACGTTGCAGCCATGTAGGTCAGTACATTGAATGTACCGGCAAGATCACAACATGAATAAACAGATGGTAAAACTATACTATATGCAATTTGGCTTTGTGGCTCTGTATCTGAGTTTTGTTTGCGTAAAAGCTGATTTTATTTTCCCTACATCGAAGGAATAAATGAAGTCTGTACTATGGAGTTTTCTATCATGACATGGTTCCGCCAACCGATGTCTCATAGCCCAGAATCATCATAAGTTACCCACAATTAAGTTATCAATCCGGTGTTGAGAGTTCCGAGATAGATCCAAGTCCAGATGCTCAAATTGTCCGTAACTGGGGACACGGCTAATCGATTAGGTTTAAACCCTCTGCAGAGGTTTGTACACTTTACCCGCAAGATTCGATCCTCTCTTTACGCTTCTCACACTTCAGAGTGTTTGAGAACAAGATGACCAAACATGGTCTTCCAAAGAGTTCCTCGACCACTGTCCGTACTCAACCCATCCTACCGTAGTTCTACATCTGCTAGTACCGTCCCAGCCAGAGTCACAACTAAGGTCAACCAAGCCGAGCCCATAATGACTTGCGGTTGCACAGGTAAGCTTCCGGGCATGAAGTATTCTTCCGTCTCTTTGAGTCTGGGTGAAGCTTTCCGCAAGATGTCATGGCACTTCTCCATGCATCCCGCCAACCACTGGTTTCTCCAGGTGCCGTCAACCGCCCTTCACCCAAAGAGTGTGTATTGAATTCTTGTCTCGAGCCTTGAGGTCTTGAGGCCTTGAAGATGCAGTCCTTGCAGATTCCATCATGGAGTTGTCGTCATTGACGTAGAATCCTCCATTCTCACACCACTCCAGTACTCATACCAAACCCGTCTACTATAGCGTAGCATTAAATAAAATATCGTCCCGGGCTTGGTAACAGGGGGGTGGGTTCCTACCTCATGCATACTACTCAACTACAAGGATTCAATAACACTACTGAGGGGTGGTTGCAAAGATGTCACTAAATGCAATAAAACATAGGCAGGAAATCATGGTCAAAGTGAACTTGCTTTGTTGACGATCTTCGAAAACTAGGGATTCGTAGTAGCAAGCTTCGCACTCCGGAAAATTCTACCGAGACAAACAAATAATCACAATAAGCACATAGCATAGGACCACATAACACAATAGCATAGCAAAAGCAACATAACACATCAAAACAACCAAATCAAAATCCAAAGGGAAAACTCAAAGAAAAACCAATCCAAAGTTTTTCCTACTTCAAGCAACAACTAAAATAGTTTTATTTAATAAAATTTTCTCAACATAACCTAATCATGGTTTTAGGTTAACTTAACAGAAAAGATTTCACTAATCAACTAGGAGCAAAAAGAATTAATTTAAAAACTATTATAAAACTCCTTTTAGGCCTAATCCAATTTTCTATTAAGAAAATAAAATAAAACTTTTATTAATTATAAATAAAAGTTCATCCTATAAAGTGACAGAAACTATCCTAGAATAATCAATCACATGTTAAAAATAAATTTATTTACTAATTAAATTAATAGGAAAACAGTAGCTAGTTAATTAATTAGGATTAATAAGATTCTGCTTAAAACTATTTATTTTTAATCCTAAAATACCCAAGTTAATTTTTATGGTTTGGCAATGTAAAAATAAAGTTGGGACAAAAAGAATCATCCAAAAATAATTTTTCTAACTCAAGTAATAGCAGATTTACTATTCTGACTAAAACTAAATTAAAGCAATTTTAATTAATTTTAACATAGCTAAATATATATTCTACAGAAACTACATAAAATTTGAAAACCAACAAAAAAATAATCACCTAAAAATATTAAACAGAATAAAAGATATGAAATTTTCAAAACAGAAACAATTCTGTTAAAACAGAAAAACAAAAATAAAAGAAAAAGGCCTAATGGGCCAATACTGTGCACTGGGCGTAATATAATCAAAAAGGGCCCTAGGGTTAAACTAAAACGGGCCGGCTCAAAAAAGAAAAACCCTAACTAAATAAAATCGTAACGAACCGGCCGGACCGGGCAGTTTTATTTAAAAAGATACCCCTTCGGGGGTGATCTAATCTGGGCCGTTGGTGGCGCATCGGACGGGGGAGGGAGTTTCCGGCGACCTACCGGAGTTCGGCGACGGCGGCAGCGGCGACGAGAGTGCGTTGAGGGCTCCGGTCGTCGGGAAGGTCGACGGAGTGGCCGGGAGGATGCTTGAGGCTGGGAAGCTTGGAGGGGCGGTGGAGTTCGGGTGGTGAGTCGGTCGGCGAGCGAGCTCGAGGCGGCGGCGTTCGGTGATCGACGGCGACGGTGCTCCGGCGGCTCGGGAGCTCAAGGCGAGGGCACGGGAGGTGTGGTCGGGCGAGGGAGTCCGAGGTGGTCTCAGCAGTTCGGGGTGGTCGAGGTGGCTGAACAGGCTAATGGCGGCGGCTCTCGGCTCCGGCGAGCTCGTCTGAGGGGAGAGGGGTCCCATGAGGGCTAGGGGGAAATGGGGTGCGGGCGATCACTTAAATAGCCAGGGGCTCGCCGAGGTAAGGGAGGTGATCGGGAGGATCGGCATCCCGATCCTTCGGGATCCGCGATCTCGGGCGCGACGGCGTGGCGTGGGGCGGGGAGGAAGAAGGGGCGGGGCCATTGTCGATGAGAGAGGAGAGGTGGGAGCGAGCGGGCAGCCGCGCGTAGCGATCGGGCGGGGAGGCCTGGTCGGGTATTGGGCCTGGCTCGGTGGCAGTGGGCAGGGCTGGGCCAGTGGGGGGGGTTTCTTGTGGCCGGGCAGGGGCTGGGTTCGGCTGGCACTGGGGTTTTTTTTTCCTTTTAAATTTTATTTTTTAAATAAAACAAAACAGAGTATATCTTTTAAAATATAAATATTTTATATAGGGTATATATATACCAAAATGATCGGGAATATTCCTTTCATTTGAACATTTTTCCAAAGGCAAAATCCAAACTTTATAAAAATCCATTTTTTCAAATTCAAATAAAATTCAGATTTGAATCCAAAACTTTTGGCAATGTTTTCCCTCTGATATTTTTGGAGTGTCATGTTACTCCTCTCATACTTTTGATCAAGTATTTATCAGGCATAGTTTTTGAAATGGTTCCCACTTGCCAAAGTTTGAATTCAAATTCAAAACTCAAAATTTGAAAGGGGGTTTCAAAGCACTTTCAAATTACTTTCAACTTGATACTTTTTAACTTCCAACTCATATTTCATATAATTGAAGAAGTCATTTTATCTTCCCTCATGAAAATCATTGAGTTGCATAAAGCTTTGAATTTGAAATATTCTCAAATGAAATTCAAATCTTTTCAAAACCCTTCTCATTCCAAATGGAAGAAGTCATGTCATCTTCACTCTAGGTTTTGGTGTTGGAATGAATTTGAATTCATAGAGATCCAAAAGGCAAAGGAGAAAGTTTTGGGAAAGTCATTTCATTCCCACTCATTCAACTTTCAAAAGTTTCAAATTTCACTCAGTTTCACTCATTCAATCAAACCAACAATCATACAACAAGCATAGTTATTTATTTAATATAACATTCCAAAATATAGAATTTTGGGATGTTACAATAACCCTGAGCTGTTTTATCTCTACCTTTACGATGAGGTGGGGCAGTCTGGTGCTCGGCTTGAGTTGCCGCTTTATCCCGACCGCGTGGCGGTCGATCAGCCGCATTGCGCGATGATGGTACGGGCTCCGGCGCCTCGTCATCGAACTAAGGTAGCAATTTGCGCTTCGGGTAACTTTTGGCTGGGCGCTTGAGGTTGTATTCTTCGGCTTCTAGGACATCAGTCCATTTGTCGTTGAGCAGATCTTGGTTAGCTTGAAGCTGCTGCTGCTTCTTCTTCAGGCTCCTTGCAGTGGCTATTAGCTGGCGCTTGAAGCGCTCCTACTCGAGAGGTTCCTCGTGAATGATAAACCCTCATTGTCGAGGTTTCACCTCCTCCTCGTAGAGCGGATGATAACCACCGCCCTTCCGAAGTCTTCTTCTATGGCCTGCTCATCGTATAACTTTCCCATCTTCCCGATTGTCTTGTTCGGCAGTTTGTTCGTCGGGGTCTTCTGTGTCTTTGGCACCATCCAGAGTGTTATCGTCTCTTGTGCCGGTGTTGCTGTCTTTGCTGCGGCGTGATTTAGAGCGGCGCCACTGACGCCGGCGCTTTGGTTGTGTCTTAGGGGGGTCATCCTCCACTGGGTTTTCTTTGTCATCGCCGCCATTATCTTTTGGCGCATCCACCATGTATACGTCATATGAGGAAGTGGTCACCATCGTCTGCCGAACGGCGGTTTTGGGCCTCTCTTCTCGGCATCGCCGCCCATACCGCCGATGTCTTCGAGTCATAATCGAGCGGTCGCTTAGTTCTTCGACAAAGGGCTATGAAGTGGGCGGTGGGTGGAAAACAAAATTCTTCATCGTCAGCCTCCAGTTCAAACCGGATATAATTCGGCTGAGAGTCCCCCGCTAGGGATAGATTTTTTAATGAGATCAGCATGTCGCCTAAAGGCGAGTGCCGGAAGATGTCCACGATGCTGAATTCGGCGATCAATGACCGATCCTGCTTGACATACGCGGAGCACATGGTTCGGAACTTATAGCCGGAAACGAGTCTGAGGTTACGGAGACACAGATATCACCCAAGGTTAGGTCTGTGTGCGGCTCCAACACCGCGGAATCTACGGCTTCCATGGCGGGGTTGAGCTTCCTGTCCTCGGATGGCGCGATATGCTCCGGATCTAAGGCCAGAGCGGTTGTGGGTGCAATTTCCTAGGCATGGCCCGATGGCAGATTTAAGTCATGTTCATCGAGGCGATGGGGAGCGACTGCCATGGTCTCGAATCCGTCGAAGATCAAGTCTCCGCGGATATCCGCGACGTAGTTCAAGCACCCAAATCTGACCTGATGGCCAGGGGCATAGCTATCGATCTCGCCCAGATGGCTGCGAAGTTAGTTCAGAAGGCGGCCACCAACACGAAGATCTGTCCGGGGAGGAAGATTTCCCCTTGGACGGCGTCGTTGTTGATGATTGAAGGATCCATCAAGCCTTTTGAGGACAGCACGGCGGAACTCTCAATGAAAGCACCAATGTCGGTGTCAAAACCGGCGGATCTCGGGTAGGGGGTCCCGAACTGTGCGTCTAAGGTTGATGGTAACAGGAGACGGGGGACACAATGTTTACCCAGGTTCCGGCCCTCTAAATGGAGGTAATATCCTACTTCCTGCTTGATTGATCTTGATGAATATGAGTATTACAAGAGTTGAACTACCACGAGATCGTAATGGCTAAACCCCTAGATGTCTAGCCTATATCACTATATCTCTTTTCGGACTAAGCCCTCTGGTTTATATAGACACCGGAGGGGACTAGGGTTATACAAAGTCGGTTACAGGGAAAGGAATCTTCATATTTGGTCGCCAAGCTTGCCTTCCACGCCAAGGAGAGTCCCATCCGGACACGGGAGAGAATCTTTGGTCTTGTGTCTTCACAACCCATAAGTCCGGCCCATATCCAACAGGTCGGACGCCCGAGGACCCCTTAGTCCAGGACTCCCTCAATGGTTTCTTAAATTCCCGGAGATCCGTAA
This sequence comes from Aegilops longissima, assembly GCA_021605205.1. NCBI lineage: Eukaryota > Viridiplantae > Streptophyta > Magnoliopsida > Poales > Poaceae > Aegilops > Aegilops longissima. The sequence continues at coordinate 328,570,723 of CM038676.1, forward strand.
CTCCGATTGCGCTAAAAAATTTACACCATTTTTTTCCATAAATTATCTTTCTTGCGCCAGAAGAAGGTCCCCAACCGACCTTCGAGGAGGGCACAAGATACCTAGGCGCGCCAGGGGGTACCCGGCGTGCCCTGGTAGGTTGTGGTCACTGTGGGCCCCCGTTTGCGTTGATTCCACCTCCCAAAAATCATAAATATTCCGAAATAATTCGTCGTAAATTTTTATCGCGTTTGGACTAATTTGATATGGATTTTCTGCGAAACAAAAAACATGCAACAAACAGAACTGCATCGGGCAATCGGATCAATAGGTTAGTCCAATAAATCATATAAAAATTTGCCAAAATATGTGAACTTTCTATAATATTGGCATGAAACAATAAAAAATTATAGATACGACGGAGACGTATCAGTGGAGAAGCTATCTTCACCGTCGGGCGTTCCGGGAACGGGGGTCCCCAGACTTGCCTCGCCAAGGGCTCGTAGCATGGCTCAAGTGGGAGCCTAGCTGCCCAGCTTCATCAGCTCAAGCCCAAGACCTCGCGAGGGGCTGGCTCTCGGGCGGACGATAGGAACCTTCCTCAAGAGCAGCCTCACAAGCAGCTCACGAGGAGGCGGAGAGATCAAGGCAGGTACCACGAGGGTGCCCCGTGACGCAAGCCATGACGACGAGATCGTAGGCGCCAAAAGCAAGAAGTGTCCTCATTTCCCTTTGGTGCAAAGGAGGCAAGCACAGGCCAAGGCATCGTGCAAAGGTTACTGCCGTGTAACAAGACCAAGACCAGCAGAGCGGTAGGACTGAGGTCATCGGAGCCTGTGATCGCCACTGCCAGAGCCTTTGGCAACCAAGACCAACTTTAGTCGTGATAAGTGTACTAGATGTTCCCTTCAAATGGCCAATTGTTGGCGCCTGGCCCCGCCATTATTTGGGAAGAGGCCTGTGGTCTCCCTCTATAAATAGGACTAGCCACCACAGAGAGAGGGACGGATCGAACCCACCAGAGAGAGAGAAGAGATCGGACTCACCTAAGCAGTCCATCGCATCAGCTCAAGAACAGCCTCGCGAGGCTGTTCTTCCTTTGTACTGTTCTTCATTAGCCCCGAGGCAATCCACCACACCACACACCGGAGTAGGGTATTACACCACAACGATGGTCTTAACCAGTATAAATCTTGTGTCTCTTGTGCTGTTCATCGCTCCTAGTTTAGATCCCTTGCAAACCATTAACGCGTGAGCTGGTAGGGGAAAGATCTCCGGCGCACCCTGTAGTTCGAACCTCAAGGGTCTGCCGAACCCGAATTCGACATTTGGCGCACTGTAGGTGCGCTGAATCTTTCTTCCGCTGGTCGCATGTGATCTTCCATCGCGGTCCATGGCTGACGCCTCCGAGCTCTGCTGAAGGCCGGGTTGCTCAAGGCTGCTCGAGTCGCCTGACGACTCTGCCGGCGGACACTCCTGCTGTTCCTCGTGGCCTGCCGCCACTGCCCGGGCGGGGAACGAGCAGCAGGCCCTCGCCCTCAGATCCATCGGTGAGGCGAGAAGGCCGCACCGCTACTCCTTCGCCGCCTCGCTGGTTCTTCATCCCACAGCATCGTGGCTCCCATGGAGGCTCGAGCCGCGGTCATCGCGCAATGAGCTCCTGCGCCACAGCCTGCCGACGACGCCCACGAGGAGTGGCTCGACCGCGTTGCCGAGCTCATCCGCGCCGCAGGGGCTCCCTGCCGCCCCTCTCTGCCTCGCCTTCACCCCTCACAAGGAGGCAGGGAGCTGGAGGTGCCCCCACCACCTTCTCCCCAAGAAGGCGCCTGGCTCCAAGGCGCGTGGGCCCGAGCCGAGACCTCCGCGTCCGCGCTGCCAGAACAAGAAAGGAGCTGCCAGGAGGTCCTTGTCCCCAAGAAGGTGCTCGCGGCTCCCAAAGACTCGAGCGCCAAGGCCATAAGCCACCATCAAGGCAAGACCCTGCTGCTTCCAGCAGCAAAGGCACGGAATCCACAAGAGCAACCTCCGTGACGCAGAGAGCCCCGTGGCCACATGCAGCTGCCGCGCTTTCACCGCCGAAGCACGAGCATCGCATGGCCCGCAAGTTCAAGCCAGACCTGCCTCCTCGCTACGACGGCACCGCCGACTTCGCTGAGTTCCTTCAGCTCTATGAGCTGGGCATCGGAGCCGCCAACGGGATGAAAAGGTCATGGTGAATTGTTCCCTGTGGCGCTGAAGGATGAGAGTTCAACTCGGCTCTCAACTCTGGCTCCCGACGATCTCCTCCTGGAAGAGATGCGATCCGCTTCATCGCCAACTTCCAAGGCATTTCGCGATCGGCTCCTCCGCCGGAGCGATATGCGCCAGATCAAGCAGCAGCCGTGAGAGACCTCGTATACATCCAGCGCTTCAACAACGCCGCCTCAAGATCCCTAAGGTGATCGAGGAAGCCATCATCTCAGCCTTCTCCGATGGCGTGCGTGACGTCAAGATGAAGGAGGATCTAGCAATGCATGAAGAACTATGCACATCCCTGGAGCTGTTCAACTTGGCGACCAAATGCGCTAGGGCTGAGGAAGGGCACCTCTTCCTCCTCGAGCTTCCGCCGCCGATCCGTAAGAGAAGAAGCCCAACGCCAAGGGCGTGAAGCGCAAGGGGCCCGTGCTCGCGCAGTAACTGCATACCAAGCGAGGCAAGGATCAGCCCGAGTCATCCAAAGGCAGCCGGTATCGCAGATACCACGACCTCCACACCCACAACACCAACGAATTCCAGGAGCTCGTGGTCGGCGAGAGATGACGGCCGCACCCCGAAAGCGCAATGATCGGGCTACGGCCGAGGAGGAGGAAGAGGCGCAGGACGCTGGAAGACCGTGGCCTCGCCAAGGATGGCATGACAGACTCGCGAGACCGCCAAGGTGACCAGCCTCATGAGGGAGGTTGAGGACCAGCCTCGTGAGGACCGCCTTTAAGGCAACGCAGGGCTCCCACCTCCGCCGCAGCAGCCAAGGAGGTACGAAGACCATCATCGATGAGGTGGCGGGCTTCTGTGAGCCGCCGATCGCTTGCATCCCGGGTGGCGCTCAGCCCCTGCACTCAAAGACATCTTCAAGCAGTTTGCTCGCGAGGTGAATGCAGTCCTCCCAAGCCCGAGGCCACACGCCTCTCCGGGTTGTCGCTGTGGCGCTATCACGCTCAGCTCAGCCGGATCAGCTCAAGCGAAGCGGCAACGGCCGGAGTCCTCCCCATGCTTTGCTCACCACCATCAAGAACGCAAGTCACCAGACCTCATCGACGGGCGGAGCAAGACTCAACGCCCCATCTGTCGAGACATTCAACGATCTCCAAGTGCTATACGATCAGCTTCAGCCGACTCAAGCCTTTTCTCAAGAGTCACCGATGGCTCCACCGTCCCGATAGGGCAAGTTCGTTTTCCCATCACCTTCGACAGCGCAACAACCACCGCACCGAGCTCATCGACTTCGACGCCGCCCACATTCGCCACATACAATGCCATCCTCGGTACCGAAGCTTTGGCTGTTCATGGTAGTGACTCACCATGGCTACAATGTCCTCAAGATGCCGTGAAGCGGAGGAGTCATCACAGTGCCTTGTGAGGAAAGGGATGCGGTGTTTCTTGAGCGTGCCTTCCAAGCCGCAGCAATCAAGACCCAGATCACAGGAGCGGGAGACTTCCTGAGGCGATCCCTACAAAGAAGAAGGCTTCACCGGTCCAAGTCCTCATGGGGTAGGCACCTCCGAGACGTGGCATCGACCCAAGCCTGCTCAAGGGCGCCACCTCTGTCAGATAGGAAGGCGCGCCTGGGCGCCTCAAAGCGGGGCTCGGGGCTCTTTCATGGCGAGCCACCGACCTAGCCGGGTCATGAGGGAGGCGCTGGGCACCACCTGGAGGCGGCTTCAAGGCACGCTTCCCTCAGAAGGTATGAGGCAAGGAGGGCTAAACCGTCGAGTTCATCACGAGGAACACCCAGAGCTACAGGAGTCAAGAGTCATGCGCGGCTATCGCTGCTTGCTCGCCGTGGCCCCACATCCGTGCAAGGATGTTGGGCTGCGAGTCTGCATCGACATACCAGGCTCAACCGGTCAAGGCCTCAGAGCGCCTGCCTCACCAGAGGGCATTGCGAGGGTCCACCTCACAGCCACGCTCAGATGCCTTCGCCTGCCGAACACGGGTCGCCGCCATCAGCGCCTCCCCGAGGTGTGCCTGAGGCTCAGGAGGTCAAGCTGCCACGGTCTCGCAGAGATGGAGATGGCTCGAGGAACCCTCAGGCCCCCGAGCCTCCCGAGGCTCCAGTCCGGAGGGCTAGTGAGGGCCGGCTTCTCATCACACGCCATCCGCTACCTCAACATCCCGCCATCTCCACCATATCAGTGACACCTTCCAAGTTCCGCTTAGCCGAGCGCCTCGGCTGCATCATTCTCAGTTGCGGTGGATCCATCCTCGCGCATGTATCCGCTTTTGCTTATGTTCTTTACTTACCTTGTTGGGGCGCCTCAGTTGCATTATCCCCAAGCTGCTCGGCTAGACCCAGTGGCATGTGCTTTCTCCGCACCTATCTAGATGGATTTGCTTATTCATACATAACATGCTTGACCTAATCGCCGCCGATTGACACCTACCTTTGAGCCGCCAGCACGCACTTGGCGCACGGGTCCGCCCCTCGCAACGCCGAGCAACTGAGTGGCTGAGCTCAGCCGCTGTAGCTCCTCAACGCGCCACCTCACCAAGCCTCTCGCCCTCGATCACCCTCGAGCGACCAATGGTTGGCTCGGCAACCGTAACGACGTAACCTTGTTTCCCTCGTGATTGGTACACGTGACCTGTTCCAGAGTAACGCCGGCAGCATCACGAGCCTTCTCCTCCTCTCCGCGCGATCCGCTTGCACGCTAAAAGGGGGCGCCGAGCATCGTGGACTCATGGTCTTCATCGCTCTCCAGCCCTCACCGGCCTTGACCCACGGCATCGCGACCTGCCATACCAAAGCAGGGCTGAGCTCGCCGAGGGCCCGGACCGAGGACGAGAGCATTTGCATTCTAACCCGCAGAACACACCATTGATAAAGGCCTGCAGCCAGCGCAACCCGCCTTGAGGTAGGGCTCGTGAGTCCCGCTGCTGGCTCACGGGTGCCCAGATACACCTCTCCTAGCCCTACCGTGGTCGGCCACGTGTCGTATGGATCAGACACGCCAGGCTCTCCCGAGGGGAGCCCTCCCACGCACTGGAAGCACCATGTTCCGCTGGCCGACGACACACGCCGAGGAGCGGCTATGCCTGCACACATGCGGAAGCGCTTATGCCTCGCATTGGTGATAAATAACCGAGGGCGGCTCACAACCAGACAACCTCAGTGGAGCCTGTAGCTCTGTCTCGCCATTGTAACGCCTCAGAGTGCCGCGAGGGGCTAGACACGGGCTGCGCCTGCCACGCCCAACGTGACGCCACCCAGCCAAGTCCCCGGACCTGGTCGCCGCGGCCCCCGAGAGGATCCAAGGTATGAAAATTCGTTTGAACGTCAAGGGGGACTCCTAAGCATCGCGACTCAGGAGCCTAACTGGTCACGTAGCCCCTCACTCCTTAGTCCTATCCTGGTCTCCGGTCGGAGCTAACGGCGCCTGAGGTATGCGCGGAGCCGGGCCCTGCCGACGTAGAACAACCAATCCACTCCTATGCCTCCCGTCCCTACTTGTTGTTCGCGCGTCATGGGGTACTCCTGAGCATCGCGACTCAGGAGCCTAACTTGCCACGTAGCCCCTCACTCCTTGGTCCCGTCCTGGTTTCTGGTCAGGGCTAACGGCGGCTGAGGTATGCGCGGGGTCGGGCCCTGTCGACATAGAACACACGCAAGCAGGAGGGAAGAATGCGAATTAAAAGCAAATATTACAAGCTATAAGTCATTTCACAACGCCAAACTCAAGTCTAAACGCCTCCACGAGGCATGGCGCATGTTGCAGGAATTAAAACAGAGCGAAGCTGCGGCGATCACTTTCCGTGGCGCCCACCTCCCGAGGCCGTGGAGCTGGCGGCACCACGCCTGTGCAAGGTCCCAAGGCGCTGAACCTCCCCAGCCAGGTTTTGGCTCGGCCTTTCACGGCCTCAAAGCAGCAGCGGCAAGGTCGCCGCCACGTGCTCCAAGAGGCCGCCAAGGTCGACGCTGGGTCGCAAAGGTAGACGTATAAGGACACGCTGCCGGCCAGAAGACAGGCATGCGCTCGCCTCGCCGGGGGCCAAGGCCGCCCACGACATCTTCAAGTGCACGGACCAAGAAAGGAAGCAGCTCAAGGGCCGCCCTTCCGCACCAGCCAACGGCTTCTCCAGCCACCTCAGAGAGCGCCTTCAACGCGGGCGCGAGCCTTCTCCTCCAACTCCGGCGAAGGCCACCCGATCCTCAGCCCGGATCTTTGCCTTCCTGTCTAGCTCGATCCTTCCGCTTTCAACGATCGCTCCAGCTGCTTCCAACCGCCACGGCAGTCATCAAGCTCGCATCCCGTCCCCGACGGGCGCCTCCCCGAGCCTCCATCTCCTTCTCCTTCTCCTGGCGGCCGCGGACCTCCTTGGCGAGCTCATCGCGCAGGCCTTGCAGCTCGACCCCCAGCGCCTTGCAGCGGTCCCGGGCGTCCGCGGCGTCGCCCTAGGCAGCATCGCGAGCGGCCCTGGCCTGGCAGGTGGCTTGTTTCTCCCCATCGAAGGCCGACGCAGCTTGGTTCAGCGCCGCTCGGACGGAGGCGGCAGAGCGGGCCCAGCAGAAGCTAGCTCCAGGCGCCCAGCCACCAGACGGGGTTCAGCATTCCGGAGATCCTCTTGCAGCCGGCTTAGTTCGCTGGCAGCCTGGTCCAGGATGGCCGAGGGATCAGAAGGGGTTGGAGCCGGTGGAGCAGGTGAAGAACACGGCAGCATGATCGCGGCTTGGGAAGAAGGAGCCCCTTGGGCCTTGGGCACCTCAGCGGCAACGTCAAGCGCAGGCACCTCCAGAGTCAGCGGGGCCACGGGGGCTGGCCCACCGCCAGAGTGCCCCTGCTGGGCTCGCGAGGATGACCGGGAAGGGGAGGCGCGAGCTTCGCTGCCTCCTTTCCCCGCAGACGGAGCCGCAGCCCCGGCAGGTGAACCCGCCTCAAGAGGGGCCGCAGAAGCCCCCTTCGGCCTTTTTTGCTGCAGCCGACCTGGCCAAGAGAATACGGACGCCAAGCCTCGGCGGCGTAAGCAAAGCGTAACACGACGAACACTTATCGTCGCCGCCCACGGACTCAAGCAGCCTCCGATCAACTTGAAGCCTCAAGGCTGCAGCTAGGGTCAGCCTTGGGAGGCCCGGAAGCAAGAGGCGCTGCTGGAAGGCCGGAGCTGGCCTCGCACCGCCTTTGAGCCGTAATGCACCTTGGGAGAACCAGCCCACCTGCCCTTCCTCGAAACAGGGGAGAATCCTCCTCCTCGCCTGGCACCGCCTCGCTGCCGTCCGACATGGAGCGGCGGGCGGGACTCGCGCCGGGAAGGAATCTCGACTGCCGGCCGCCTCAAGTCGTAACCTCCTTCCTCCACCTCCTCTTCTTCCTCCTCACTCTCACCGAGCTGCCGGAGGAAACGCTCACTGCTGCCAACATCGCCAGATCCCGGAGCCCCGGGCACCAGCCCTCACCATTGAAGGTGGGCATGGCGCTCACCACTTTCTCCCGCCGCCGCAAGGAACAGGGGACGGAGCACCTCAGCCTCGCCACGTCTCCCCCGACCAAGGAATGGAGAGCCGCGACCATATCTTTGTCAGAGAGGGCCTCGGAGCACACGCGAAGGGCGTCACCTGCCTCCCCAAGCCTCCATGACGGGAGCGAATGCTCCTGGAGCGGAGCCACCCGGTGTTCCAGGAAGTCCCTCAGGAGCGTGGCCCCGGTCAGCTTCGCCGCCCCCAAGCTGCCTGGCCTCAGGTCCGCGTCTATCCTCTTCAGCACCATCTTCGCACGAGGGTCGACAAGCTCCACGTGAGACCACGTATCAACGGTCTTGGGCTGCCTCGACGGCAGTGCTGGTCGGGGGTGGATGCGCCCGACATCCAGCAGGGCCCACTTGCTCCTGAAGCCTTCGATCCTCTTCCCGGGCTTGGAGATGGAGTTGGAGCTAGAATATGCGATAAAGCTCGCGGATGCAGTAATAGGGCCACGAGAGACCCTGAGGTAAAAGTAATGGCGCAGCAAAGCCACCGAGGGCTTTATCCCAACGTGAGCCTCACAATAGTAGGCAAAAATCGCCAGGAGAAGAACAGAGTTGGGGTGGAGATGCAGAGCTTGCAAGTTGTATTGGCGGAGAACAACAAGGAAGAACTCGGAAAAAGGAGGGACCAGACCGGCGATGATGGCGCTCACAAAGAACGGGTAGAAGGTGCTCCTTGCCTTCGTGATGATCGAGCCGCCTTGAGCACGCCGCTTCCTCGCTGTTCCTGCGCCACCGCCCTCCGGGCGCACAAGGACGAGATTCTTCTCCGGCACGCCGGAGGATCCAGAGCCGGGAGGTACCAGGCCTCATACGGGGTCTTGCGAGGCGCCATGGCTTGCAGGATGGGAAGGATTGAGATAGATCTGGAGGATTTCGGAAGCAAGGAGGAGAAGGGTGAGAAAGGGGATCTGGAGCAAGGCGAGCAAGAACGAGCACCAAGTCTGGCTCGGGCCTCCTTTTTGTCAGAAGGACGGTTGCCGAGGGATCGTGGGGAAGCCGAGACGCCCACGACCAATCAATCGCCATGCGGCGCCCAAGGCTGCAGGCTGTTGGGGCCCATGGCGCTTCACACTTGCCCCTTCGCTTGTCTCTGCTAAGTCCGGCGCGCTTAGGCCCGGGGCTATTGCCGGCGTTTCGGGAACGGGGGTCCCTGACTTGCTCGAATGCGCCTCGCGGCGTGGCTCAACTGGGGCCCAGCTGCCCAGCTTCATCACCAAGCCCAAGACCTCGCGAGGGGCTGAGATTGCGGGCGGACGACAGAACCTTCCTCAGAGCAGCCTCACAGTGTGCTCACGAGGAGGCGGAGAGATCAAGGCAAGGTACCTCCAAGGGTGCCCTGTGGACGCAAGCCATGACGACGAGATCAGCGGGCGCCAAAGTGACGCCACCACGAGTGTCCTCATTTCCCTTTCGTGCAAAGGAGGCAAGCACGGGTCAAGGCATCGCAAAGGTTACCGCTCGTGCAACAAGACCAAGACCAGCAGAGCGGCAGGACGGAGGTCATCGTGGAGCCTGTGATGGCGCCACCGTCTCGAGCCTTTGGTAGTCAAGACCAACTTTAGTCAGATAAGTGTACTTGATGTTCCCTTCAAATGGCCAATTGTTGGCGCTTCTTCCTGCTCATTATTTGGGAAGAGGCCCAGAGCCTTCCTCTATAAATAGGACTAGCCACCACAGAGAGGGGACGGTCGAACTCCACCAGAGAGAGAGAGAGAGAGCGACTCGACTCACCCAAGCAGTCCATCGCACCAGCTCAAGAACAGCCCCTCGCGAGGCTGCTCTTCCTTTGTACTGTTCTTCATTAGCCCCGGAGGCAATCCACCACACCACACACTGGAGTAGGGTATTACACCACAACGCTGGCCTGAACCAGTATAAATCTTGTGTCTCTTGCGCTATTCATTGTTCCTAGTTTAGATCCCTTGCAAACCATTAACGCGTGAGCTGGTAGGGGAAAGATCTCTGTGCGCACCCCAGAGTTCGAACCTCAAGGGTCTGCCGGAACCCGAAATCCGACACTCACCACAAGACCACATCCACATCCTTACTACATCCAATGATTCAACAACATCGGCAAGGTTAAGGTAACACGTACTATTCGTGTGCATTTTAGTATTGCTACACATGTTGATTATGTTGATTGTGACGTGGTACCCATGCAAGCATGTTCCTTATTACTTGGTAGACCATGGCAATTCGATAAAAATTCTGCCCACCATGGTAGGAACAATCAGTATACTCTTGTTCATAAGGATAAACATATTACTTTGGTTCCTATGACACCTGATTCTATTTTGAAAGATGATATTAATCGAGCTAGTAAAGCAAAACAGGTGCAATATAAGAGTGAAACTCAGATTGTGGCAAAAAAAATTGAATGAAGCCTAATAACAAACCATCATCCCATGTTGCATCTGAAATTAAATTGAAAAGTGGATGTTTACTTGCCACCAAATCTGATATTGATGATTTAGATTTCAACAAATCTATTTGATATGCTTTTGTTTGCAAAGAGGCATTATTTTCATTCAAGGACGTGCCTTCCTCTTTGCCTCCTGCTGTCACTAAAATTTTGCAGGAGTTCGCTCACGTCTTTCCACAAGACATGCCACTGGGATTGCCACCTATTAGAGGGATTGAGCATTAGATTGACTTAATTCCCGGTGCTTCGCTACCAAACCGTGCGCCATACCGTACCAATCCAGAGGAGACGAAGGAGATTATGCGTCAAGTACAGGAGCTACTCGACAAAGGTTATATATGTGAATATCTTGGTCCTTGTGTTGTTCCTATTATACTAGTGCCAAAAAAGGATGGTACATCGCGTATGTGTGTTGATTGTAGAGGCATTAATAATATTACCATTCGTTATCGTCATCCTATTCCTAGACTAGCTGATATGCTTGATGAATTGAGTGGCTCTACCATTTTCTCCAAAGTTGATTTGCGTAGTGGATACCATCAAATTCGTATGAAATTGGGAGATGAATGGAAAATAGCATTTAAATCTAAGTTTGGATTATATGAGTGGTTAGTCATGCCTTTTGGGTTAACTAATGCACCTAGTACCTTCATGATATTAATGAACGAAGTTTTACGAGCTTTCATTGGACGATTTGTTGTAGTTTACTTTGATGATATACTAATATATAGCAGATCTTTGGAGGAACATTTGGAACATTTACGTGTTGTTTTTATTGCTCTACGTGATGCGCGTTTGTTTGGTAACCTTGGGAAGTGCACCTTTTGCACCGACCGAGTATCTTTTCTTGGCTATGTTATTACTCCACAGGGAATTGAAGTTGATAAAGCCAAGATTGAAGCTAATGAGAGTTGGCCGCAGCCCAAAGCGGTCACACAAGTGAGGAGTTTCCTTGGCCTCGTTGGTTTCTATAGGCGTTTTGTGAGATATTTGTGAGAAATTTCAATACCATTGTTGCACCTCTCAATGATCTTACAAAGAAGGATGTGTCTTTTGTTTGGGATACCGCACAGGAAGAAGCCTTCACAGTATTGAAAGATAAGTTGACACATGCTCCTTTACTCCAACTTACTGATTTTAATAAGACTTTTGAGCTTGAATGTGATGCTAGTGGAATTGGATTAGGAGGTGTGTTACTACAACATGGCAAACCTGTTGCATACTTTTCTGAAAAATTGAGTGGGCCTAGTCTGAACTATTCTACTTATGATAAAGAATTATATGCTCTTGTTCGGACCTTAGAAACATGGCAACATTATTTATGAACCAAAGAATTTGTTATACATTCTGATCATGAATCTTTGAAACACATTAAAAGTCAAGCAAAACTGAACCGTAGACGTGCTAAATGGGTTGAATTCATTGCGTCTTTCCCTTATGTCATTAAACACAAGAAGGGTAAAGAAAATGTTATTGCTGATGCATTGTCTTGTCGTTATTCTATGCTTTCAAAACTTGACTTAACATATTTAGTTTGGAGACCATCAAAGATAAATATGTGCATGATGCTGAATTTAAAGATGTATTGCAGAATTGTAAACAAGGAAGAACATGGAACAAGTTCGTCGTTAACAATGGATTTGTGTTTCGTGCTAACCAGCTATTGATTCCAGCTAGCTCCGTTCGTCTTTTGTTGTTGCGGGAGGTGCATGGAGGAGGATTAATGGGACACTTTGGCGTCAAGAAGATGGAGGACGTACTTGCTACACATTTCTTTTGGCCAAAGATGAGACGGGATATTGAGCGCTTTGTTGCTCGTTGCACAACATGTCAAAAAGCTAAGTCATGACTCAATCCTCAAGGTTTATATATGCCTTTGCCTGTACCTAGTGTTCCATGGGAGGATATCTCTATGGACTTTGTTTTGGGTTTACCTCAAACAAAGAAGGGGAGGGATAGTGTAACATCCCAAATTTCCTATTTGGAATGTTTTACAATTATAGCTAAGCATCCTATGCATCCTGTTTGAATTTGAATGCCATTTGGAGTTTCAGAGAATTTTGAGTTTTGAATTTGAATTCAAACTTTGGCAAGTGGGAAACATTTCAAAAACTAAGCCCGATAAATACTTGATCAAAAGTATGAGAGGAGTAAACATGACACTCCAAAATATCGAGGAAAACATTGCCAAAAGATTTGGATTCAAATCTGAATTTTATTTGAATTTGAAAAAATGGATTTTTATAAAGTTTGATTTTTCCTTTGGAAAATGTTCAAATGAAAGGAATATTCCCCATCATTTTGGTATATATATACCCTATATAAAATATTTATATTTTAAAAGTTATACTGTTTTGTTTTATTTTAAAAAATAAATTTTAAAAAGAAAACCCACCCCAGCGCCAGCCAGGCCCCCTGCCCAGCCAACAAAAACCCCCACCACCGCCCACCGAGCGGCCCAGAGGCCAGCCTCAACAATGACCGAGCTGCCCACTCGCCTCGCCTCAACCCACTCAGACGGTCGCCCGCCGCTTCCCACCTCTCTCTCTCACCGACAGCGGGCCCGCCCATCGCCAACCTCGCCCCACGCCACTCCACACACAGATCGCCGGATCCCGGCGATCCGGATCCCGATCCGCCCCGATCGTCGCCTCACAGCGAGGCCGAGGCCCCAGCTATAAAAGCCGCCGCCCGCACCCCATTTCCCTAGCCCTCGCTGACCCTCTCCTCTCGCCGAGCTCACTGAGACCCGAGGCTCCGCCGCCATTCTCGCCGCCGCCGCCTAGCCCACCCCGACCACCCCGACTCCACCAAACCTCCCGACCTCCCCAAGACCCGCCTCGCCATTTCCCGACCTCCCGACGCCTCAAGCCCACACCAGACTCTCTGCCATTGCCGCCGGACGCCGTAAGTCACCGAGACTCTCTCCGTCCGATTCATAACGAACGGCCTGATTAGAACCTCAAGGGGTATTTTTTAAATAAACCGCGCCGGTTCGTTACGGTTTATTTTAGTTAGGTTATTTTCATTTAGCCCGCCCGCTTTAGTTTAAACCCTAGGCCCGCTTAGGTTATTTGACGACAAAGGCATGTAGTTTAGCCCATTAGGCCTTTTTCTTTTATTTTTGTTTTTCTGTTTTAACAGAATAGTTTCTGTTTTGAAAAATTCATATCTTTTATTCTGTTTATTATTTTAGATGATTCTTTTTTGTTGGTTTGCAAATTTTATGTAGTTTCTGTAGAATATATATTTAGCTATGTTAAAATTAATTAAAATTGCTTTAATTTAGTTTTAGTCAGAATAGTAAATCTGCTATAACTTGAGTTAGAAAATTATTTTTGGATGATTCTTTTGTCCCAACTTTATTTTGACATTGCCAAACCATAAAAATTAATTTGGGTATTTTAGGATTAATAAATAAATAGTTTTAAGCAGAATCTTATTAATCCTAATTAATTAACTAGCTACTGCTTTTCCTATTATTTTAATTAGTAAATAAATTTATTTTTAACATGTGATTGATTATTCTAGGATAGTTTCTGTCACTTTATAGGATGAACTTTTATTTATAATTAATAAAAGTTTTATTTTATTTTTCTTAATAGAAATTGGATTAGGCCTAATAGGAGTTTCATAATAGATTTTAAATTAATTTTTTTTGCTCCTAGTTGCTTAGTGAAATCTTTTCTGTTAAGTTAACTTAAAACCATGATTAGGTTATATTAAGAAATTTTTATTATATAAAACTATTCTAGTTATTGTTTGAAGTAGGAAAACTTTGAATTGGTTTTTCTTTGAGTTTTCCTTTGGATTTTGATTTGGTTGTTTTGGTGTGTTATGTTACTTTTGTTATGCTATTGTGTTATGTGATCCCATTGCTATATGCTTATTGTGATTTGTTTGTCTCGTAGAGTTTCCTGAGTGCTAAGCTTGCTACTACTTAATCTTTAGCTTACGAGGATCATCAAGAAGGCAAGTTTTGATCATGTTATTTCTATACCTATGTTTTTGTGCATTAGAAATTGTCACCACCCCACCATGCATGCAGTAGTTGAAATTTTGAAGTTATTAATCTTGAGTAGTATCATGTGGTAGGATGAACCAATCCCTTGTTACCATGACCCCGGACTAAGTAGTTACTTTGCTATGCTCAGAGACGGTTTTGGGTTGAGTGAAATTCATAAGCAAGATGTGAGAGTCAATGATGATGACAACCCCATGAACTACAATGATCAAGATGGACTTCGAAATTCACCATCGGGTGGAGGATTTGTTGACGGGCACCCCGAGAACCCAAGGGTTGGCCGGGATGCATGGAGAAGTGCCATGACATCTTGCGGAAAGCTTCACCCAGCCACGAAGAGAAGGATGGATGCCCCATGACCGAAGCTACTCTGCAGCCGCAAGCCATTATGGGCTCGCTGGGTTGACCCTAGTAGTGACGCTGGCTGGACGGTACTACGAGATGTAGAAGAACGGTAGGATTGATGGGTACCGCAGAGCTGTAAGAACTCTTTGAAGACCCTGTTTATTCGTCCCCGCCTTCAAACACCATGAAGTGCTAAGACTTTAAAGGAGGGAATGATTCTTATGGGAAAGTGCGAACCCTCTCGCAGAGTTAAAGATCTAATCGATTAGCCGTGTCCCCTGCTACGGACAATTTGAGCCTCGAACTTGGAAGTATTCGGATATCTCAACACTAAAACTAATGAATTAATTTGAGGGTTTTATGACTTAATAATTTGGGAATGAGATTTTGGTTGGCGGAACCATCTCAATAACTACCAACAATTGTAGTAATTTGCAAGCAAGTCCACTATAGTAGGGAAAAATTTGCTTTTCGCAAAATGATGAAACTTAGAGCTCCACAACCAAAATGCATATAGTGTTAGTAACTTTATTATTGTTGTTCTTCATGACTTGCCACTTTATTCAAAAAGCTGATTCTACATGGCTGCAACGCCTTATGTTGCGTAGGTATATTCCGATCAGAGTGAGGCTACGCCCGCGCTTGGCGATTGCCCTTGGAGTCGGATGGACTCGCTTTACTTCGACGCTCAAAGCATTAGTAGTTTATTTCTCATGAGTTGGCCTTGAGCCAAATTTATTCCCTTGTAATAAAGACTCTATATGAGAATTGTGTAATAATATTCAGGTGTGATTGAACTTTGATTACTTTATCGATGTAATCGTGAGTACCAAAGATGATCTTGGGATGGTATGCATACGTAGATTTGACCGATTTTGGGTCAGTCGCCACAGATGGTATCGAGCACACGCTGACCGTAGGATCGTGAACCCCTAGGATCGGAAAGCCATAGGAAGAGACCATTTACTTATATCCTTATCATTCCGTAATTCTCCCTGCTCAATTCTCGACTTTTCTCCTATTTTCAACATTCTAGATGGCCGCCGAGTTCACCCCAGCTTTTGCTACCGGAGTTTTGCCACCCGATGAGACGATGCCCTTCGGCAGAAGCTGGTCCAGATGGTGAAGAAGCTGAAGATCGCTCTACCTCGATCACCGAAGCCAACCAATGCACTTCCGACGGACACCCGCCACAGGATTGAAGTGCATATCCTGTGGAGAACCTTCGAGGACACACGGAGCCTATTGACTTTGAGTTCACCGAGTTCAACCGATCATCGGAAGGGACGTGGCGATCTATCGAGCACTTGGACATCTCCGAGAGGAGTACAGGCCGAGCTCGATCTCTCGCACTCGCCATGGTTTCACGCAGGCAAGGAATGGAGATATCATCCGCACTGCTGATGACGACTCCACTCTCTTACATCCAGACTTGGAGTGTCTTCGTGAAACGGAGATTCAGACTCGCCAGAACTCAAGACACACCGAAGCTTTTGTTCCGCGAATCGAACTGGAGGAGAAGGCACGCGCAGACTTCCTTGGCCATGAGGAAGAAGTCGCGACTTCATGGAGACAATGACGACCAAGATGAAGCTTGCCGCGATAGAGGAAAGGATGGACTTGGGAGAGGACCTTACCCGAGTGGAGATGAAGGACCCCTCGTGAGTAATGATCAGGATTATGAATGGAGTACCACTAAAGGAAGCCACAAGAGGAGGCGCCACTGATGAAGACTTTTTAGTCGACCACCATGTTATCTTTTACTTTTTCGTCGATCAGTTAGGCCGATTTTTTTTTCGATTAGTCATGAGCTTTTGTAATCGAGTTTGAACCATGTTTGAGTGGAATGAATAAATGATTGGTGTGTTATGATTGTGCATTCATATGGGTAGTGTTATTTCTCATAGACCATTGTTCTATTCTAATTTTCTCATCCACTCCAAAACACCAGATGCCTCCGAGACGTGACAATCGGTTTTCCGCCGAGCTCACCCAGCTGCTCCAAAGCAGCAGAATGCACCGATGCAGCTACTTATTCGAATCGTAACAACAACGCCAACAACCCACCGCCACCACCCCTCGTGGACAACTTGACTCGATTCTCGAGGCTGAATCCGCCAAGGTTCTCTAGTAGCACCGAGCCGATTGTTGCTGATGATTGGCTCCGCAAAGTCGGAAGAGAGCTAATCACCGTGGGATGCACCGATGCGAGAAGGTGCGCTTGTCACAGATCAACTTGATGGACCTGCAGCTTCTTGGTGGGAGAACTACACCGCCACCTATCCCATTGGTGCCATCACATGGGATCAGTTCCAAGAGGCCTTCCGACCGCCATGTCTCACCGGAGCCATGAGTCTCAAGAAGCGTGAGTTCCGCAACTTGCGCCAGGGAACCGTGATCGTGGCACAAGACGTGGATGAATTCAGCAAGCTCGCCGCTATGCCCCGATGATGTGGCCACAGATGCCGCAAAGCAGAGAAGTTCCTTGAGGGACTCAATGATGAACCGAGCATGCAGCTTATTGTGGCTACCTTCAACAACTACCAGAGCTGGTAGACAAGGCCACCATACTTGAAGGCAAGCAGCAGCAGATCGAAGTCGCAAGCGGAAGTACAGCCAGGGAAGCACAACTCGGAGCTCAGCAGGCCCCGCTATGCACCATACTCGGAGGGCACACCCATCATAACCATGGAGGTCATAACCATGGAGGAAATGGGAACAACCGCAGCCAGACAACAAGTCAGGCCATGGCAATGGCAATGGAAACGGTAATGGCAATCAGCACTGCTCTGCCCCGCCCAAGGATCTCGAGCCACATCACCGCCTCAAGTGCCGTAAGACAGGCACTACGCCACCGACCGCCCGGAGGCCAAGCAGAGGAATGGAAATGGCAATGGAGGCTCAGCCAAGAAGCCTAATCCGCTCCTCGTGCTCAGTGAACCACATCGACGTGGAGGACGCCTATGATCAGCCGATAATCGTGGTTGGTAAGTTTTATTGAATTCACGCTCAGTTTTGGTACTTTTGATTCTCGTGCAACGATTCATTCATATCAAGGGTAGTTGTGGAAAAGTACGGGTTGCCCACTAAAACCCTTAGAAGCCCCTTCGCCGGGCCCGCAGAGGAGAAATGATGGCAGCGAGGCTGTCATGCAACCTCAACATCGGGAACCATAAATTTCCGCAGACCTCATAGTGTTGGAAACCCAGCACCTTGGATGTAATCCTAGGCATGGATTGGTTGTCAAAGTTTGAAGGAACATAGATCGTGTTCAAGAAGTCTATTCTCGCCACCACCCCGGAGCGTAAGAGGATCAAGTATGTAGCCAGCACAGCCAGATGAAGAATCAGTGAATTTCACGGAGTTGTTCAGAGGAAGTGCCAGAGTGCAAGATTTTCCGATGTGTTTCCTGAGGAATTACCAGAATGCCACGGACAGGACATTGAGTTTCGATTGAGCTATTGCCCTAAGACAGCCCCAATATCCAAGAGACCTTATCGGATGCCACCGAATGAGTTGAAAGAGATCAAGGATCAAATTAATGAGTTATTGGAGAAAGGATATATTCGCCCAAGCTCATCACCTTGGGGAGCCCCAGCTTTTTGGTAGAGAAGAAGGATGGAAGCTTGAGGATGGTTGTGGATTATCGTATGCTGAACGAAGTAACCATCAAGAACAAGTACCTCTACCGATGATTAATGACTTGTTTGATCAGCTAGTTGGAGCCAAGGTATTTCTAAGATCGATCTTCGATCGTGGTATCATCGCTTGAAGATCCGTGAAAAGGATATACCCAAAACAGCATTCACTACCGTGTATGGTTTATATGAGTATACCGTCATGTCATTTGATTGACTAATGCTCCTTCATACTTCATGAATTTGATGAACAAGGTGTTTATGGAATATCTGGACAAGTTTGTCGTGGTGTTCATCGATGATATATTGATTTTCCAAGAGCGAGGAAGAGCATAAGGAACATTTGCGCCTAGTTCGAGAAACTTCGAGAACATCGCCAGTATGCCAAGTTCAGCAAATGTGAATTTTGGTTGAAGGAAGTTGGATTCCTCTGACATGTTATTTCAGGAGAAGGAATAGCAGTTGATCCCGCCAAGGTTGAATCACCACCGATTGGCAGCCACCCACCTCACCAAGGAGATCCGCAGCTTTCGGACTCGCAGGATATTATCGGAGGTTTATTGAGAACTTCTCAAGATTGCCAAGCCCATGACTGAGCTGTTGAAGAAGGAAGCAAAGTATGTTTGGACCGAGGAATGTGAAGCCAGTTTTCAGGAATTGAAGAAACGGTTGGTCACAGCCCCAAAGATTGATTTTGCCGGACATACACAAGGAATACCAGGTTTATTAGACGCTTCGCCAAGGACTCGGAGGAGTACTAATGCAGAAGGTAAAGTTGTAGCTTATGCCTGCATAGCTACGACCTCATGAGATGAATTATGCCACACATGATTTGGAGTTAGCAGTCAGAGTGCATGCACTCAAGACTGGAGACATTTCATCGGAAACCGCTAGATGTTTACACCGATCACAAGAGTTTGAAGTATATTTTCACGCAGAAGGAATTGAACCTCAAAGAGGAGATGGCTAGAGTTGATAAAGGACTATGACATGAGATTGCATTACCACCCGTAAAGCTAATGTTGTAGCAGATGCTTTGAGCCGTAAGAGTTATGTGAATACTCTACAGCAGGAGGATTACCCCAGAGTTAGTCGATGACCTCGTAGATCTCCGATCGAGATAGTTCCAAAGGATTTGTTGCAACTCGAAGTTCAGTCCACTTTGGCCGAAAGGATTCGTGAAGCCCGTAAGTCGGACAAGGAAATTGATGAGATAAAGCAAAAGATGGAGGAAGGAAAAGCTAAAGGATTTCGTAAGGATGAACACGGAACTATATGGTTCGAGGATCGATTATGTGCCCAATGATCCCGAACTCGTGAAGCTAATTCTTCAGAGGCTCATGATTCACCAGATTGATTCACCCCGCAACACCAAGATGTACCGGATTTGAAGGAAAGTTTCGTGGACTGGTATGAAGAAGGATATTGCCGAGTACGTAGTCAGATGCGATGTTTGTCAACGTAAAGGCGTAACATCGGGCCAGCAGGTTACTTCAACCTTTGCCGATTCCCGATTGGAAATGGGAGAAACTTGGAATGGATTTCATCACAGATTACCCAGACCCGCTCAGGTTATGATTCTATCCGGTAGTGGTTGATCGCTTGACCAAGGTAGCTCACTTCATTCCCGTGAAGACTACCTATACCAGTGCTAAGTTGGCCAAGATATACATGACCAGGATCGTATGTCCGCATGGAGTTCCGAGGAAAATCGTGTCGATAGAGGAACGCAGTTTACCTCAAAGTTTTGGAAGCAGCTTGCATGAAACTTTGGGTACGAGGCTGGAATTCAAGAGCTTTTCATCCGCAGCATGATGGATGACCGAGAGAGTCAACCAGATTCTGGAGGACATGTTGAGAGCTTGTGTGCTAGACTATGGGTCTAGCTGGGATGATAATTTGCCATACGCAGAGTTCTCATACAACAACAGCTTATCAATCCAAATCAAGATGGCCCTTTCAAGCTCTATACTAAGGAGGTGCGTAACACCATTGTCTGGGATAGTGTTGAGATCGATCACTTTTCGTTCCGATCTTATCAAGGATTCCAAGAGAAAGTCAAGCTGATTCGAGACAGCTCAAGATAGCACACCAAGACAGTAAGAGTTATGCCGACAAGAAGCGCAAGGAAGTGACTTACTAAGGGGAGATCGAGCATATTCGTGTGTCTCACTTCGTGGAATCAAGAGGTTTGGTGTCAAGGGAAAGTTAGCACCCGATTCATTGGCCCCTACAAAATCCTCGAACGTCGTGGAGAAGTTGCTTACAAGTTGGAATTGCCGGAAGGATTGTCCGAGTTCATGATGTCTTCCATGTTTCTCACCAAGAAGTGTCATGCCGACATGGCCGATGTTCCGCTGAGAGACACAAGGCCCCTAGAGGCCATACAGCTTGACAAAGGATCTGACTTACAAGGAGAAACCCGTCCAATTCTCGAGACTGCAAGCAGAGTCACCCGCAGCAAGGTCATCAATTTTGCAAGGTGCTGTGGAGTCACCACACCGAGGAAGAAGCCACTGGGAGCGCCAAGAAGACCTTCTTCGAGACCACCCGCACCTATTTGTTAGTTAACCCAATCTCGAGGGCTAGATTCATCTTAAGGTGGTAGGTTTGTAACATCCCAAATTTCCTATTTGGAATGTTTTACAATTATAGCTACATCCTATGCATCCTGCTTGAATTTGAATGCCATTTGGAGTTTCAGAGAATTTTGAGTTTTGAATTTGAATTCAAACTTTGGCAAGTGGGAAACATTTCAAAAACTAAGCCCGATAAATACTTGATCAAAAGTATGAGAGGAGTAAACATGACACTCCAAAAATATCAGAGGAAAACATTGCCAAAAGATTTGGATTCAAATCTGAATTTTATTTGAATTTGAAAAATGGATTTTTATAAAGTTTGATTTTTCCTTTGGAAAATGTTCAAATGAAAGAGAATATTCCCCGATCATTTTGGTATATATATACCCTATATAAAATATTTATATTTTAAAAGTTATACTTGTTTTGTTTTATTTTAAAAAATAAATTTAAAAAAGAAAACCCACCCCAGCGCCAGCCAGGCCTCTGCCCAGCCAAATACGAAACCCCCACCACTGCCCACTGAAGCGGCCCAGAGGCCAGCCTCAACGACCGAGCCGCCCACTCGCCTCGCCTCAACTCTCATCTCAGACGGTCGCCTGCCGCCCCCCCTCTCTCCTTCACTAACAGCGGACCCGCCTGTCGTTAACCTCGCCCCACGCCACTGCTGCCACCACAGATCGCGGATCCCTATGATCCGGATCCCGATCCGCCCCGATCGCTTCACAGGTGCCGAGGCCCCGCTATAGAAGCCGCCGCCCAGCACCCCATTTCCCCTAGCCTCGCTGACCCTCTCCTCTCGCCGAGCTCACTGAGACCCGAGGCTCCGCCGCCATTCTCGCCGCTGCCGCCTCTAGCCCACCCCGACCACCCCGACTCCACCAAAGCCTCCCGACCTCCCAAGACCCGCCTGCCATTTCCGACCTCCCGACGCCTCAAGCCTCATCAGACTTCACTGCCACTGCCGGACGCCGTAAGTCACCGAGACTCTCTCGTCCGATTCATAACGAACGGCTCAGATTAGAACCTCAAGGGGTATGTTTTTTTTAATAAAACCGCCTGTCCGCCGGTTCGTTACGGTTTATTTTAGTTAGGTTATTTTATTTAGCCCGCCCGCTTTAGTTTAACCCTAGGCCCATTAGGTTATTTGACGACAAGGCGTAGTTTAGCCCATTAGGCCTTTTTCTTTTATTTTTGTTTTTCTGTTTTAATGTAATAGTTTCGCTTTTGAAAAATTCATATCTTTTATTCTGTTTATTATTTTTAGATGATTCTTTTTTGTTGGTTTGCAAATTTTATGTAGTTTCTGTAGAATATATATTTAGCTATGTTAAAATTAATTAAAATTGCTTTAATTTAGTTTTAGTCAGAATAGTAAATCTGCTATAACTTGAGTTAGAAAAATTACTTTTGGATGATTCTTTTGTCCCAACTTTATTTTAACATTGCCAAACCATAAAAATTAATTTGGGTATTTTAGGATTAATAAATAAATAGTTTTAAGCAGAATCTTATTAATCCCAATTAATTAACTAGCTACTGTTTTCCTATTAATTTAATTAGTAAATAAATTTATTTTTAACATGTGATTGATTATTCTAGGATAGTTTCTGTCACTTTATAGGATGAACTTTTATTTATAATTAATAAAAGTTTTATTTTATTTTTCTTAATAGAAATTGGATTAGCCTAATAGGAGTTTCATAATAGATTTTTAATTAATTCTTTTTGCTCCTAGTTGCTTAGTGATTTCTTTTCTGTTAAGTTAACTTAAAACCATGATTAGGTTATATTAAGAAATTTTGTTATATAAAACTATTCTAGCTATTGTTTGAAGTAGGAAAACTTGAGTTGGTTTTTCCTTGAGTTTTCCTTTGGATTTTGATTTGGTTGTTTTGGTGTGTTATGTTACTTTTGTTATGCTATTGTGTTATGTGATCCCATTGCTATATGCTTATTGTGATTTGTTTGTCTCGTAGAGTTTCCTGAGTGCTAAGCTTGCTACTACTTAATCTTTAGCTTACGAGGATCATCAGAAGGCAAGTTTTGATCATGTATTTCTATACCTATGTTTTTGTGCATTAGAAATTGTCACCACCCCACCATGCATGCAGTAGTTGAAATTTGAAGTTATTAATCTTGAGTAGTATCATGTGGTAGGATGAACCAATCCCTTGTTACCATGACCCCGGACGAAGTAGTTACTTTGCTATGCTCAGAGACGGTTTTGGGTTGAGGAAATTCATAAGCAAGATGTGAGAGTCAATGATGATGACAACCCCATGAACTACAATGATCAAGATGGACTTTGGAAATTCACTCACTGGTGGAGGATTTGTTGACGGCACCTCGAAAACCCAAAGGTTGGCCGGATGCATGGAGAAGTGCCATGACATCTTGCGGAAAGCTTCACCCAGCCACGAAGAGAAGGATGGATGCCCCATGACCGAAGCTTACTCAGCAGCCGCAAGCCATTATGGGCTCGCTGGGTTGACCCTAGTAGTGACGCTGGCTGGACGGTACTACGAGATGTAGAAGAACGGTAGGATTGATGGGTACCGCAAGAGCTGTAAGAACTCTTTGAAGACCCTGTTTATCTGGCCCCGCCTTCAAACACCATGAAGTGCTAAGACTATAAAGGAGGGAATGATTCTTATGGGAAAGTGCGCAACCTCTCGCAGAGTTAAAGATCTAATCGATTAGTCGTGTCCCTGTTACGGACATTTGAGCCTCCGAACTTGGAAGTATTCGGATATCTCAACACTAAAACTAATGAATTAATTTGAGGGTTTTATGACTTAATAATTTGGGAATGAGATTTTGGTTGGCGGAACCATCTCAATAACTACCAACAATTGTAGTAATTTGCAAGCAAGTCCACTATAGTAGGGAAAAATTTGCTTTTCGCAAAATGATGAAACTTAGAGCTCCACAACCAAAATGCATATAGTGTTAGTAACTTTATTATTGTTGTTCTTCATGACTTGCCAGCTTATTCAAAAAGCTGACCTACATGGCTGCAACGCCTTATGTTGCGAGGTATATTCCGATCAGAGGAGGCTACGCCCGCGCCATGCATTGCCCTTTGGAGTCGGATGGACTTGCTTTTACTTCGACGCTCAAAGCATTAGTAGTTTATTTCTCATGAGTTGGCCTTGAGCCAATTTATTCCCTTGTAATAAAGACTCTATATGAGAATCATGTAATAATATTCAGGTGTGATTGAACTTTGATTACTTTATCAATGTACCGTGAGTACCAAAGATGATCTTGGGATGGTATGCATACGTAGATTTGACCGATTTTGGGTCAGGTCGCTACAGATAGCATATTTTTTGTCGTGGACAGATTCTCTAAAATGGCACACTTCATACCATGTCATAAAAGCGATGATGCTGTTAATGTTGTTGATTTGTTCTTTCATGAAATTATTCGCTTGCATGGTGTACCAAATACAGTTGTTTCAGATCGTGATACTAAATTTCTTAGCCACTTTTGGAGATGTTTATGGGCTAAGTTGGGGACTCAATTGCTTTTTAGTACTACATGTCACCCCAAACTGATGGACAAACTGAAGTAGTGAATAGAACATTATCTACTATGTTTAGGGCTGTTTTGAGGACTAACCTTAAAATGTGGGAAGAATGCTTGCCTCATATTGAATTTGCTTATAATCGTCACTGCATTCTACTACTAAGATGTGCCCTTTTGAGATTGTGTATGGTTTCCTTCCCCGCACCCATTGATTTGTTGACTCTTCCATCTTCGTGAGAAGGTTAATTTTGACGCTAAACAACATGCTGAATTGATCTTAAAATGCATGAAATAACTAAGGACAACATTGAGCGTATGAATGCTAAATTTAACTTGCTGGAGATAAGGGTAGAAAATGTGTTGTGTTTGCACCTGGAGAACTTGTTTGGTTACATTTGCGTAAGGATAGATTTCCTGATTTGTGCAAATCAAAGTTCATGCCACGTGCTTATGGTCCTTTCAAGGTGTTAGAGAAAATAAATGATAATGCATATAAACTTGAGCTGCCTGCAGATTTTGGAGTTAGTCCCACTTTTAACATTGCAGATTTGAAGCCTTATTTGGGTGAGGAAGATGAGCTTCTTCGAGGACGACTTCATTTCAAGAAGGGAGGATGATGAGGACATCAATACCATCATACACCCACAGCCCCTGCTGCTATACATACCGACTAATTACTAGAGCTCACAAGACGCCAATTAAATTATCGTGTACTTTCATTTCTTGGTAATGATTCTAATGTTCATGAGAATATGATGTCGCTTAAATTGGATACATTTGTCTTGCTTACAAATGAAGGGCCTAGCTTGGACAAGAGGGATGAACATTGGAGCAACATCAAGCATGGAGATGATGGCATGCGCAAGGGGAACAAGAACTGAGTTACAAGTGATGATTTAAGGACTTTGAAGCCACCATAATGAGTGCATGAAGCCTTGGATGAAATATACAAGATGTGACTTCATAAATTTCGTCCAGAGGCTATTATAGGTGCTGTGTCACCTTACTTTTGGGCCAGGCCCATGTAATTTTGAAATACTTAAGTATAGGCTGTTTTTAGAGTCCTTATGTGTGGGGAAACAAGAGTTAGGGCTGGTTTCGGACCCCTCTTCCAAGGGTCACGAAATTTCCCTCTCTTCCTCCATATATACAGCCCTTAGGGCGTCGTTTAGACTTTGGGTTCTGTTTAGATGAAAAGTTCGCTATAGCTGCAACTTCGCGTACTTTGTTTGTGTTCAACGCACTGCACCAAGACGCCACATAGCCCCATCTTCATTAATAAAGCTTTCTCTTTATTCGCAATATCCAGATTGCAATCTCAGCTTGCTTGTTCTTCGCTTGCTCGCAGGAAATAGACCCTCGTGGTCGTTGATCGAGCTCCGGCGTGGTCAATAACCCTCGGAAGTTGGTTTAGTGATTGTAAAGGCGCGATGTCTTCGCACGTTCCACTACAAAAAAGACACATCCATGACATTTTGGGCCGAACGAATTTTTTTTCTGTCATACATATGACACTTCTATGACGATAATTGTGACACAACCCGGTATCATCATAGATGTGGTAGGCCTTACTTATGACCAAAAATCATGATGTAAATGGGCTTTTCGCCCTGGCGGGCCGGAGACGCAGCTGCATGACATTTTTGGGCCCCCATGACGGAAAAACCATGGTAGAAGCGAGGGCGAGGAAAATTTGGGGAGTTCCTGCCACGGTGGAGGTCGGGGTCGAAGCGATGCTCGCTTTCTCGTGACACGACGCTGCAAAAGCGTAGGCGTTGGCTCTAATCAACCCGAAGCGAGGCGTTGGGCTCTAATTAAACCCGAAAGCGACAGCACCGCAGCTACGACATCGAACCCGAGTGATCGATTGATGGTTGTTAATCAACCCGATCGAGCGATTCTTCGCCGCCGCCGCTAATCAAGCCGATCGATGCTGCCTCGATGAACAAAGGAGCGCTATGGGGGTTGATGAACAAAGGAGCGGTGGCATTGCCACCGGATGAACAGGACCTCGTGGTGTGATGGAGGGCTGGATGAATAGTAGACGCTGGAGGGGTGCCCGTGGAGGGGTGGTTGAACAGACCCCGTGGTGTGGAGGGCTGGATGAACAAAGATAAGTGGAGGGGTGCCTGTGGAGGGGTGGTTGAACAGACCCCGTGGTGTGGAGGGCTGATGAACAGAGACGGTGGAGTGGTGCCCGTGGAGGGGTGGTTGAACAAGAGTCGGTGGAGAAGCGTAGGTGGAGGCTGGATGAACAGAGCCCGTGGAGGCCGGAGGAGGTCAAGGTGGAGATGAACAGATCCGTGGAGTCCTGCTTATGGCACGCAACACCCTCCCAATGAACAGACCCCTATTTCACCGTAGGAGGTCCGCTTTTGTCCGCTTTTGCGGTACGCCACACCACTCCCGATCAACAGACCTGCTTCGACCGTAGGAGGTCCGCTTGCTCGCTTTTGTGTTACGCCACACCCTCCCGATCAACAGACCCCTGCTTCGACCGTAGGGAGGTCCGCTTCTCCGCTTTTGCGGCACGCCACACCCTCGCGATCAACAGACCCCTGCTCCAATGTAGGAGGTTTGTTTCTCCACAGCGGCACGCCAGCCTTGTTTCCATTGCCTCGCTCCGGCCCAAGCCTCCCGATGAACACGACTATGCATTCCGCTCCGACCCAGCCGGCCGGCTCCCACGGTTTCGCTGCCTCCGGCGAACACGACGATTTTGTTGCCTCCCCATGAACACGACGATTCCGCTGTTCTCCCATGAACACGACGACGACGTTGTTTCTCCGTTCGACCCAGCCATGTACACGAGCCCCGGCCGTATGTATGCGCCGAGTAGGCGTTTCGAGACCCGCCAGATGTACACATACGCGGGTCAGATTTTCTTTCTTGCACCCTCGCCGCCAGACGTGACGCAGTGCATGCTACATGCGCCTCTACTATGAATCGACGCTTTACTACGACATACGGTGTGCCTCTACATCCACCAAGATATATGTACGCATACGCTCGCGGACCAGAATGACAACGCTACGTACGCTTCGACCAGGTGGGTCCCGACTGTTAGGCACTTCCTTGCCTGCGAAGATGTAGCTGGTGGGTCCCAGCAATCAGGGGGGCAAATCATTTTTTTGCCCAGACGCACTTCCTTCCGTGCGAAGATGTACGGTGGGTCCCAGCAGTCAGGGGCAAACTTTTTTTGCAAAATACGGTGGCCCGTCCTGTGGGTCCCCACTATCAGATGGAGGAATAATTATTTTGCACATAATAAGGAGGCACTTCCTTGCTACGGCCGTGGACCCAGCTGTCAGCCTCTCCACGTACATTCCACGTCCGATGGAAGCCGTTCCTTGACCACGTTGACCACACCACGCCGAGAGCACCAGGGCGGTGGACGACGGCGAGGCCTAGGAAGGGGACGACGCGGAGCCAGGGAAGACGCGGCAGTGGATGCCCACGCGTAGAGGAGTACGAGGGTTCATTGGTTCGCTGCGGTGTGAGGCTGCTGTCGCCGCAGAATAATAGGGGTGTGGGTGAGTAGAGGGATGGCCTGGCCAGCGGTGGGAGTAGTAGGGGGCGATGAGGCCTCCACCACATCGCAGCCGGCCACGGGAGGCAGGAGCACGAGGCACGACCGACGCTAGTTTGGGCAGCTGGAGCAAGAAGACCAGAGGTTGAAGAAGCACTACGGCCGTTGGATGGACATCGTACGGTCACTGGAGCTAGAATCGTTCATATTGACTAAGTTGACAAAGCCCTCCATCCACGTCAACTTAGTAGGCCCACAAGTCAGCCTGCCACTATACTGGGTCCCGCCTAATAGGGGGAGTATTCATTTTTATGCGTAATAAGGAGGCACTTCCTTGCGCGAAGATATAGCTGGTGGGTCCGAGCTGTCAACAAGCGGTAACGCTTTTTTCGCGAATATAGAGGCCCTTTCGTGGGTCCCTCGATGTCGTGGAGGAATCATTATTTTGTGCGTAATAAGGAGGCATTTCTTGCGGCGTCAGGACCCACTGTCGGCCTCTCCATGTACAGTCCACTTCAGATGCATGTCGGTCATTGACCACGCTGACCAGGTCAGCGCCGAGAGCACCAGGGCGGTGGACGACGGCGAGGCCTAGGAAGGAAACGACAAGGAGGCAGGGAAGACCCGGCAGTTGTTTCCCACGCGGAGGGGAGAACGACCGAACCGGGTTTAATGGTTCGCCCGCCGTCACGGAGAATAACAGCAGTGTGGGTGAGTAGAGGGATGGCTAGGCCAGTGATGGGAATACGGTGGGGCGGTGGAGGCCTGCAAGGCAGCAGAGCCGCCATGGGAGGAGGGAGCAGCAGTCCCGCCGGGCGCTTGTTTGAGCGGCTGGAGCAGGAAGAGCAGAGATTGAAGAAGCACGACGGCTGTTGGATGGACATCGTACGGTCAGTGAAGCTAGAATCATTCATATTGACTAAGTTGACAAAGCCCTCCGTCCCCGTCAACTTAGTAGGCCCACAAGTTAGCCTCCCACCATGGTGGGTCCCAGCTAGCAGGGCGAGTATTCATTTTTCTGTGCGTAATAAGGAGGCACTTCCAGTAGGTCCGAGCCGACGGCGGGGGGAACGTTTTTTCATGAAATACGGTGGTCCGTCCGTGGGTCCCAGCAGTCGTGGGCAAACATTTTTTCAAAAAATACGCTATTCGTCCGTGGTTCCCAGAGTCGTGGGGAAATGTTTTTCCGGGAAATACCGTGGCCCGTCCGTGGGTCCCTCGCCGCCGTGGAGGAATAATTATTTTGCGCAGAATAAGGAGGCACTTCCTTGCGGCTGCCGTGGACCCAATCGTCGCCTCTCCACATACAAGATTTTTCCGATGGAAGTCGGTCGCTGACCACATTGACCATGCCGCCGAGAGCACCACGGTGGTGGACGGCGGCGAGGCCTAGGAAGGGACGACGCGAGCCGGGAAGACGCGGCAAAGGATGCCCACGCGAGTGGAGTACGAGGGTTCACCGTTCGGCCGTGGTGAGGCTGCTGCCGCCGCAGAATAACAGGGGAGGGTGATCGAGGGATGGCCTGGCCAACGGTGGGAGTAGTATGGGGAGGGTGAGGCCTCCGCGGCAAAGACAGCCGCCACGGGAGGCGGGAGCATGCGGCATGACCGGCGCTGCTTTGGGCGGTCGGGGCAAGAAGACCAGAGGTTGAAGAAGCACTATGGTCAGAGGGATGGACATCGCTGACCATGCCAAGACCGAGAGCACCTGGCGGTGGACGACGGCGAGGCCTACGGCGGAACGACACGGAGTCGGGAAGACATGTATGGCTGCCCACGCGTGGAGAGTACGAGGGTTGATCGTTCTGCCGCCGCCGCCGAAAATAACAGGAGGTGTGGGTGAGTAGAGGATAGACAGGCTAGGGATGCGAGTATGATGGGGCTGTGAGGCCTGCCCGGCAGCACCGCCGCCACGGAGGCGGAGCAAAGGTTCCGACGGCGCTGGTTTGGGCAGTCAAAGAAGATCGAGATCAAGAAGACGATTGACGTTAGATTGACATCTAACGGTCCGACGCCGGTAGAGTCGATTGTTGACTAAGTTTTTTGAGAAACCTTGTGTATGCATGAACTTAGTAGGCCCACAAGTCAGCCTCAAATCTGTGGCGCATAAGATAAAGCCCATTTGCTATTTTTTATAATTTGCAGCCTATTTGCTAATTCTAAGTAACTTATTACAGCCCATTTTCTGCCCAGACCACGGTCAAAAAGTTCAACCTTATTTTGCATATTTCGTGGAGTCCAAACTGTTGCAATCCCAAATGATAAACATTTTTAAGAACTTATTGATTTGCAAAAAATCGCTTTTGTTTTTGTAAGCAAATAAAACGTGGGACAATTGAGTTGGTTTAAGGAAAACCAAAGGTAAAAAATCAGGCTGGGTGGGAAAAAACAACAAAAATAAGGATGTAAATATGAAAAGGGAATTTTATGTGTTTTCAATATAATGATACGTGTATATGAACTAGTAAAACTATAGGTAGAGATTAGAAAATGGATGTAGGACATGCGTTTCAAGAGGAAAATAGAACTGGGTTGTGTGTTTGATTAAGAAAAAACTGCTCATGGATGTTGTAAGACAAAATATAACTAAGGCTGGTGGGCCAGAGGCCACTAGATACCTACTGGATATTTGTGCCCCGTTGTCGTCATGGGCTGGGCCTGTTAAAAACAAAACCAACCCTGGGCAGTCTACAGCCCAGTTGAAACTTGCTCGACCTAAAAAACAATATACGCGCTTAAATAAACGAGAGAATTCTGCAAGTACATGCATCGATAACTCGATGCAAGACGGATATTGTTTTTTATCGTGATAATAAGTGCATGCACTTGTTTCAAAAAATTGGAGAACTAGGAATTCGAACGGCGGGTGCTTATGCTACCCATCAAATAAAAATCAGGTGCCTGAAAATTCGTTTCAAAACAAATGATTCACGTAAGTGCATCTAGTGCCCCTTAGTGATTTTGGTGTATTGAAGACTTATAGGTTAAGTAACTAATGCGCTTGTGAGTGTACACAGGTCTATAAGTCTATGAGGAGTTTGATATTTATAGAGAAAGTCGACCCTAAAAATGAAGTTCTTCATCCAAGACTTTGATATTCAAGACTTCAAGACTTTGAAAGTGAAGAAATTGGTGTGACCTTGAAGACTTGGTATTCATTTGAAGAACATGAAGCGTGAAGACTTTTGTTTTAGTAGTTTCATTTTCTTTCTTGAGTCATAGGAAACACCGCATCGTTAAAGGGGGTCGAGGAAATACTAAGGAAAAATTTCCATTTGATGCTCAACTCAAAATCTCTACACCTACCAAACCCTTCGAGTGAAGCCTTTGAAATCTCATACAGCTTCACTAATTTCTTCAAGGATGTAGACGGCTCTTCCGTCACGAGGAATTTGTTCTGACCGAGGAGTTAGGAATTCGCCAAAGGATTGCCTACACAAAGAGGAACATGATACCCCGAGGAATTTGATATTCAAATTTCCGATCAAGGTCGCAAGCGCGCCACCTGTCCCAAAATATCTTATCCACCTAACGGTCATATCATTGAAGGGCATTTATGTCTTATCATGTCGGGCTGCTCCTAGGCTATAAATAGCCAGCCTCTCACAACCACTAGCTGGTTGGCTGCTCCGAGAGAACTTGACACTTGTCATTTGAGAGCAACCCATCCTCCGAGGACTTTGAGCGAAAATCATCAAGTGAGGAAAACCCAAAAGTGAGGAAAACCCAAAACCAAACCCCAACAAACCCAAAGTGATTGAGCATCATCAAGAAATTGATCCTGCGTGATCCGACGCTTGTTACCTTTGAAGACTGTGCTTCTTCCGCAGACGGTTAGGCGCCATGGTCTAGAGCATCCAAGAGGAATTGTGGATCGCCGAGTGACCAAGTCTGTGAAGGTTTGGAAGTCGCTCAAGACTTGCCACGAGTGATTGGACGAGGTCTGTGTGACCTTAGTTCAAGGAGAATACGGTGAGGATTTGGTGTCCCGAGCTGCGTGCTCAAGGATCGGGTGTCCGGACTGTGTGTCTCGAAGTTTAAATACTCACCGCCCAACTGACGCATAACCGAGACAGCAGTTGAACTGGTCTACCAAATCATTGTCTTCACCAACCTAATCTGGTTCTAATTCTCAACCCTTTCATTTCCTCATTATCGTGTTGAGTGTTTGTTAATATCTCGTGTTTGAAGACTTTGATCAAGACTTTCTCAATTTCCTCGCTCAATTTCTTCACCGCTTGTCTTCATCTTGTGTTATCCTCGTGATTACGCTTTCTTTACTCGTGATTGTTTTCATTTCATCATGATAACTATGCGGTATTCTGTTATGCTTACTTCGAGTACTTATTCCGCAAGAAGTAGTTCTTCACGGCGAATTTCTCACCGCAAATTCCTCGCTGAAGAATTCATAAAATCGCCTATTCACCCCCTCTAGTATATATAACGACTTTCAATTGGTATCGAGCAAGGTACTCCCTTGTTCTGTGTGATTTTGGTTTAACCACCGGAGTTTTAGTTATGTCGACCGCAGTATGATCAAGGTCTCAGCAGGTGTCCTACCTTGATGGGACGGACTACCCCTCATCGAAGAACGAAATGCGTAATGCATCTTGAAGCAATTGACAATGATCTCCGGTATGTTGTGGAAAATGGTGTTCCTCACCACACCTTCTCCGAATGTGCTGATGTGAAGATATTCAAGCAACTCGATTCTCAAGCTAAGAATATCATATGTGGCCATCTCGAGCAAAGGTCAATATGGAAGAGTGAGTGCTTGGAATCGCTAAGCTCATCCGGGACAGGCTGTCCAAAGTAATGAAGGTGTCTCAACTCAGCGTGACTCTCGAGTTGATGTTCTTCGAATCTCTTCAACCGCTTCAAAAGACTCGACAACTAAAATGTTCAACAAACCTTCGATCGCTTCACCGACATCTCAAATGAGCTTCAAGCACTTGGCGCCATCGACATCACCGACCATGAGGTGGTGAAGAAATTGTTAAGATCGCTGATTCTTCATTTGATACTCCGCATCGATGATTCAAGAACGAGCTGACTACAAATCTCTTGATCCCGCCGATATCCTCGAAGGCTAAATACTCACGAAGTTCCAAATTTTGCTGAAAAGAGAGATCTCTATGGTTCTCGCTATGGAAAACACGTGCCTCAAGGCCAAGGCTGTGTCCGAATCGAGAGTGAAGACTCGTAGTAGCCTTGAGATCCTCAAGAATTTGGCCAGAGCTAGCATCGCCGTGAAGAAATTCCAGAAATTCTCAAGACGTGGTCGCTGGAAAATCCTCAAGAAGCAGTGATTCCTCATCTAGTGACTATAAGAGAAGACTTTGTCACAAATGCAAGAAGCCTGGTCACTACATCAAAGATTTTCCTCAGGGGAAAAGGAATTAAGGAAGAAGAAACACAAGGATTACAGCCTCGATGACGTGAAGAAGAAGAAGAAATCATCGAAATCTTCATCATCAAAATCCTCAAAACCTTCTTCTCACAAGAAGAGCAGCTCCAAAAGGCTCGGCATTCATGGGCAAGGAAATGGACTCAAGCTGAATCGAGGAACATGAGGAAGAGGAGGAGTCTCAAGAATCCAATCTGTGTGGCTAGTCCTGCTCTTGCTATCGCTTTTGTTAGCAAGTCCATCTTCAACATCAAGAAACTGACTCGCCGACAAGCCCGATGAGGATGATGATGACTACGCCCCACCTATTGCTTCATGGCAAAAGGTGCTACAGGTACTAAATTTCACCTCCTCTCAATCTAGTGACAATGAATCGATGAGGATCTCAAGCCCAGCTACTCTAAACTTGCTAAGATTGCTATAAAACAACAAAGGGCTTTTGAGAAGGTTCAAAACATGCTAGATAAG
Source organism: Aegilops longissima (assembly GCA_021605205.1). Classification (NCBI taxonomy): domain Eukaryota; kingdom Viridiplantae; phylum Streptophyta; class Magnoliopsida; order Poales; family Poaceae; genus Aegilops; species Aegilops longissima. Next base: position 328,604,367 of record CM038676.1, read on the forward strand.
AGTGATGATATGTTAGGTGAAGAAATGGATCGCACTCAAGCCCCGATCGAAAATCTTCGAGACTTCAGCCTAGGCTTGATAACCTTCAAGGTCATCATAACACTCTCTTATCTCGATCATGAGAAACTTTCTTATGAATTTCTTCAAAGAAAGCAAGATCTTGAGAAGCTAAGAGTGAGTTATGAAGATCTTCGTAAGGAGCGATTCATTACTTGCTCAACAAATCAGCGCTTCTCAAGAAGAATTTGTTCCTCCATGCTTAAAGTGCATTGAACGTGAAACCGCTAATTCTTCACCAATGTTTAAATGCTTCAACTGTTATAAATTCTTCACCTGCCTCGCTATCACTAATTCTCATCCGAGGACATTGCTAGTATCACCGACAATGCAGATCGAAGGAATTGTACATGACAGTATGTACAAAAGCCTCAAAGGGCATCGACTTTTGTGATGTGCTTAAAAACAGCCTCAATAGGAACCCTAGGAAAGAGGGCATTGCCTTTGAGAGGAAACTCAATGCCGATGGAACGATTGAAGCCCGAGCAAGATCCCAAAACCTCATGGGTTGCTGCAAAGGACCTCCAGCTGATCCATCTACCTTATCTGGTTTTACGCTTGAATTTCCTCATTCTCACCGATGAGTCATTTGACTCCAACTATAAACTGTTCAAAAATCAGAATGGTGAAGTATTTGCTAGATATGTTGGCACTAATCGCAGAACGGTTCCCTATGAAGAAAATCTGGGTTCCCAAGAAGTGCCTTAAAAGTCTTCAGTGAATGTCCTCATGACACCACCAAAGGAAGAATAGGAACCCCAGATCAAATTCTTCATATGGAACAAATTCTTCATATGGATCCAAGTCCTCATACGGACCAAATTCCTCACGTGGATCAAATTCTCAAAAGGATCAAAGTCCTCATATGATTATCATCGTATAACAACTCGCTTTCGCAGGTAGAGCTAAGGGCTATGAATATGTGCATTATTCTTCAAACCAATATGTTCATAAGTCCTCAAGAATTTCTCCGCTTATTCATATGCTTACCCTAATCCCTCCTATGTGAAACGAAATGGTTTGGCTTCTATGCCACCATTCTCATATGGTGCTCGCAGAGTGATGAACTCTTTGCCACCCCTTCGATGTGGGTGGTGAAGAAAAGAACTAATCTCTTCTCGCAGGTCAGTCTCCGACGTGCCTAAACGTCTCAAGAATTTGCCGGGGCCCGATAAAATGCTCGAAAGGACGCAGTTAATCATGATGAAATGAACTTTCATTTCACACGCCCTCCCATCGCTTATCTGAATATTGACCGATGAAATTCATCTGATGAACTTGATATCATATTCTTCACCGATGAAGTATATGAGATCGTAAGTTGTACTAATTCATCCGCAGGATGATCAACCCAAAGCCACCGAGTGGGTTCTCGATAGTGGATGTACAAATCACATGACCGGTGACAAGAATCTATTGATGGATGCTCCCTTATCACCGCCACATCTCAAGCATATCATCCTTGCCGACAAAGGCAAAAGTCAGGTATTGGGTCTTGGTAAAGTTGCTATTTCTAAGGACATGCACATGGACAAAGTCATGCTTGTTGAGTCCTTAGGATACAACCTCATGTCAGTCTCAATGCTTTGTGATCTTGATATGGTCGTTATCTTTGGCAAGTATCGTTGTGTTGTGATTATGGAAGTCGACAATTCCAAAGTCTTCAAGGCTTTTAGGAGAGGAGACTTGTTATTGTTGACTTCTCCACAGTGTCCACAACCAGCCATGTGCCTACTTGCAAAAGCTTCGTAAGGCTGGCTATGGCATCGACGACTTGGTCACGCAGCATGGGGAATTTGCACACGCCATAAGAAGAAGAATGTCATTGGCATCGAGAATGTCAAATTCCTCAAGGACCATTTATGTGGAGCCCGTGAAGCTGGAAAATGACCAAGGCCAAGCATCCAAATAAGACTATCATGACCACTACTCGCCCCTTCAATTGCTTCACATGGACCTCTTTGGTCCCAATCATTATTCAGCTGTCGCTAATGAAGCATCACTATATGGCTTTGTTATTGTTGATGATTACTCGCTACACATGGGTACACATTGTCACTTACAAAAATCAAGTGCAGAAGTCTTCAAACGATTTTCCTCGAGGGCTTCAACTTACTTTGGTGTGAAGATCAAGCACATCAGAGTGACAATGGAACTGAGTTCAAGAATTCGGTCTTGATGACTATCTTGATGAACTTGGTATCACTCATGAGTTATCTGCTCCTTATACTCCTCAAAGAAATGGCATCGTGGAGCGCAAGAACAGTAACTCTTGTTGAGATGGCTCGACTATGCTTGATGAATACAAAACGCCTAGTCGCTTCTGGATTGAAGCAATTGACACCGCGCTACATCATCAACAGAGTATATCTTCACAAATTCTTCAAGAAGACTGCCTATGAACTCCTCACCGACAAGAAACCTAATGTGTTATTTCAAAGTCTTCGTGCTAAATGCTGGATTAGAGATCCTCACCACAACTCTAAATTTGCACCAAAGCACATGAAGGTTTTATGCTTGGTTACGGAAAGGACTCGCACACCTACAGAGTCTTCAACATCACTCTACACAAGATTGTTGACATCAGAGATGTGCGGTTCGATGAAACTAATGGCTCGCAAAGAGAGCACCTACCTTCCTGTGTTAGACTAACCAGCACCGAGGATTCTATCAGTTCAAGGCAACCGAGGATGTCATTCCCATCAAGAAACTGTCAAGAATTCATTCTCAGACGTGAAGAACGCCGAGCTGATGCACCAAGATAATGTCAAGAAAATGGTGCCGAGGAAAATGATCAAATTCCTCAAGACAACCAGCTCATCCTCGCTGCAAAAAGAAGTGCAAGTGGAGAAGATCATCGATGACATTAAAGCGCCAGTCCTCTCACACGCTCAAAAGCTTCACATTTATCTAACTTTTGTGGGCACTATGCTTTTGTCTCTATCACAGAGCCCACTAAGGTAGATGAAGCATTTCGAGCCGGAGGATTCAGGCCATGCAAGAAGAATTACATCGTTCGAGCTCAACAATGTCCGTAACTGGTCAAACGCCTAGATCCTCGCAAGCATAATATCATTGGCACAAAGTGGATCTATCGCAACAAGCAAGATGAAAATGGTCTTGTGGTGAGGAATAAGGCACGACTAGTAGCTCAAGGCTACACGCAGTTGAAGGAATTGATTTCGATGAAACTTTTGCACCTGCTGCTAGACTTGAGTCTATTCGATATTACTCGCCTATGCTAACCATCACAATATCACTTTATATCAAATGGATGTGAAAAGTGCATTCCTCAATGGTAAGCTTGAGGAAGAAGTATATGTTGCTCAACCCCTGTGTTTTGAAGATCCAAAGAATCTCGACAAAGTCTTCAGACTAAATAAGGCCTCTATGGCCTCAAGCAAGCCCCTCGGGAGTGGTATGATACATTGAAGGAATTCTTCGTGAAGAATGGCTTCACACCCGTTCACTCGACCCTACTCTCTTTACTAAATCTTATGATGGTGAACTGTTTGTGTGCCAAATATATGTTGATGATATTATCTTTGGCTGTATCGACCAACGTTATAGTGATGAATTTGTCTATATGATGAGTGAAGAATATCAAATGTCTATGATGGGAGAGTTGAAATTCTTCTTAGGTCTTCAAATTCGTCAACAACACAATGGCATATTCATATCTCAGAGAAATACCTCAAAGATGTCCTCAAGAAATTCGCATGCAAGATTGCAAAGGTGTCAAAATTCCTATGCCCATAAATGGCCATCTATGCAATCGATGAAAATGGTATTGACTTCGATCACAAGGTATACCGCCCATGATTGGTTCTTTATTGTACTTATGTGCATCTAGGCCAGATATAATGCTTAGTGTTTGCATGTGTGCCCGATTTCAAGCTACACCAAGGAATCACACCATAAGGCTGTGAAGCATATTCTTCGATATCTAGCTCACACACCAACACTAGGATTATGGTACCCCAAGGGCTCTACTTTTGATCTCATTGATATTCTCGACTGACTATGCTGGTGATCGTGGACCGCAAGTCAACATCCGGTACTTGTCATTTCTGACGATCTTTGGTCCGTTGGTCCTCAAGAAACAGAATCTGCAGATCACCGTCCATCGCGGAAGCTGAATACATTGCTGTTGGCTCGTGTTGTGCTCAATTACTATGGATGAAGCAAACTCAAGGACTACGCATCAACGTGAAGAATGTGCCTCTCTATTGTGACAATGAGAGTGCCATCAAGATTGCTCACAACCCAGCTTCAGCACTCAAGACAAAGCACATTCAAATTCGCCATCATTTTCTTCGTGATCATGTGTTGAAGGGCTTACATCTCCATCGAGCACGTGAAGATCAAGAACAGCTAGCTGATATCTTCACTAAGCCCTTGGATGAGAAGAGATTTAGCAAGTTGCGTGTGAGCTAAATATCTTAGAATCTTCGAACGTTCTTTGAAAAAGACACACATCCTAACACTTATGCAAAATTGATGACTTAGATGTGCAACACATGAAGAAACGTTTTTCTTCAATCAATGAAGAATAACACTCTAAGTGTGAAGAAATTAATGAAGAATTTGATTCTCGTAACCCTATGAAAATTGTACGCGGTGTCTGAAATCATCATTCTTATACGGTGGGTCACGCCACCACCAAAGTTGAAAATCTTCAATTTGAGTTTTTCCTCGCTTTTGAAATTCTTCAGTTTTTCAAATTCTTCAACTTTGCAAAATCTTCACTGCTTCCGCTATCTTTCTTCATTGGCTATATATATATGGGTTTATGTCCTCTACAAGATTCACTTATGGCTATTTCTTCAAGTCGCTTTTCGCTAAGTGAATGTGATCGACCTTCCCCTCTATGCTATACTCAACCCAATCCATTCACAAATTCTTCATGTGCGCTCTATTTTGAAACTCGCTCAAAATCTTCACTGTGTCCTTGATAGCTGAAGAAATTGCAACGGAACTTTAAAACTGATCTTATCCAAACCTTCGGTTTTGCCGCTTAAACTGCTCCGCATCCCACGATGCATTATTTTATTCACCCACGATCAGACACGATCTCCACTACACAAGACGTGGGTGACACATGTCGTGAGAAGGAAATGGTCAGGCATGTTCGTCCTAAATCTTCGGCGATCCGCTTTTAACCGCCTCTATAAATACCCTCTCCCTTCCTCACTTTTTTACTCGCCGACCTCTCTCCCGCCGAGCTCCTCAAACCCTAGCGCCGCCGCTACTTCATCGTCACCGTGAGGAAAGCTTCATCGCTTTGACTCGCCGCCGACGATCGCTACCGATCAAGGAAATCTTCACTCCGCCGTCAGCCGAGCTGTCTTCCTCCGCCAAGTTAGGGAGTGGAAGATCTGAACGATCTAACTTCCCAATTGTTCTTCTCAGTTCGTCGTGTTCTTCACTTCGGTAATTAAAAGTTACTTTTATTACTCGCTTTGATTCTCAAATTTTCTTCAAATTCTTCAAAGGTGTTTATTCTTCAAATCTTCACACATATGAACACCTCAAATCTCTTGACTCGCTTTCTAAGCAATGATTTTCTTCAAGATTCCTCAATTGTGTGGATCCTCGATCTATACAACTCGAACCTAAGACAAAGAACGCTTATTAAAATTCTTCAAGGCTCATCCGTCAAAATCCTCAAACTTGTTCTTTTGAAAACCTTCCGATAACGATATGACCTCTCCAAATTCCTCGCACCTATACTGCTCACAGTACAAATGTCCGCTGAATCCCTAGGTTCTCATCAACTTAACTCATTTGCAGCGCTCGAAGAAAAACTGCACACTTCTTCAGAGAACTCAATTGTTCAATTTCCTCAATCAAGAAAATGGCGACGTAAGAAGCCACGTAAGGAGGAAAGAAACCCGAGGTTATGACAGCATTTGAAATACCCGAGGAAATATATGCTGACTATCGCACACCGGATGAAGAAAGAAAAATCAACGCAAGGTGCGATTCGTAAGATTGAACGGAGATGGGCACGGAATGGAGGGAATACAGATATGTAACTCCTAAGTACATGAAGAAATTCGCCTCAACCCTCCATGCCCAAGAGCCCTTTGGCACTGCCAAGTAGCTGATCCCACAAGCATCAAACGAGGTGAGGACTTTCCTCGATGAATGGGCTAAACGCCAAGCAAAATTGGCAAAGCAAGCAAAGGAGGCAAAGAAGAAATTCAATGAGGATTCTGCTGCTGCATCGCCACGAGGTCTCGGTCAAACCAAGAAATCAATGCAAAAAACCTGCTCATAAGCCAAGTGCTTCATCCTCCTGACCTCACGCCAAGTTCCTCAAGAAAGCACCTTCCAAGCAAATTCTCACACCGCTGCTGCTCCACCAAAGTCCTCAACAGCTCCGCTAAAAGCTTCAGCCCTGTGCACCTAGCTACATGTCAAAGGACTGCTGGCTTTTCAATTGCCTCGCATTTCGCAAGTTCCTCACCTGCTCCCATTTCTTCATCCGCCCGACTCACCAAGACTAAAGCAACAGCTAGACGAGGTCCTCGCCTAGCCCAAAGAAGAAACAGTTGCATTCCATGTACCATCCGATGATGAAGGCCCGATGAAGAACTTATGGAAATCATCGAGACCGCCAAGTAAAGGCCGCTAGAGCCAAAGGTACATCTGTGCTACTTCTATTGGACCCAAGAAAGTCCTCGACTTTTATTGATCTCCGCACAATGATCCCAATACCCTCCGCCTCGACCTTCATTTGACACCGGACAAAGTCATATGTTGACTCACTCATAGCTGAAGAAAATGGAAGTATGAAAAGGCAAGGGAAATCAAAAGGCTCAATACAGAAGGAGAAGTTCTCAAGAAAACGCTGTCAAGTTGACACCGAGGAACTTCTCCAGTCCAGACTGAAATTCAAGACCTCAAGAAAACTTCGATTCATACTATGCTGATTGGCAAGGAGCCAAGGTCGATTCACAACCCGACGAAGAAATCACAAATGTTGCTGCCCCAATGCAACATGAGAAAATGCCAAGACCACCGATGACGCTCAGCCTGCTGAAGAAAATGCTGATTCCAGGGCTGATGATCCCATTCCACCACCGAAGAAATTGCTGTGGCACCCACTAGTGGTGCGCCCAAGAAATTGCTCAAGACAGGGAACTGCATCGCTTGCTCTCAAGAAACTGAACCAAAGTCCTCAGCTCCTCCTGCGCCAACTCCAACTCCAATTCTTCCATCCGCTTCGATGTGAAGAAACCAAGGCTGCGAACGAGCTGTCAGAAGAAAAGGAAAGCATCACCAAGCCACGATTCTTCGGTCAGAAGAAAATGAAGCCAATGACCAGCTCATTCAAAATCCAATTGATGTTGTTCCAATTTCCTCCATACCATCAAAGGAAGTTGTTCCTTTGGAGAAGACTACGAGATCCCAATCGATCCGATGAAGAACATCACCGCCGCTTCACGAGCAGCTTGATGAAGAAATTGAAGTGGATGCCATCCTTTCAACCCCGCTTATTCCTCACCAGACTATGAAATTCCTCAGCTGGTGCCGAGGAAATTGAAGATGAAGATGTGGATATTGATGCACCACACCAGTGATCAATGATGACTTTTGGGAAAGTCAGATCCCAATACTCTCTCTTCACCCCGCCCAACAGATTCCTCGCCCCTACACAAACAGTCTGAATCGACTTTGAAGAAAATCAACCCACTGGTTCTGTGCATGAAGAAATTACAGCCACTAGTGCCGATGAAACTGCTGCCGCTAATCCTCGATCGCACTGTTGAGGAACAAGAAATTCTCACCAAGAACCTGAACTTACGATTCCCGAGGTGGTGATGCAACTCATCGACACCCTCCGCCAAGCAAAAGAATCCGCTCTCAATCAAACAAAAGTTCAAGGCTGAAGATTTCTTTGCCGAGCACGTGTTCTTCATCAATATAATCCATATGATTCTCGCCGCATTAGGAAGAGGCGCTCGACTGCCACCAAGCCAACTTCTATTCCTCGCTTTTCAACAAGGATAAAATCTTCGATCATGCTCATATTCCTCATGTGGATATGGAGTCGCCAGTGCTTTGAGCCACCCTCGGGTTTTCACGACGCAGACTTCTAAATTTCTGCAACCGATATCTCGTGGATCGGAATGAAGAGCTAATTCTTCGCTTTTATGCAACGCTCACATCACCGGAGATGTCAAGATGTGCACTCATGGGTCTTAGATTGATGACCGAAAACACTCACTACAAGGCACCAAAGAACTGAATTGCTTCGCGTCTCTACCACTCAGTCCTCCACTTGATGGTGCACGTCAGATCTATGACGAACCGAACTTACAAATCACTATATGCAAGTGCCGATGAAGCCTTTGAAGCCAAGGCAGGCCCCAAGAACCAAATTCTCATCAAGGAATTATTATATGTGCCTCGGACTGTTCATCGGATTCGACAAAGACAATGAGTCCAATCAAAGGTCACGACTAATGATGAAGAAGTCGCTGGCATCATGAAGAATATGCTTTTCAACATCATCCATGGCGCTCCTGGCCAACTTCCATGATTTCTTCATGAGGACTCGCAAACATTGCTATGTCACCATTTGAGCTGAAGCCTTATGCGCCTTTGGATTATGAGATTCATCAGTCAAGGTCTTCACTCAATTACAAGGCTGACACTTTGAACCACTCGCAGCTACTTGCCCTCGATTGAAGTCCTCAAACGGACTTTTACCTCACCGATGACAAGGGCAAAGCTATCGCTGGATCGATGAAGGCATTCGCCCATTGATGGGCAGTTTCAGCAAAGATCCTACTCCACCAATGATGACTCGCCACACATGACTCAGCCGCAAATACCTCACCAAGCAAAGTCCTCAAGCTATCGCACCTGTGGTGATGATCGATCGTGAGTTACCTCGCCTTCATCAAGGTTGATCGAATCATAAATGGGTCAAGCGCCGCTTGGTACTCTTCTTTACAACATGACCTCGACACACAATGCAGTGAAGAAAACCACTACTACCTCCATGAAACCTTCAAGCGCACTGGCTGTTCTTTCACATGTCTACAAAGGAAGAAGAACCGACTTCAATGGGACTCAAGGAAGAATTTGACTGGTCTCGACCTCCTCCAAGAAATTCAAGAAGGTCAAAGTTCCTTCCTTGGTGGCTAGCTCCTATTCTTCATCTCGCGACATCGATGAAAATGAAGATTTGGAAGATACCGCTGCTGGTCCTACTTCAACAAACAACCCCGATAATGCCGGTGCTCCATCTTCAACTTGAAATTCTTCAAGAGCGTTAGTCCTCGCCGATCCTTTTGGTCATTTGATGACAAAGGGGAGAAATTTGAGTTAGTCTTCAAGCCGGTCTAGTTTTTGTCTATATACAGTATTTTATTAAGTTACAACTCTCGCTCTTCCAAACCTTTATTGATCGAAGTTGTAATCTTAAACCCGATGGTGCTTTGATACTTTTGATGCATTATGCTCTTGCTCTATGCTCGATTCTCGTGAGCTCTTTGAAAATCTTCATAGCAAATCGATTTGGCTCGATATTCTTGATGCTATATTGCATAACATCAAGCACCATATTTCATCATGCATTTCAAATTCTCATATTGTATGTTAAATGCGTATGAATTACAAGATATAGGGGAGATCTCCATGATTCAATTCTTCAAATGTGCATTGCCTCAAAAGCAAATTCTCACTATGCACATCTTCGGGGAGTTCTTCTATATCTTGCAATCAAATTCCTCATTATCAGTATTTACACTTCACATGTTTATCCCCGTTGAAAACTTAACCTTGTTGTCATCAATCACCAAAAAGGGGGAGATTGTAAGTGCATCTAGTGCCCCTTAGTGATTTTGGTGTATTGAAGACTTATAGGTTAAGTAACTAATGCGCTTGTGAGTGTACACGGTCTATAAGTCTATGAGGAGTTTGATATTTACAGAGAAAGTCGAATTCTCAAAAATGAAGTTCTTCATCCAAGACTTTGATATTCAAGACTTTCTCAAGACTTTGAAAGTGAAGAAATTGGTGATCTTGAAGACTTGGTATTCATTTGAAGAACATGAAGCGTGAAGACTTTTGTTTTCGTAGTTTCATTTTCTCTTTGTTGAGTCATAGGAAACACCGTACTGTTAAAGGGGGTCAAGGAAATACTAAGGAAAAATTTCCATTTGATGCTCAACTCAAAATCCTACACCTACCAAACCCTTCGAGTGAAGCCTTTGGAAATCTCATACAGTTTAGTCAATTTCTTCAAAGGATGAGACGAAGCTCTTCCGTCACGAGGAATTTGTTCTGACCGAGGAGTTAGGAATTCGCCAAAGGCAGATTTCCTACACAAGGAGGAACATGATACCCCGAGGAATTTGATATTCAAATTTCCGATCAATGCTATGTCAAGGCGCGCCACCTGTCCCAAAATATCTTATCCACCTAACGGTCATATCATTGAAGGGCATTTATGTCTTATCATGTCGGGTTGCTCCCTAGGCTATAAATAGCCGCCTCACAACCACTAGCTGGTTGGCTGCCCGAGAGAACTTGACACTTGTCATTTGAGAGCAACCCATCCTCTAAGGACTTTGAGTGAAAATCATCAAGTGAGGAAAACCCAAAAGTGAGGAAAACCCAAAACCAAACCCCAACAAACCCAAAGTGATTGAGCATCATCAAGAAATTGATCTCGTGGATCCGACGCTTGTTACCTTTGAAGACTGTGCTTCTTCCAGACGGTTAGGCCATGGTCTAGAGCATCCAAGAGGAATTGTGGATCGCCGAGTGACCAAGTCTGAAGGTTTGGAAGTCGCTCAAGACTTACCACGAGTGATTGGACGAGGTCTGGTGACCTTAGTTCAAGGAGAATACGGTGAGGACTTGGTGTCCCGAGCTGCGTGCTCAAGGATCGGGTGTCCGGACTGTGTGTCCTCGAGTTTAAATACTCACCGCCCAACCAGACGCATAACCGAGACAGCAGCTTGAACTGGTCTACCAAATCATTGTCTTCACCAACCTAATCGGTTCTAATTCCTCAACCCTTTCATTTCCTCATTATCGTGTTGAGTGTTTGTTCATATCTCGTGTTTGAAGACTTTGATCAAGACTTTCTCAATTTCCTCGCCCAATTTCTTCACCGCTTATCTTCATCTTGTGTTATCCTCGTGATTACGCTTTTCAGACTGTGATTGGTTTCATTTCATCATGATAACTATGCGGTATTCTGTTATGCTTACTCTGAGTACTTATTCCACAAGAAGTAGTTCTTCACGGCGAATTTCTCACCGCAAATTCTCAAAGAAGAATTCATAAAATCGCTTATTCACCCCCTCTAGTCGATATAACGCACTTTCAATTCAGCTTTATATCCACGCCGACCTCTAAGCATGATGGTTGGAAGCAAATGCAAGTTCATACCAAAAATCGTAATAATAATACCAACTTATGGATGACAAGGTAGTACAACTACCAATACCAAACTAACTTATAATCTTTTAATCCTGGCCCTAGTGTTCGTCTCCCGTAGAAAATCTTGCAGGACCAGCTCCCGATCCTTCTCTTGCTCCAGTGTCCCCGAGGTGGTACTCGGTGCATCACCCAGCTTGGTCCTCTATCGGTCGAAGTTCTTGTTGGTGCAGCACTAGAACCTTTTTTGTTGCTCCGTCCGCCGCCGCCGACCATCACCGCAAGGTATTGTCGGTCTTGTGCCACATCGCATGCATGTCGTGACTGACCGTATTCTTGCGACTCGCCCACGCGTTCCCTTTGAACGCCCTGAATTGGCGCTTAGAAGAAATGATTCCTTAGGCTACTCAAAGGTGATACCTGCATTATTGTGGAATACAGGTTTAGTGTACCTAGTTGGCATTTTCATAACATCTTTGGCATGTTGCGCCACTTGTTTCACTTTTTATTAATCGTCAAATTGTAATTGCTTCACCAGTGTCTGCATCTAAAAAGAAAAATAGAGCTATAAACAAAGGAATATGTTTGTGCAAGTAGACGGCGGATCGGTGTCTTACCCGGAAGTTTCTCAAAGTTGGTGTAGTATATGCCGTGGTTCGCTATCGATGGTTGGTATCAACAAATCGATAAGAGACTGAAATCTCGCCAGCAGTCAAGACTCACTTTGGCCTCAAGGTGCTCGATCAGCTCCGATCCGTGGATCAACTTGACGCCACCGCAGCACCGCTAATCCTTCTTCGACTTGCATCGGTAATTCCAGTTATATGGTACTCAATGTATGATCAATCGACTGTTTTAAGTGAATGATGAAAGATTTTGACAGATAAGTGGTACTCCAAATATGAAGTCCGTAATACCCTAACACGCCACCGATTCTTAGGTCACCACGCAAGCGTGTTGTCACGCCAATTCAATGTGTGGACATGATGAATAATTTGACCGATATATACTAGTACTGCTACTGTACTACTTACTAGTCGATTTAGTGTCACAATTTATACATAGGTTTAACTAACAAGTATGCACTTGAAGCCTAACTGATATATATATGGCTTCGCACAAAGATTCCATCATCATTATCAAGACATCCTACGCAGTGAGTTAGGATGCACTTGATCCCGTGAAGGTATCTATCCTTCAAACCAGAGGAGTGCTTCAAACTAACAACAATACATAATATCCAACAAAAGAGGTTCATGCTACAAAGAGCGTAATACATGGCTCAGCCTAGATATCAAGACGAATCATGTTGTGCATATTTGCTGTTGGCATGAACCACATCATCAAGATGTCGGGTTTGCAAAAGCCATCCATCGCATGGAAGCTTGATGCCTTTCACGCACCAAGATTATCCGCAACAAGTCTGTCGACGAATCTCGGATATGGTGATTCATGAAACCCATGGTATGATGTGTAAACACAGCCCCCTCGCTAATGGAAGTTGTGATAGCACAGAATCATCGCCGTGATATGATCGATGATTGGTTGGATGATCGGATAATTGAGCTCGAGGAACAAGGAGGGTTGCCGAGGCTGTAAACCCGCCTCCAGCTTGAATACGCCGTCCAATGGAGCTGGATCTTTCTAACACGGCAGCCATAGCCATCAATGTCATGAACGCCCACGCATTGTACCGCATGTGGTTTGATGTAAAGGTTTGGTCAATTTGGTACGCATGAATGAGCATCAAATGACCGCCGCCGCCTAAACGAGCGATAAACCACCACCCATCGGCTGGTATGATTCTAGGTCCCGAATCATGAAGGCCAAATGATTTGGCGCTTCATCGCAATAATTCAAATTGGAGACCAAAAGGACAAAAATAAACAATCATGTTCAGAGTATGTGTGGAATTGAGATTATTATAACAAAGGACACATATCATAGACAGAGAATTGCAATGCCGCTGTCATAATCATACCCCAAGTTAAAAAATAAGCCAATGGCTTTCATATTCTAGCAATATGTCATGGTTCAAACATTATGTAACAATGAGAGGAAAACAGCTATGACAAATACTTACTCATTGTCGGCGCTCGGGAATGGGGGTACTCAGACTTGCCTCGCTCATGCTGCCAAGGCGTGGCTCAAGGGGCGGCCCAGACGACCCATCTTCATCAACACAAGCTCAAGACCTCGCGAGGGGCCAAGCCTCGGGGTGGACGATAGGAAGCTTCTCGCACGGCCTCACCAGCTGGCTCATGAGGAGGCGGAGAGATCAAGACGGGTACCTCACGAGGTGCCCATGATGCAAGCCATGACGACCGAGGGCACCAGGAGGGCGCCAGCCCGCGCAGTGTCCTCATTTCCCCTTTGGTGCAAAGGGGGCAAGCGCAGCCGAGAGCATCAAGCAAAGGCAACCATTTCGGTGCAACAAGACCAAGACCAGCAGAACGGCAGGAAGGAGGTCACCGTGGAGCCCAAGCTAGCATCACCTAGAGTCTTTGGCAGGCGAGGACCCACTTTAGTCGTAAGTGTACTAGATGTTCCCTCAAATGGCCAATTGTTGGCGCCTTCCCGCCAATATTTGGGAATAGGCCTAGGGCCTCCCACTATAAATAGAGCTAGCCACCCACATGGTAGAGAGAGGAGAGATCAAGACCAGATCGACCGGAAAATAGGCAAGAGAGAGAGAGAAGCGACCAACTCCCCTAGCAGCTTCATCGACCGCCAAGAACAGACCTCGAGGCTGTTCTTCCTTGTACTGCTCATCATCAGCCCCGAGGCAATCCACCACACCACACACCGGAGTAGGGTGTTACACCACACCAGGGCCTCAACCAGTATAAACCTCTTGTCCCTTTGTGTTGTTCTTGTGTAGTTTAGATCTTAAGCAGGCGCACGAGGCGAGGTAGGTTGAGGTGTGATATCCGCTGGCACCCTAGAGTTCGAACCTAGAGGGTCTCGCTGAACCCAACCGACATTTGGCGGCCAGTAGGGTGCGCTGAATCCGCCTTCCGCCGCTCTGCTTTTCACCGCCAGATCCATGTCGACACTCTGCCGAGCCCAGCTGAGCACCGGCCGCCTGCCATCAGAATGCCAGACGGCCCCTTCGGTGGCCGCTTCGCCGTTCCCCATCGCCGCCGTTAACGCCGCCACTGCCCGCGGGAACGAAAGCAGCAGCATCGCCCTAGCATCCTCCGTGAGGCGAGACGGCCGACCGCCACCTTCGCCGCCCTGGTTAGTTTCGTCTCCAAGGCTCAAGGCTTCATGGAGGCTCGAGCCACGCCATCGCGGCAACGAGCTCATGCGCTACCGCACCGCCGACGACGTTTACGAGGAATGGCTCACCGGTCGCTGAAGCCGTCCAAGGCCGCAGGGGGCTCTCTGCCCGCCCTTCTCGCTGCACCGCTACTCACTTTGTTCGGGCGATGAAGCCTGTGGCGCCACCCGCCCCTCAAGAAGGCGCTTGGCCCCAAGGCGCGTGGGCCTCGGGCGGAACCCACTGCTCGCACCAGCAGCAGCAAGAGCAGAGCTGCCAAGAGGTCCTCGCCCCCAAGAAGCTGCTCGAGTGCTCCTCGTGACCGCCTGGCTATGACCGTGGTCCTCGCTCCAAAGACGCTTAAGACCCCGCTGCTCCCTAGCGGCAGCGCTGGGACCCGCAAGATCAAGCCTCCGTCACCAAAGGCCTCCCCGCGGGCTACTACAGCTGCCGCCACTTTCACCGCCGAAGCCACGCAGCGCTGGCCCGCAAGTTCGCCGACCTGCTTCCACGCCACGATGGCACGGCCAACCTGCAGAGTTCTTCAGCTCTACGAGCTGGCATCAAGCCGCCAACGGGACGAGAAGGTCATGACGAACTAGTTTCCATGGCGCCAAGGACGGTGCCCGCACTCGCCCTCGAACTCGCTCCTCGCACGATCTCCTCCTCGACGAGATGCGCACTCGCTTCATCGCCAACTTCCAAGGCACTTCGCGACCGCCTCCCCGCCGGAGCAACATGCGCTGCATCAAGCAGCAGCCGTGAGAGACCTTGCGTATACATCCAGCCGCTTCAACAACGCACGCCAAGATTCCAAGGTGATCGAGGAGGCCATCATCTCATCCTTCTCCGACGTGTGCGGACGCCAAGATGAAGGAGGAGCTGGCGATGCATGAAGACTCGTACATCCTCGAGCTGTTCAACTTGGCGTACTGGCGCGCCAGTGGTTGAGGAAGGACGCCTTTCCTCCTCGAGCTGCCGCCGCCACCCGTAAGAGAAGAAGCCCAAGGTCAAGGACGTGAAGCGCAGGGGGCTGTCGTGCTCGCACTGTAACCGACACCAAGCGAGGAAGGGATCACCCGAGTCATCCAAGGGCAGTCGGTATCAGGCGGTACCACGACCTCCACGCCCACAACACCAACGAATGCCAAGAGCTCAGGGCCGCGAGAAGGGCGAATCGTCGACGCCCGACTGCAGTGATCGAGGCTACGGCCGAGGATGAGGAAGAAGCACAGACGCTGGAAGACCGTGGCCTCGGCAAGGGTGGCGTGACTGACCTCGCGAGGACCGGCTGGCAGGATCAGCCTCGCAAGGGAGGTTGAGGACTCACTGAGGGAGGCCGAGGATCAGCTCGCGAGGATCGCCCACAAGGCAACGCAGGCCTCCCTCCTCCGCCACCGCAGCCAAGGAGAAATGAAGACCATCATCAGATTTAGGGGCTGGGGCTTCCTGTGAGCTGCAATCGCTTGCATCCTCGGGCGGAGCTCTGCCATAGCCTCTCAAATAAGATCTTCGAGCAGTTCCGCCTGGGCGAATGCAGTCCTCCCAAGCTCGGCCACGCGCCTCGTGGTGGTGTGCGCCATCACGCTCAACTCAGCGGATCAGCCAAGTGCGCAGCCACAGCCAGAGTCCTCCCGATGCTTTGTTCCCAATCATCGCGAACGCAAGTCACCAGACCCTCACCTAGAGATATACACATACGGGCATGTTCAAACTTTATAATCATCCACTTTATTCATACATACACATTTTTGCTTTTGTCATCATATTTAGGATAAACACATTTGGAATTTCATTTGAATTGGACCGTATGATGGTATTTGCTTGTAGTAGCTCAATGATCCATATTTGAATTGAATGGACAATCTAAGTTTCGAGTTGGAGACATTGATTTTCAAAACTTGCACATTTTTTGCATGCAAAACAAACAAATTGTCGCCATGATATCATAGTCGGCCGCACGAGAGCAGTACTTATAATTTTAGGCGCCAAAAGCTTTCAAACTTCCCTGCCACATCAAATATCACGCTACCAAAGTTTAGCTCATGATATTCCTGTTTTACCCTGCCACATGAACGAAAAGGGCTGTTGGTAACTCCATTGTTTTCCCTCTTTGCCCCAACATTCTTCCCCAGAGCCCCTCCCTTCCCTCCCCGACTCCCCAACCACGGCAAGTCACGAATCTAGTCCTCCGCAGCGGTGGACCTCACACCTCACGGATCTACCTTCCGCACCTTGGAACCCCCAACGCCAACTCACCACTTCACCGGAGCCGCTTGATCGGCTTGTCCACCGCCTCCATCTCCTTGACCGCCATCATGGTCCACCGCACCGGATCTGCTAACGGCGCTTCGTCACCACCATAGCGAGGCCCTTCATCGATTTCGTCCGCTTCCCTCACGTTCCCTTCATACAAGCCCTCGCCCGCAATAACAGATCCGCCACCGAAAGCACTGCATAAGCGCCCGCCGTTTCCTTCGCCCATCAGACCGACCGCTTCCACGGACGCCATATTCAACTCCACCGCCCCGCTTACCGACGCCGAGCCTCATCAAAGTTATTTCGATTTGTACTCCTTTCGTTTTCTCTTTATCGTGCAACTGTTCACTTACCACAGATGAGCTTTGTATGTCGACAGCGCCGCAATCAGTAGTAATCGGAGCCGCTTCAGCGACGGGCGACAGCCGCCCAAACTCAACCGCAACACGAGCACCATCGACGATCCTTAGCTATCAAGTATGACAACGATACCATACGCCGAGAATCGGGTACTATTATCCAACGTCGGGCGCCCACGCTCACTTTCCTAGCATAAGCACCGCACCTTTGAATTTCTTCAGCATCATTCAGTTTTTCATGAGACGCGTTATTCTGCTTGCACCGAGGGCCATATCAAGTGAACATGTTACATGTGCTAAATTATACCAAAGGCACATATAGTTAATATGCTTTAGTTTTGTTCGATGCCACCGTTGGTTCCATCGATCGCTTAATGTTCTCTATGCTTAATTACACATCAGCAAACTAGCATGTGGTTCCGCTGCTTTTTGTTCGCTTTACCCTACATTTTGATGCTAGCTATTACATCGCTGTCCAGCCTGCTCATTACTTGTTTGTGTGTTCTTGATCTTCCCAAGTTGCATGACTAATTTGATGCTTCTATTAATTATGGAGCTGCCAACCCCATCAAGCAAAATATTTGTTCTTTTGGGCCGGCACCTCGAACAAGCATAAAAATAGAGGGAAGCAGATATATTGTCATGTATGCACACACCCTTCTTTCATTAGTTTAGATGAACCATTGATGATCAATTCGACCAAGTATGATTAAAATTAATTTTACCTAAATAGATGGTGTAGAATAAACTACAACAACTAGATTTGCAACCACGGATGTCACGATATCTTCAAAGAACATTGCAACAAGAGCTAGGCTTCACAAACATATGGTAAGCAAGTGTTTTAGTACATGAAATGTAATGCAGTGGGCTGCTTTCTTGGCTTGTGCCTCAACGTGTAATCCTACCGAATTACAAATAGTTCAGTTGTTCGCTTGTTGTATTGCTTGATTCAATGCTTATTTGTTGTTACGCTATACCTGAGTTGGCTAATATGTCATAGGCTCGCTGTACTATCATCGTAAAGAAATGCATGCCTATTTCATTTGAGTCCTTAACTTTTCCTCTCAACTTCATCACAAGACTGTCTTCGTAGTTTATATGAGGCCACACCGTTAAGTGCTTTCGATTATTTCAACTGCTTAGATGCCTTGGCAACTTAAATATAGCGGTTGTACACTCCTTCAACTAGGGATGTCAACTGGTCCCTTAATCCCGATTAAAGTCCACTAGTGGTATGATAGTTCAAAAGAGTTTTTGTTTTTTGAGGAAAATGAACTAGGAGGTAGCAAAACTAACTAGATGGGATCGCGGATGTCGCTTATTTGCCACTTACATCCCTAGTTTCATCTTACCATTTTAATTTATTTTCGCCGATGCTGCTTCAACCATTTAAATATAGTTTGCCATGCTCGCAATAATTCGGTCTGCGTTTACCATGTAAGCTTATCGCCTGGATCATATGATAACTATCTCTTACTTATGTCCAGCGGAAACCTTTCAGATGCCGCTCACACTAGGACACAATGTACAACCTCGTAATCTATTTGTGGAAAAAAGGCGCCATCCATGTTACCAGATGGTAGTCAGAGGCAACACCGGAGAGCGCTCCGAGCAAGATATTATAGTGCTTGAGGCTCTACTAGAGCCAAAGAGATGGTGTGGCTGCCATGAATGAGGTAATCTTTATCTTGAGGCTGGAAATTGAATTAGCGGCACGATTATGCAAGCAACCCAAGAATTGGAGGAAGTAAGAATGTTGCATTTGAAGACGGAGGAGGTCTTGTTGTTTCTCGCTATCCAAGCCCAAGGTAATCCCGGTTCTTCTTTAGATACCAGTTGAAATTGTCATTAGATTATTGTACTTGCATGTTGTGTCATGTCTGAATGGATTATGTTGCAAGACCCCTATGTTGTCCATGTGTTGTAATGATCCGAATTTTTAGGCGAGGTAATCCTCGATTTGTATGATTGACATAAGGTGAACTGTTTTTCGTGGTGAGCATATTGTATTGGATGAAATAACTGTTTGACTCGAGTGTATCCAACCCATCAATTCAAGATCACGGCATTTCTAAATCATAATCATATATAAAGGTGGAATAAATCTTGTTGTGGTTTTGAAGAAATAAATAAAAACGATAATTATCTGTGGATATTCGTTTCACAACGCCAAACGCGAGTTTAAACGCCCATGAGGCATGACGATGTTGTAGGAGCTGAAAGCAGTGACATGAGCCACGGCGGTCGCTGGCAGCACTGCCGCTGGCGGGCGGAGCTGCGCCGGGCGGTTCATTGTGGAGCTCTGTGATCGGCAGCGCCTCTTTGGCTTGGTGCTGAAGGCCCTGAATCTCGCCAACAGAGCTCCGCCGACCACTTCTTCACGGCCTCAATGCAGCAGCGAAGCTCGCCACTCACAGCTCCAAAGAGGCTGTCAAGGTCAACGCTGGGATCGCGAAGGTAGACGGGTGAAGACGCGATCGTCACCAGTACAGAAAGGACACGCCGCCTCACCGTGGGGCCAAGGCCAAGGGCGCACATCTTCAAGGGCACGGACCAGAAGGGAAGCACCTTGGCGGGCCTGCCCTGGCGCCGACCAGCTGGCTTTCTGTGCCGCCGTCAGAAGCGGCTTCAGCAGGTGCGAGCCTTCCTCCAGCTTTCGAAGGCCACACGGTCTCTCGCCAGACTCCGCGCTTGTCGCCCAGCTCGATCCTCTTCGCCCAACGCTGCTTCCAAAGGCACCTAAGCGCCATGGCGCCATCAAGCTTGGCATCCTGCCCTTGGCGGCCGCCTCACGAGCCTTCATGTCTCCTCCTCTTGGCGGACATGGGCCTCCTTGGCAAGCTGGTCGTGGGCCTTGCAGCTTGTTCTCCATACTTTGCAGCGACTCCCAACATCCGCAACCTCACCCAAGGCGGCTGCTGCAGGCGTCTTCGCCTCAAGGACGGCCTGCCTCTCCTCGTCAGAAGCCATTGCGGGTCGAGCTAGCGCCACCGGACTGAAGCAACAGAGCGAACCCAGCCGAGGCCAGCCTCCAGCGCCGCCACCAAGCGAGGGTCGGCGCCTGTAAGATCTTTTCAGCAGGTCTGGGCCAGCAAAGAAGCATGATCCAGACAGAGAAGGAGACGGGAAACGGGCAGTTGGCGGAGTAGGAGGAGAGGACGCCATCATAATCACAAGACCATGAGTCGGGACCTTCTCGCGCCTCGACGATCAAGGGCAAGGGCGCTGTGCAAGGACACCTCGAGTCGCTGGACCATGGGGGGCTGAGTCGCCCCAGCTAGCCCCGGGCCAGCCTCGCGAGGGATGACCGGCAGAGAGGCCCGCCTTGCCGCCCCTTCTTCCATGGGATGGAGGTGCTGCCCTGGACGAAGCCTCCCGTGAGCCCCTCCAGCTTTTTTCACCACACAGCACGGCTCAGCCAAGGAATACGGATATCAAGCCTCAACAACGAAGCAAGAAGCAAAAGGAGAATCAAGCACTTATTGGTCACCGTCATGGGCTCAAGCAACCTCCGCCGAACTTGAAGCCCGAGAGCCACCTGCCGGGATCAACCTCAAGAGGCTCGGGAGCAGGAGGCGTGGTCTCGCAGACGCCTTGAGCCGGAGTGCACCTGCTGGGAACCAGCCCCATCCTCGCCCTTCGGGATCAGGCGAAGCTCGCCACCTCGCTTGCCGCCATCCTCTTCATCGTCCGCAAGAGGCGGAGAGCGCGGGACCTGCGCACCGAGGAGGGACGCCTCGACTCTCCCGTCGCCTAGGAATCGGGCCTCTTCCCGCCTCTTCTTCTCCTTCGCCGGAGTCGCGGAGGACACGCTCACTGCCGCCAGGCCGCCGGGTCCTCAGAACCTCCGCGGGCACAGGCCGGCCTCGCTGAAAGCGAGCATGGAGTCCACCACCTGCTCCCAATCATCTCAAGGAACAGGGTACAGGAGCACCTCCAGCCTCACCACGCTCCCCCGACCAAAGATTGGAGGACCACGGCCAGATCTTCGCGGCCAAGACTACGGGCTCGGGCGAGGCCTCCATAGCGGGAGCGAGTATTGCCTGCTGGGCCACCGGTGCTCCAGAACTCCCAAGAGTGATGCCCCGCCAGCTTCGCCACCGCCATGTTGCCCGCCACAGTCCGCTGGCCCATCTTCTCCAAAGATCAAGCTTCACAAGGAATCCACGAGTTCAAGGCTGGAGACCAAGCGCCGATGGGCTTGGGCTGCTCCAGGCAGAATCACTGAGGATGGATGCGCCCAGATCTACCATGACCCACTTGCTCTTGAAGCCTTCAATCCTCTTCCCGGCTTCGAGATGGCGTTGAGCTACCAGACGCGATAAAGCTCACAAGACGCTGGTGATGGAGCCGCGAGAGACCTGGAGGTAGAAGTAATGGCGCAGAGGCCACCGAGGCCTGCACCCCAAATGAGCCTCGCAGTAGTAGGCGAAGATCGCTAGGAGAAGAACAGAGTTGGGTGTGGAGGTGCAGAGCCAGTTTGTAATGGCGGAGGACAGTAAAAGAAGAACTCGTAAAAGGGAGGCACCAGACCGGCGGCAATGGCGCCATGAAGAGCGGGTAGAAGGTGCTTCCTTGGTCCTCGGAAGGGCGGAGCTAACCTGAGCACCGCCGCCTCTGCTGCCTTTGCGCCACCATCATCCTGGCGCGCTCCGGCAAGGCTCTTCTCCGACACGCTCGGGGAGTCCAAAGCGGCGAGTACTAAGCCCGCCGGGTCTGGCGAGGCGCCATACCTTGCTAGGGTGCGGAGTCGGAGTAGATCTGGGATTTCGGAAGCAGGAAGGATAGGAGCAGAAAGGGATTTGGGCAATGACCGGAGAAGGCAAAGGAGGTAAAGCTCAGATGAGTACCGCCTCTTGTCAATTCATGCAATTGCCAAGCGCCGTGGAGAAGCAGTGGACGCTTATGTCCAATCAACTGCCACGCTGCACCCAAGGCCGCAGGCTGTTGGGGCTCGCAGCTCGGACTTGCCCTTCACTTCTCTCTAAGCCAAGTCCAGCGCTTTTGGGCCTGGGCTACTGCCGGCGCTCGGGAACGGGGGTACCTGACTTGCTCGCTCATGCTCCGCGGCGTGGTTTCAAGGGGTGGCCAAAGACGCCCATCTTCATCAACAAGCTCAAGACTCGCGAGGGCCAAGCCTCATGGGTGGATTTGTGAAGCCTCTGCACGCCTGCCAGTCTGGCTCATGCGAGGCGGAGAGATCAAGGCGGGTACTCATGAGGTGCCCATGACGCAGCCATGATGATCGAGGCGCTTGAAGTGGGCGCCAGCCCCACACAAGAACCTCATTTCCCCTTTGGTGCAAGGGCAAGCGAGCCGAGAGCATCAAGCAAAGGCAACTATTTCGTGCAACAAGACCAAGACAGTAAGAACGGCAGTGAAGGAGGTCACCATGGAGCCTAAGCCAAGGCCAGAGTTTAGAGCCTGGTAAAGCGCATTATCGACTTTGGTGTGATATGTGTACTAGATGTTCCCTCTCAAATGGCCAATTGTTGGCTTCTTTCCCGCCAATATTTGGGAAGAGACCTAGGGCCTCCCACTATAATAGAGCTAGCCACCAATGGTGGCAGAGAGAGTGAGAGATCGAGACCAGATCGACCGGAAAATAGGCAAGAGAGAGAGAGGTGCGACTCGAACTCCCCTAGTAGTTCATCAAGACTGCCAAGAACAGACTCCGCGAGGTTGTTCTTCCTTGTACTGCCTCATCATCATCCCCCGAGGCAATCCACCACACCACACACGGAGTAGGGTGCTACACCACAATGGTGGCCTGTGGAATTAAAATTATAAACCTCTTGTCCCTTGTGTTGTTCTTGTGTAGTTTGATCCATGAGGCGATTTAGGCGTAGGTAGGTTGGAGGTGTGATCTCCAAGGCACCCTGTAGTTCGAACTCTAGAGGGTTTGCCGAACCCTAAATCCGACACTCATATTCTACCATAGCACTTACTACTACTGTTCTCATATCAACTCTAAGCAATAGCATGCGTTGTTATAAAAATCTTGTAAACGAGAGTAACGATAGCAATCATGATGTTATGCCCATAATATGTATTCTAACAATCATTAGATGCCAATTGTTCTCATATCAACTCTAACAATAACATGTGTGGTCATAAAAATCTAGGAAATGAGAGGAACATATAGCAATGATGTGGTTATAGACATGCTATGCATTCTAAATTTGTAACAAATGAACAGCAATGATTCATAAGGTAAAGATGAGATGAGATAGAACAATTACACGACGATAGATTCCACCAAGATAGGCAGCCAATGCGGCGTCGATCACAGAACGATGCCATCATGCACTATAGCATCGTATGTAAATGTTGCCTCAACAGATTGATGATGAGCCATAACCATGTATGGCGACTTGATTCCGTATAGACTAATCCCATGTTGAACAAGGCAATGAGCTTGTAATCCATGTAGTCTTCGATGGTGGGCACTTCGTAGAGATTACAACTCGCAAACAGAGGTCGAGCCAAAAGCTTGACGCTGCCTCGTATGCGAGTAGGCAGGAGTGTACGGGCGGTCCACGAGGCTCAATGGCGGCGTATCCAACGATGGAAGGGTGATCTTCGCTGGGTGTAGATATCCACGAAGCCACGGACAACCGGTTTGGTGGATGAGGACGATCCGCTGGTATTCATGCCCGCCCAGAGTGGTTGCGCATGAAGGACACGTGGACGGTAGTTGTAGCATGTCGAGGGGCACCACGGCAACCTCCGTAGGATCGCTAAGTCGATGTCCGCCACCGCGAGGATCGGGCATCGCAAGAAGGGTGTCTTGAAAAGAGTCGGCCGATTGCGCATTTAGTAGACGGTATAAAGACGCCGAGCATGTGGCCGACGACGGTGCTGGAGTAGGTCCATATGACTACAGATCTGCTCCAAGAGAACATTGGGAGGAATTCCAATCGTGGGCTCACGTGTCGGGCCGGTTCTGCCATTGGGGTTTTCGGTCGCGAGCCGCCCGGGAAGTGGATTCGGGCAAAAGCAAGCGAAGAAGCTTCTCCTTGTGTGGCTGAGCAAAGGAGCTGGGGATATGGTACGCGCGAGCTAACAAGGAAGATGGCGCTGAGGGCAGGAAGAGAGCGGGGTAATGGTGGCCGATTTAATGGGGAAGAGAGGAGGAAGAAGAAGAGAGGAGGAAGAAGAAGAGAGGAGGAATAAGAAGAGAGAGGAAGAAGAGGGAAGACGGGAAGAAAGTGCATTCAATCTCAATTCTACTAGTACTACTACTGGATATACCGTCCTCCGGAGTGTAAATAGTTACACCGATGACATGTGGGTCTACCACAACAGGGCCCATATGTCGCTTAATGGAGGATGAGGTGCGAGGCGATGGCGAAGTGCGTTTCACCGCAAACATGATGGCAGATCGGGTAAGGCTGATTTAGTAACACCAACACGCTGGTTCAGCTTATTAATTACGTGTCCCATCTCGCTGCAGCAGGTATTGTCACTTCACCGCAAAGACTAGTTGAATAGTTCTCTCGACCGAGATGGGGAATAATGGATCGCGAGGACTTCCTTTCTACAAAGATCCCTATGCCTCTACGCCCACTTCACTCATTTTTTCTCCGCACTCTAGTCACTTGTTGAAATCAGAGAAAGACAAATACTCAGATTTGGGAACAGAGGGAGGCTTTTCATCTGCACTATTTGGGAAAGAGGGAGTATCACCATATGGAGGGAACAGAGGAAGCTTGAAATATGAACATGTCAATGGGAGGGAGTAAGCCCCATGCATGCATGCAACATGCAACACTCACACGCACACATGGACGCACGCAACACTCACGCACCCATGCGCACACACACCCACGCAAACACACACGCCATGCTCAAGTGCTCAACCTACTCCCTACATCCGTGAAAGACTGTACATTTAGAGATTTACATATTGACCAGTGGCATAATTAACGCCCAAAAGTAGTAGACTTATGTGTGCATGCCACCATTGAGATAAGAAGATTAAATGAAGGTCGTTGTATGTCTGTAATTAATGATAGACATGTAGCCTATACCTACAGACAAGTTGGTGCATTAGTCAATCAATATCGATTTAGATTAAAGGCTAAATGCATTGAAGTGTAGATGTACATCATGTACTACACTCTTGTTTTATAGCCGATGTACACTCTTTGTTGGAAGACCGAGGAGGACACGCGGCATGCACTCACATACACAGCTGTGGCGGTTCACGCAAGGGTTGGACTCTGTCGCGCTACTGATAAAGTTTTGTTTAAATGATTTTTTGCTCGCTAACCGATGTGTGGGACCCAGAAACCAGGTGACAATTTAACTAGTCAACAAAGTGCCACGTCGACTATGTGGCCGGTTAGTAGGGTGCAATACGGTGCTCTACGATGAGCTAGTGATCATATAATCGCCACGAAACTATATATGGTGACCGTAAAGAGCGTATTGTTACATACGTTGACCGCCAAAGTATTTTTCTCATTTCAAATTAAGCCATATTAATCGGAAAGGACGCAGATGGACTACTACTACTAGTACTAGTACCGCTTTTGATGTCCTCCAATAACTCGCCGAACGAGGAGAAGCTTGCTTACTACGCCTCCTCGCCCATCGCTGTGGTTCGCAGGACGAGGAGAGGGTTTTGACTACAACGCCCTCCCTCTCCTCTCCTCGCCTCGTCATGTGGACGTGGCAGTCAATCGGTGTCGATTGCCGTAAGCATATTGTACCAGTAGTATCATCATTGTTGGACCTTCCAAGAGGCGAAGAGCCGTGCAAGGTTCACACGAGTACGAACTGTTGAACCTCCCAAGAGGCAAAGAGCAAGCAAGAAGGTTTTATAGGAGTTGTCGCCCTAGTAGGAGTGTACTACAACTATAGCTTAACGATGCTATTGTATGATGCCGCCACGCCACGATATCCAAAGTTGTGCCAATTTTTTCTCAAAGAGCTGCAGTTGGAGCCCGCAACAACCACACAAGTTGCACGCACATAACACATTTACTAGTAATAAATTCTAAAGGACAAATGCCAAGATGCCACACAAGTTCATCTCCAATTCATGTGATAAATTTGTGCACGACTAGTCTACATATATTCACAACGCTACTGCTCACAATTACTCAGCACTCCACTTACACGCTATAGATGGGCTACATGTCCTCCTCCGTGTTCCAACCCCTGTGTGTTCTTCATGGATGGCACGATCCATAGCGGTGGGCAACGGGAATCATTGTCGCAGCTTTCAGTCCGTTCCACACGATGGAGACTCATCCAAGCTGAAGTGGCATAAATCAGGGATAGCGTGGTCCCAAAGATGTCGCTCATCCGTGCAGCGCGATCAAGACACAACCATGCTTCATGAACGGCAGGCCTTCCGGTTGTGCATGGAAGGTGGCATCCGCTTCACAATGGGGTAGCTGTCCTCGATGAAAAGCGTAGTACTTCCAAGAGTGTTCTCGCACCCACGTAGCATCACGGGGTCGAACTCGCGCCGCTCATCCGGTACACGCGGCATCCCAGATCTGGACACATGGTGACGCATAGTCAAGGTCCATGCATAATAATGTTGTGCTCAAATATGGCGGTCAAGAATACTGCAGCAAATAGTACTACTCGGGATAGAGGAAGTAAAATAACTGGCTTATTATATATAGCCACTCTTGGCTACATGGATGAGATAGTAAGACATGGAAAACAAAAATGGTGGCAGCTAGTGGGTTCAAGTCTTCAAGGGCCTAGCTAGCTATACGCGCCCTCCAAGGTAAAAGTACTCCTACTAGTACTACAAAGTATACTACTAGTACAACAATGAAAGAGAAGGCGAGAGGGTTAAAAATGGAATACTGGGTAGATGGTGACGGTCCGATCGTGGTAGATTGTGTGACCATGTTGCACATCGCTGGTACCATGGGTAACGAATCGCTAAGATAGTTGATCCCAATATGCCAAAGTCAGCTACAAGGTTCCGTGTTAGACCGAATCGCTGGATGCAAATGCACATCCAGATCGGCGATCTTATTTTGATCGGGGATGACTGGTCCCTGCAAAATAATGGAGTACCGTTAGGATGCAAATGATGGTTTGTGCATTCCGCTTGTAATCTCCCGCATCAGAGGATGGCAACCAGATGAAACAAGTCCCTGGCTTGTCACCGCGAAGATGCGCCTAGATGGCGCACGCGCTTCGAACGTAGGGTACAAATCTGCCATCCGCCAACATGCGCCAGCCTTCCGCCACATCGCTTTGCATTGATGGCAATCCTTATGTCAAACACCGTGATGAGATAGTAATCGCCGAGCTGCGCCGCTTGTCGGCGGGTCCGCAATTGCTATCTTCTTCAATCTCATGTAGGCATCATCATACGATTCGCTTCAGCCATCCGAAGGCCGATCCCAATGGTGGAGAAGGGTTCACCGAACGCCGCGACCGCTGTGGATGTTGTGCAAAATGATGGTGGTATCCGCCGAGGTATGCAAGCCAATCTTCGCTGGCACCAACCCATACCTATATATAAGACGGTGGGCGAAGAGAAATTACGGATGGAAATGGAATAACTAAGTACTACATGATCAAACTCCATTATCGACCTGCTCATCGGACAAAATCCGACTACCTCTCAACGTCGGCAACTCTAGCGGAGTCAACGTGCAACCATGGCTGTGATGGGACTGTTCAAGGATTGTCCCATAGAAGAACCTTTTCTCGAGGACGCATGGAAGACCAACAAGCATGGCCTTTCCCAAGCCTGCTTTAAGCAGCCGCCTTGAAAAGTTGGTGCAGGAAGCACCGAGTCTTGCGGGCGTGAGGACGCTGAGCGGGCGTGCATTTCTCCTGAGAGGATCGTCGCCCAAGGTCTCCCAGCCCCGACGAGGAGGAGAACCGGCCTGGCTAATCCATGGGAGCAGCGATTAACTGCCTTCTCTTCGGGGAGGGAATCAAGCAAGGAGGAGATAAGAGCATAGAATCGCAGGGCCTCGCCCCTTCCAACTGTAGATCGCTCTCAGTGAAGGGGTGAGGCTATTATTTACTACTAGTACTAGCATTATGGAACGTTATGGGATTGCATTATACTGTAAATAATAGCACTAGTAAGAAATTTTGGCACTAGGTAGTAGTTTTGGCGTGGATTAAGAAATTTTGGTAGGTTTTTGCCATTTTTGTACACGCCAACTAGTGTCAAAAACGCCTACATTATGTGACGAGAGGAGTACGATTGCATCAGAAAGCAGAGATTAGTACTACTTTTCTCAACTAGTAGTGCGATGTATTGTACTTCTAGTCTAGTCTAGTATAGTGCACCAGTTTTGAACTCTTGAATCTCGTGTGCCAAGGAGCTACAGTTGGAAGTGGAGGGTACTACTATTCTCTAGAACCATCGATGTACTATCAATGCAGGGAAGTACACCTGCAGAGTGGCCTAGTGGGTACTCTCCGATGCTCTATTCAGCCCTTCTCACGTAGCTGGCCTACTCAGCCTCCTCTCACGCACACACTAGCAGCCTGTTTATCAATGATGGTTATCATGAGGCGTAACATTTGAGTTATTTGATACAGCGAGACTAGGCTTTTCGCCCATTTGTGGAGGTGTAATGGATCTCGCTCGAACTTTGTTAGTAGTTCCTTCTTTATGAATGAGATGAAGCAAAGCTTTGCCTCGCTTCAAAAAAAACACGCCAAGAGGAATTTCTTTTATAGTAGAGCCGATAATGGAGTGAAGTCCATGTGCAACGCCACAAGCTACAGAGTAGTAGTAGAGAAATTTACACGTGAGCCATATTGCATAGCTTCCCAATGCCCCGCCAGCTTTTTCCGCTCCTGGCTTAATTGGGAGGCGCTAGTTTAAATATGCTACTAGTTGGAAGCTGCAAGCGAGGTGCGGTTAGGCGAGCACGCGAGCCACGGATGCCGGAAGGAAACCCATTCACGTGGCTAGGCTGTCCAAAGGCACCCAGATTAGGTCGCATATCTGCTTGACTTCAAACTCAAACTACCCGTAAAATATTGGCTCGCAGCAAAGTGTAGTAGTACTATTTAAAAGGTCGATGTATGCTCGTCCGGGATCGAACCCACAAAACGAGGTATACACTCGCCGACAACTAGTAGTACTCGCTGGAGTACAACGCAACCCAGAATCGCCTTTTGTCGCTAGTAGTAATGTATATTGTTCCTTACAAGAAACCCCTAAGAGCATGGTTAGTAGTATAGCCACTGCTGGCTATAAGCTGCCATGTCATCTACAGCCCATCTTATAGCCGATATGTACAATAATAGATCAAAAGAGTGTACTACTTTTTATTATGTGGCCCACTTCTCATTCTCGTACAAAGTGCCTAGGAGCATATTAGAGCTGGTTTCACTTCTAAGAGCCCGCTAACCTTCTCCTCTTCTCTTCCCTCCAACTAAGCGTAAATATACTAGTTTATTTCTTATAGTTCGCTGACTCAATCTCTATTGTAATTGCTCTAATAATGCAAGAAACCACTAAAATGCCAAGAAACTACTACCACTTGCATACGTGGCAGACTTAAGATAAGACTACCTTATCAACCATTGTACATGCTCTACCAACAAAATCCTCGAGTGACCTCCTACCTCCGCCCGCCCACCTAGTCATCTCGGCCATGGGACGCAACCATCGCCACCGCAGTATGCGAGGTCAAAACCGCCGCCGCGTGTAGAGCCCATGTTGCGGCAGCCCGATGCCAGCCCGCTCCAAGGCCAAGGGCCGCTTAGCTAGCCAAGATAGCTCCGCCCAGCTGCTTGTCCGCAAGGTTTGCTAGCTAGATTGGCACGGCAGCGCCGGGCGCGCTTGCTCGCTGGGCTGCAAGCCGCTTAAGGCCGCCATCCGCTCGAGCGGCGGCCAACGCGCGGCTTGCTCGCTGCGAGTCACTCGCCAGCCTTCCAACCTGCGTGGAGGCTAGCGCGTGTCCGCCCGTCCCGGCGGAGCGGGCGGCCAACTCAAGCCATCACCGGGCGCCACCGACGAACACGCATCAAGACTGTTTGAAGTAATGTTCAGGAAAATAATGATTTGAGGGGAATAACAGATAGAAGGTCGATGTGGGTCCTCGTGTCAACGGTCAAACAAAATGTGTTGGTTTAAGCTGCCACGCCAAGACGGACGGGCCAACCCTGTCATAAATGGGTTTAAACGAACCTAATCTAGAGGAGTACTAGGTAGTTTTTGGCGTGGATTAAGAAATTTTGGGTATGTTTTGCTATTTTTGTACAATAGATTCTTCCTAGGGCTGGTTGAAAGTGGTAGTTTTTGTTAAATACTCTACATATTGTAAGTAGGAGGAAAGTTAAGCTTTGGAAGCCAATAAGCAAGGCTAGTTACATAGTGCATATGTGTACATGATTGAAAGTAAATATCAACCATGAGTGACTAATATCTTGATGGAAAACTCAAACTATGGAATACTAGGAAAAAATGCATGGTTGGAAATACTAGCAATGTTCATGTCCTGTAACTAATCATAATTAGAATAATACTTATTCACAAACTTGGTACAAAACACTCTAATTTTGATATACATATGTCACTAGAGATATATTATGTTTCAATTAGAATATATTCCTTGGGCTGTTTTGGTGAGGTCAGGAGGGATGTGGTTGGTTTTAAGATACTAATTATGGGTTTTTCTGCAAATTGGTAGACAAGTGGGATGTTGGTGAGAAAAGGCAACAACTTACCTCACAATCGTTAGATGTAGATCTAATGGTCGAAACGACGGATGGCGTATACACCAAAGATCACCAACTTAGTCTTGTGTAGGAGTATTAGCAAGATCCGCATTGCACGTAACATCAAGATGCATTTTTTATAAACACTTGTTGTGATTGACCTTCATGGAGTAATCCCATGTAAAAACTAATGATATCTCGAGAAATATGAGATAAGGTGAAGAGGAGGTGTGGTGGTGGTTGGTGGTCGGACCGAGCGGAGGCATGGGATTGACGACGACGCAAAGGCCACTGTGCCGCTTTGTTCCAGAGGCTTCTTTTCTTAATTGCTCAACAATGAGGTTTGTTGGAGATAAGGATGAACGAGGGAAGGCCTTGTCTCAAAATGTGAGAGGTGCGGTATCTTTAGTTTAATTTCCATCCGCCGATATAGATCGGACGGTCTATATTGCAAGATGGCACACGCACCATCATCACCAACTCGGTTTTTATAAGAGAAGAAATATAAGTATGGAGATACAAACGATTATCGATACTTGCTTCCGTAAACTAGCATCTACATTCTATTCAACGCCTTTGGCATGTGGGGCCTTAGCACAATGACTTCTCGACCGTGTAAAACAAAGATTTTCCCCGTCACCGACAAGGAGGGGTGATGCGCGCCGCTTTTTGGCTTGCTCTAGTCCTAGTAGTCATACTAGGTGGTCTAAGCACGTAGATTTATTCTTTTCACGCCTCGTGTTCACCGTGACTGCCACGACTGTTGATGAATAGATGGTAAGTTATTCACGGGAAACCCTTGTTGAGCGTGTTTGAGAGAGAGAGAGAGAGAGAGAGAGAGAGAGCGCGGTGTGATATGTTAGAGACTGAGGCAATGATAACAGATTCTTTGTGTCTATGTGTGTGGAGGATAGAGAGAGACATGCACATGGGGCTTTGTGTTGTGTAACGTGGAGACACATATACATAATTAGAGAGTGAGGTGTGAGATACATGTGGACATGAGGAGAGATGAGGATCCAGATAATGGGTGTTTGTGCGTGTCTTGTGTGTGTTTGTGCACTGCTGTGTGTGTGAGAGGGAGAGTGTATGTGAGTAGAGAGACCACCGATGATGTAAACCTAGTATAAGGGAAGGGGAATGGTGTGACATGTGTAGTAGCGAGATAGCATGGGTGCGGGCGGGGAGCAGACTATTTGGAAGAGACATCGAGTGTGTGTGTGTGGGAGAGGGGTGGAGAGCAGAGAGAAAGAGAGAGCTAGAGACGAGAGAGAGAGAGAGAGAGAGGAAGAGAGGGGGCGAGAGGGGTCGTTTGTGTCCATAAATGGCGATAGATAGGGAGACAATGTTGATGTTGTCCAAATTGGCCTATGAACGGAGACGCAAGGGAAGTGAGTCATCGTGGTGTGTGATAGGGACTTCATGAGAGATCTAGAATAGATGGTGTAGAGAATAATGTGAGAAATCGAGAACGATTATACATTAGGGAGCTATGCAAAGAGTCACGACATATATGTATACTGTGGAAGGAGTCAAGGGTCCGCATGTGGGAGAGATAGAAAGAGGAGAGTGGTGCACAAGGAGACAAAGTGTGCTTGTTTGCAGTGGGGGGTGGTGTGAGGTGAGTGAGCGAGAACCACATAACTAGGGAGATAGACGCTAGCTGCATGCTTTGTGTGTATGGGAAATATACACTCTACATAGTGCGTGTGCTTGGGTAAGAGAGATAGCGGAGACCTAGAGAGGAGGGAAGATGTGTGCATGCCCGAGAGACAAAGTGATAGAGACCTATGTTGGGGTCCGACTTTTACAAGAGAGAGGGGTGTTAATGTGCTCGTGTGTTGGTGTTTGGGGAGAGAACCACTTCTCTGTGTGTGTGTGTGTGTGGTGGGGGGTTGACTTAGATAAAGAGTGAGGTGTCTATATTTGAGGGACTTTAGCGTAATTGAGATATTGTGCACTCATGGTTGATCAATTTGTTTCACAGTTTGTACTATGAGATAACGATACTTTTGAACATGCGTGATATACCTTGATGTACCAGAATTACAAACCTAAGATTGGAATTTTGGAATTGACTCCATCATTAGCTTTTGTAATTCATTTAAACGGGGTACATTTTTAAGCCGATTTCATGATTTCAAATTCATATATCAAACCTAGAGATATACACATACGGGCATGTTCAAACTTTATAATCATCCACTTTATTCATACACATACACATTTTTTCTTTTGTCATCATATTTAGGATAAACACATTTGGAATTTCATTTGAATTGGACCGTATGATGGTATTTGCTTGTAGTAGCTCAATGATCCATATTTGAATTGAATGGACAAACTAAGTTTCGAGTTGGAGACATTGATTTTCAAAACTTGCACATTTTTTTGCATGCCAAACAAACAAATTGTCGGCCATGATATCATAGTCGGCCGTACGAGAGCAGAATACTTATAATTTTAGGCGCCAAAAGCTTTCAAACTTCCTCATTCACATCGAAATATCACGCTACTCAAAGTTTAGCTCGCGATATTCCTGTTTTACCTTGCCACATGAACGGAAAAGGGCTGCTTGGTAACTCCATTGTTTTCCCTCTTGCCCCCAACATTCTTCCCTCGAGCCCTCCTTCCCTCCCCGACTCTCAACCACGGCAAGTCGCCGAATCTAGTCCTCCGCCAGAAGCGGTGGACCTCACACCTCCGGATCTACCTTCCGCACCTTGGAACCCCTAACGCCAACTCACCACTTCACCGAGCCGCCTTAGTGATCGGGTTTGTCCACCGCTCCGCATCTCCTTGACCGCCATCATGGTCCACCACACCGGATCTGCTTAACGGCGCCTTCGCCCACCACAGCGAGGCCCTTCATCGACTCCCTCGTCCGCCTTCGCTGGTTTCTTCATACAAGCCCTCGTCCGCCGCAAACAGATCCGCTCACCGAAAGCATCGTATACACGCGCCTGCCGAAGCCTTCGCTCATCGCACCGACCCGCTTCCACGGACGCCATATTCAACTCCACCGCCCTGCTTTACCGACGCCGCAGCCTCATCAAAGTTATTTCGATTTGTACTCCTTCGGTTTTCTCTTTATCGCAACTGTTCACTTACCACGTGATGAGCTTTGTATGTCGATAGGCGCCGCAACCGTAGCAATTTGAGCCGCTTCAGACGGCGGATAAAGCCGCCCAAACTCAACCGCAACACGAGCACCATCGACGATCCTTAGCTATCAAGTATGAAAACGATACCCATACACCGCCGAGAATCGGGTACTATTATCCAACGGCCGGCGCCTACGCTCACTTTCCTAGCATAAGCACCGCACCTTTGAATTTCTTCAGCATCATTCAGTTTTTCATGAGACGCAAGTATTCTCGCTTGCACCGTAGGGCCATACTTCGGCAGTGAACATGTTACATGTGCTAAATTACACCAAAGGCACATATAGTTAATATGTTTTAGTTTTGTTCGATGCCACCGTTGGTTCCATCGCATCGCTTAATGTTCTCTATGCTTAATTACACATCAGCAAACTAGCATGTGGTTCCGCTGCTTTTTGTTCGCTTTACCCTCACATTTTTTCGATGCTAGCTATTACATCGCTGCTCCGAGCCTCTGCTCATTACTTGTTTGTGTGTTCTTGATCTTCCCAAGTTGCATGACTAATTTGATGCTTCTATTAATTATGGAGCTGCCAACCCCATCAAGCAAAATATTTGTTCTTTTGGGCTGGCACCTGCAATAAGCATAAAATAGAGGAAGCAGATATATTGTCATGTATGCACACACCCTTCTTTCATTAGATTAGATGAACCATTGATGATCAATTCGACCAAGTGCATGCGATTAAAATTAATTTTACCTAAATAGATGGTGTAGAATAAACTACAACAACTAGATTTGCAACCACGGATGTCGATGATATCTTCAAAGAACATTGCAACAGCAGCTAGGCTTCAAAACAACATATGGTAAGCAGTGCAGTGTTTTAGTACATGTGAAATGTAATGCGAGTAGGCTGCTTTTTTGGTTTGTTTCCTCAACGTGTAATCCCACCAATTACAAATAGTTTAGTTGTCTCCGCTGGTTGTATTGCTTGATTCAATGCTTATTTGTTGTTACGCTATACCTGAGTTGGCTAATATGTCAAGAGGCTCGCTGTACTATCGTAAAGAAATGCATGCCTATTTCATTTGAGTCCTTAACTTTTCCTCTCAACTTCATCACAAGACTGTCTTCGTAGTTTATATGAGGCCACATCATAAGTGCTTTCTCGATTATTTCAACCGCTTAGATGCCTTGGCAACTTAAATATAGCGGTTGTACACTCCTTTCAACTAGGATGTCAATCGGGTCCCATTTAATCCCGATTAAAGTCCACTAGTGGTATGATAGTTCAAAAGAGTTTTTGTTTTTGAGGAAAATGAACTAGGGAGGTAGCAAAAACTAACTAGATGGGACCCATGATGTCGCTTATTTGCCACTTACATCCCTAGTTTCATCTTACCATTTTAATTTATTTTCATCCGATGCTGCTTCAACCATTTAAATATAGTTTGCCATGCTCGGCAATAATTCGTCCGTTGCTATACTATGTAAGCTTACTGCCTGGATCATATATGATAACTATCTCTTACTTATGTGCAAATGGAAACCTTTCAGGATGCCGTTCACACTAGGACACAATGTACAACCCAGTAATCTATTTGTGGAAACAAAGGCGCCATCCATGTTACCAGATGGTAGCAGTTCAGAGGCAACACCGCCGAGAGCAGTCTGAGCACAGATATTATAGTGCTTGAGGCTCTACTAGAGCCGTAAAGAGATGGTGTGGCTGCCATGAATGAGGTAATCTTTATCTTGAGGCTGAAATTACGGAATTAGCGGCACGCATTATGCAAGCAACCCAAGAATTGGAGGAAGTAAGAATGTTGCATTTGAAGACGAGGAGGTCTCTGTTGCTTCGCTATCTCAAGCCCAAGGTAATCCCGGTTCTTCTTTAGATACCAGCTTGAAATTGTCATTAGATTATTGTACTTGCATGTTGTGTCATGTCTCTCGAATGGATTATGTTGCAAGACCCCTATGTTGTCCATGTGTTGTAATGATCCTAATTTTTTAGGCGAGGTAATCCTCAAGATTTGTATGATTGACATAAGGTGAACTGTTTTTCGTGTGAGCATATTATATTGATGAAATAAATGTTTGACTCAGAGTGTATCCAACCCATCAATTCAAAGATCACGCATTTCTAAATCATAATCATATATAAAGGTGGAATAAATCTTTGTTGTGGTTTGAAGAAATAAATAAAAAACGATAATTATCTATGGATATTCGTAATCGAATACAAATTGGGCAAAATGTGAATGCTAATTCTCCCAAGTTTTGAAGGAAGCTGCTAAACACCCACTATAATTTGTGGGCTGCCCGGCAAGTGTTTATAGATGGAAATTACTGCTCACCGACACTTGACATCCTTATCGACCGATTTACACCGCCACGTATAGGGTAGACTAGTAACTTCAATCGACGTGACACGACGGCCTCGAGCCCATTCGTACACGGTGGGTGCCAAACGTGGGCGGCAAAACAGATTTGATTCAAGCTCGTCCAAAGACATGTGTCTCTTCCTCCATTTCCCATTCATACATGGTGGGCGGCAAATAAACCCTCATCCAAATCGATGTAGGCTAATATTTTTAATAGGGCAGATGTAACTTCCATCGACGTGACACAACCGCCTCACCTCACAGCCCTGGCCATACACCGTGGGCGCCAACTGGGTATGCAAAACACCTCTCTCGCCTCAAATAGTTAC
This sequence comes from Aegilops longissima, assembly GCA_021605205.1. Classification (NCBI taxonomy): domain Eukaryota; kingdom Viridiplantae; phylum Streptophyta; class Magnoliopsida; order Poales; family Poaceae; genus Aegilops; species Aegilops longissima. The sequence goes on from CM038676.1 coordinate 328,641,214, forward strand.
CAACAAATATTTGGGAGATGCGAGATTACCGCCCTATCCCCAACCGACGCGATGTCCGAATTTTAAACGGGGATAAGTTCAGAATTTTCCCCCATTTCAGAGAACAGGTCCCAAAGTTTGAGATCCTCCATTTCCCCATTCATACACCATCGGGCGGCACAACAACCTCCGATCATCGCGCCAGCCTCCGTCCGCCACCCCATCCTCCACCTTGCCGGAGCCGCTACTCCCTACCATGTCGCCCATCGCAAGAGATGGACGCTCTCATCCACGCCGCTGGACCAGATCCTTTCATCACCTCCTATCGCTTCATCGGGCGCCGCCGCCCACCTTGTTGCCGCCGCCCTATGACCGGGCCACCCACAGCAATGTGATATATCCCCGACCCGCCGCCTCCCATCTAAAGTCTTCTTTCCTCGCCATCGCACCCGCAGCGACCTCAACGACAAGATAGTCCTACACGGAAGTCGCAAGAGAGGTGGTACTCTTCCATATGTGCTAAGTTATTGATCTCACCCGAAAATAGATCGTAATTTGTTTATCGTGACTTTTCTTGTCCGGGTACTCAAATCATAGTGGCTAGTTGAAAGAAAACATTGGTTGCAAAGTAGCTTTGTCCGGGTTTGCACCTTCAGATCCGCCATGGCACGGGTTACTATATGAAGGAAATATGCCCTAGAGTCAATAATAAAGTTATTATTTATTTCCTTATTTCATGATAAATGCTTATTGTTCATGCTAGAATTGTATTAACCGAAAACATAATACATGTGTGAATACATAGACAAACAGAGTGTCACTAGTATGCTTTGACTAGACTAGCTTATTAATCAAAGATGGTTAAGTTTCCTAACCATAGACAAAGGAGTTGTCATTTGATTAACAAGGTCACATCATTGGTTGAATGATCTGATTGATATGACCCATTCCATTAGCTTAGCAATTCATATCGTTTAGTATGTTGCTATTGCTTTTATCCATGACTTATACATGTTCCTATAACTATGAGATTATGCAACCCCTGCTTTTCCGGAGGAATACTTTGGTACTACCAAACGCCACAACGTAATCGGGTGATTATAAAGGAGTACTACAGGTGTCTCCAAAGGCAGATGTTGGGTTGGCGATTTCGAGATTAGGATTTGTCATCCGATTGCTCTGGAGAGGTATCTTCGGTCTCTCTCTCCGTAATGCACATCACTAAGCCTTGCAAGCATTACAACTAATGAGTTAGCTGTGAGATGATGTATACTTAACGAGTAAAGAGACTTGCCAAGAATTTAGATTGAACTAGGTATTGGATACCGACGATCTAATCTCGTGCAAGTAATATACCGATGACAAAGGAACAACTTATGTTGTTATGCGTGTCCGACCGACAAAGATCTTCAGAGAATATGTAGGAGCCAATATGGCATCCAGGTCCCGCTATTGGTTATTGACCGAGACGTGTTCTCGGCCATGTCTACATTGTTCTCGAATCAGTAGGGGTCCGTGACGCTTAAGGTTTCAAGGACGGTTATATTATGAGTTTGTGTATTTTGATGCACTCAAGGAGTTCGAGTCCCGGATGTGATGGCACAGATATGACGAGGAGTCTCAAATGGTCGAGACATAAAGATTGATATATTGACGGCCATATTCGGACACCGAAAGGTTCCGGAAGTTTCCTGAGAAACCAGAGTGCCGAGGGATTACCGGAACCTCTGGGAAGTAATGGGCCTTATTGGGCCAAGAGGGAGAGAGAGGGCCGCACTGTGAGGTGGCGCCCCATGGGGAGTCCTAGACAAGGAGGGGGCGCGGCCCCTCTCCTCTCCTCTCCCTCTCTTTTCCTTCCCCTTCCTCCTTCCTAGTTGGACTAGGAAAGGAGTCCTACTCCCACTAGGAGGAGGATCCCTCCCTTGGCGCAGCTTCCCAGGGCCGGCCGCCCTCCCCTTGCTCCTTTATATACGGGGCAGAGGGGCACCCTAGGACACACAAGTTGATCCTGAGATCGCTTCAGCTGTGTGCGGTGCCTCCACCATATTCCACCTTGGTCATATCGTATGCGGTGCTTAGGCGGTTCTCGCGCCGGTAGAACATCAAGATCGTCACCACGCTCGTCAGTGTCGATTTAAACTCTCTCCCTGGAGCTTTGCCGGATCGGAGCTCGAGGAGTGTCACCCAGCTGCTCGTGTGTCAAGAACTCTGAGGCGCCGGAGTAACGGCGCCGGATCGGTTGATCGCGAGGAGAACGTGATGACTACTTCCTCTATCGCCAGATCGCTTCGCTTCGGGTCCACGCAGGGCGTGAGACAACACTCTCCCTATCGCTGCTATGCATTACCATGATCTTGCGTGGTGCAAGGAAATTTTTGAAATTACTACGTCCCCAACACTATACTCGAAGCTTATGGTTTCCCCTTTATATTCATCACCATCATTGTAGGTGCTTCGGTCGTGCAAGCACTGCTGCTCAAGACCTCAACCCAAAGCTTACGTGTTGAAACACGAATCTGATATGATGCTCGATATCACTCAAACAGAGAGCTAATAATTCACCTAATGTTCTTATATTCTGTTCAAAAGCATGTGCACCACCCATCGGGTCCAGCTAGTTCCACTTTTCCGATGTTCCTCTTTAATGCTTAGGGTTTTCCCTTTATCTACTTTACTATGATCTGTAGGTGGTGCTCGCTAGCATTACTCCACCCTTCAAGCTAAACAATGTAACACCTCGAGTAATTCAAAAGCTTAGTTGTTCAAATATGATTGTGATATGATACTTATATTAGTTAACCGACACATTTAATTGGTTAGCTAAAGGTCCCACTTGAGTTTCCAAATGCATGTCGCGACATATAGAGAGACAGAATAACTGCATTTCTTTTGTCACTTGTTGACCGGACTTTCTTGTCCATACCAAATCTTAGTTGTTATTTCAAAGCAAACATCGGTTGTTAACTACCTTTTATGCGGTTTGCAGCTTCAGATCTGCCATCCCACCGCCACGGTCAACACTTAGACTCATCATGCTTATGTTTTCCCCATTTTATGATGACCACAATCAGCCTAAGTGGTTCGTGGTCATAATAGCACTGCTCCACCCATCGAGCTAAACAAGCTTAGTTGTACAAATTCATATCTGATATTATTGCTGATATTAGTAAACTGAGAGATGTTTTATTGGTTAGCTAAATCGTTCTACTTTAGTTTCGAAATGCATGTGAGCCACATATGGAGAGACTGAAAGAATAGTATTTCGCTCGTGGCGCCTGGGTTCATCGCGGTAACCAAATCGACATTGTATTGAAAGACTTGTAATATCTTCTTAATCTGCTTGCTTTCTCGCTTCTTCTTTAAGATGATACTTTTCTCTTGTGGTCGATCGTCAGGTAAAGTTGTTCTCCTTAGTATATTTTGAATCGCAAAGTCAGGTCGATTTGTTCTTCTTTACTATATGTTGAAGCTATTATCTCAAGTGTCATCACCCTCGAGCTTCCTCTATTTTGAGTAGTAGGCCACATTATATTAATGCACACACAATAAATTACAGCATGCATGGCATCTTTTAAAAGAATTGCGTAGATAGCAAAAAAGGGTTTTACAGGAGGCAAGATTGGATTCTGCGTGATTACAAAGAAAATCTCACTTGTTTTTATGTTTTCATGCATGTCGATATTGAACATTATCAAAATGAATATGAGAATGGGCTACGCGTAGAGGAATATTGGGAATCCATCCATCGTGCTAACAAACTTGGTATGGTGGAGGATGGCCTATCTTTATTCACCCATCAAGGTGCTTGCTCTAACTTTGCAAAGTTTTATTGGCACATATTTTGCATCCGACCTCTTGCATTACTCTCTACTTTGTTACAAAGATTCCGCTAGTTTAAGCATCATATATGAGTATATACCATACCTATCCATTTTCAGACTTATTCCATGTGTCACACTATGTTTTTCCAAATAAATGTTGTTCTTCAGAATAGATGTCCAAATAAAGGAAGAGGGTGAGCAGATCCTCAAGGAGTACAAACTAGGTATTTGGAAAAGGTAGTTGTCGTTGATCGACTCCACTTAACACCTATGGGACCTGGAGGGACGAGTCCCTTGTGGTGTCGTGTGGGGCGGAGATTGCACAAAGAGCAGATCGAGGCGATGCACACGAAAGCAGTTTTTTACCCAGCTTCTTCGGAGCTCTCCGGAGAGATAATACTCCTACTGCTGCTTGGTTGATTGTATTGTGTTCTTTGCTAGGGAGCAATGAGAGCTACAAAACCTAGCCTCGAGTGAATGTGGTCTCGAATGAGTCGAATGAACCGGGATTCTTTCACGCTGCACTTGGGGCCTCCTTTTTATAGGCTCAAGGGGTCACCACAGTGGCAACGAGATGAGGGTACAAATGGAAAAATAGTAGTTGGTACTAATCGATTTCTGTACAAAGGTGTACAATGCATATACCTAACTCGACGGCAAGCGGACAAGATCGATAATGCCCGCCCCCGTCCTAAATAGTGCAAACAGGACCGCCAAGCGCACCACCATTTGCCACGATGGTAAGCTTGTCGTCACGCTATCGCTACTTCTCTTGGCTGCACCTTC